>OX421972.1:93696031-94296031 GCA_949128135.1 Parasteatoda lunata | reverse complement strand
TGCAATAATTTTTTTCCTGCTATTCGTATATAGATAATAATTCAATATTATAGAACTAATACATAAATAATTGTTATTCGAATAGTTTTATATATATGTTTTTCATATTTATTTGATACCATGCAGCTCTTTTTAAAAGTGTTCTTGCATTTAAAAACTGATCTACGGTTTTCAATATTAAAAATATAATTTATTATTTATTTGTATTGATGTAAGTACTGCGAAATTTTTGTGTATCTTAACACCGAAAACACTTTTAACTACTTTTGGTGTACAAAGTGGTGTTGTGAGACGATATACTTGGATCTAGTGCTTAGTGTATAAATCAAAGACCAACTCAAACTAGGCTTAACAGAACTGAAGCGGCTAAAAGTTATACAAAATATGTTCAAACAGTTCTCAGAGATTTAAAACTTAAAATATAATTATGCTTATTACACAACTAATAATATACATTCAAATTTAAGGGCGAGTTTTTGTTTCTATTAATGAATAATAGCGTTGAAAATGTCTACAAATTCTCGCCATCTCATTCTAGATTGTAAACAAACTACTCGCGGTATTCTACTTGGCGTTTCTTGAATTTTTTGAAATTCAAAGTGCTCCACCATTGGTGTAAGATGTGTAAGATTATTCAATTTTAAGTGTTTTGATATAAATTACACTTTCTAAATTGTGTATGAAACCTCAATTTGGTGTTGACCCGCAATAAAGTGTTCCTTTACACAATTTGTGTTGGTTCTTCAACATCATATTCTAAGAGTTATTACGCATCCGTTTTTACAGTGTGGTTGTTAGTTAAATTCTTCTGATGATTAAATATTTGAATTCTAATTTATACGAAAATAATGAACTAAATTCAACATCTTTGCGTGGAAATTCTTGTCTTAAAGATAAAACATAACAATAGCAAGCGACAAATTTATTTTTATATCATTTTCTTTTATAGTTTATTTACCTCTTCTTTTTGTAAATTTTTTATAGGTAACAATTTGTTGTATACCAGTCAAAAGTTGTTATCCAAAATTTCAAATTTCTTTCTGCACATCTTGTTGTAGAAAATCTAGGCAATTTCGCCATTTTATTATGATCAGATAATAATTTAATTTTTATTATTTTGACATATAGTTCAAAAGGAAAGAAATTAATACATAAATATTTTATCTTTCATCTTATAGGTAAAGCAACTTAATTATTAAATTAACTTTCAATTTCGATAGACTTTTCGTTTAATTCTAATATATCCATTGATACATTTTTTCTTTTAATTACACTGTAAAAATAGTGTAATATCTCTCTGATTTTCATGTTGACAACCTTAAAAGTTGTGTGAAGGATCACTTCTTTCCCCTTCAAATTAACACCAAATCGAGCTTTCGTATACAATTTAACGGGTGTAAACCTCTAAACACCGAAAATGCAATAAGTTTACTCCACGATCATTTGCTTGTACAACCTACGTTAAATAATTTTAGCTTCCAAAAACTCCAATGTTGGCACGTTTTGATTTATTCTATCATTGTTTACAATCAATAAAAATTTGGCGAGAGTTTGAGGCTGTTTTCAATGTTAATTTTCATCTATGGAATACGAAGTTTGCCGTTAAAAATATGTAAGTATGTTTTTGTGTTGTGTAATAAAGGTACTTATACTTTAATTTTCAAGTATCTGTAAGCTATATTAAATAAGTTTATTATGTATAATCTCTACCCGCCCCTGCTCTGTAAAGCTTAGTTCGAATTCTTCTTAATATTCTCTCTCCTACATGTCTGTTTGAATTACAAACTCTTTTTAGTTTACGAAACAAAAGTTATTTCAACCCCCCCCCCTTTTTTCTTCGCATTCACGCCTCGCAAGTCTTGATCATGGGTGCCTATTTTTGAGAGATTTAAGGTATCGACTTTCATTTTCAACTGTGTATTTTTAAAGCCAATATCCTTTTTTAATCAAGCAATATCTTAACGCTTAATATTCAAGTGATTTATTTATTTCAATCTTTATTGTTTGTTAGGGTATGAATATTTAGTGAACTCATAATAAACTACACAAAGAATAATTTTTATAGCTGTAATGACCAATAAATGAGAAAAGTAAAAAACAAATGAACATTAGAGTTCCCATAGTAAAACGAACTTATCTACACAGACGCTGTGAATTAATCAACGACAAGCGCCCATATAATATATTCATAAATAATTATATAGAAGTATAATATAGTAATACAGTAATATAGTATAGTAATAGTAATATATAGTTATAGTAATATAGTATAATAATATAGTAATGCAATTCAGAGTTGGTCCATGAGAACAAATTACCAATTTTGACACAAATAAGATACCCTGTCTAAACCCAATCCCATTCTCCCCTATGGAGGTTTTATCCCATTATTCCCTATTTATTTATTATCTCAAGCAAAGCAGCATTGAAATATTTGCAGCTTATTCATTTCATAAAACTGCGGCATTTTTTCATGCTGACATTGGATAAAATTGAACAAATATAACCAAACAGCCAAGAATAAATTTTACAAATTTATGATATTTTTAAAAACGGCATATTATTCGTAATTCAATAAAAAGCTTTACTTCATGCAATAATGCAACTTGAGTCCTTTCAATGTTAATTTTCATCTATAGAATACGAAGTTTGCCGTTAAAAATATGTAAGTATGTTTTTGTGTTGTGTAATAAAGGTACTTATACTTTAATTTTCAAGTATCTGTAAGCTATATTAAATAAGTTTATTATGTATAATCTCTACCCGCCCCTGCTCTGTAAAGCTTAGTTCGAATTCTTCTTAATATTCTCTCTCCTACATGTTTGTTTGAATTACAAACTCTTTTTAGTTTACGAAACAAAAGTTATTTCAACCCCCCCCCCCTTTTTTCTTCGCATTCACGCCTCGCAAGTCTTGATCATGGGTGCCTATTTTTGAGAGATTTAAGGTATCGACTTTCATTTTCAACTGTGTATTTTTAAAGCCAATATCCTTTTTTAATCAAGCAATATCTTAACGCTTAATATTCAAGTGATTTATTTATTTCAATCTTTATTGTTTGTTAGGGTATGAATATTTAGTGAACTCATAATAAACTACACAAAGAATAATTTTTATAGCTGTAATGACCAATAAATGAGAAAAGTAAAAAACAAATGAACATTAGAGTTCCCATAGTAAAACGAACTTATCTACACAGACGCTGTGAATTAATCAACGACAAGCGCCCATATAATATATTCATAAATAATTATATAGAAGTATAATATAGTAATACAGTAATATAGTATAGTAATAGTAATATATAGTTATAGTAATATAGTATAATAATATAGTAATGCAATTCAGAGTTGGTCCATGAGAACAAATTACCAATTTTGACACAAATAAGATACCCTGTCTAAACCCAATCCCATTCTCCCCTATGGAGGTTTTATCCCATTATTCCCTATTTATTTATTATCTCAAGCAAAGCAGCATTGAAATATTTGCAGCTTATTCATTTCATAAAACTGCGGCATTTTTTCATGCTGACATTGGATAAAATTGAACAAATATAACCAAACAGCCAAGAATAAATTTTACAAATTTATGATATTTTTAAAAACGGCATATTATTCGTAATTCAATAAAAAGCTTTACTTCATGCAATAATGCAACTTGAGTCCTTTCAATGTTAATTTTCATCTATAGAATACGAAGTTTGCCGTTAAAAATATGTAAGTATGTTTTTGTGTTGTGTAATAAAGGTACTTATACTTTAATTTTCAAGTATCTGTAAGCTATATTAAATAAGTTTATTATGTATAATCTCTACCCGCCCCTGCTCTGTAAAGCTTAGTTCGAATTCTTCTTAATATTCTCTCTCCTACATGTCTGTTTGAATTACAAACTCTTTTTAGTTTACGAAACAAAAGTTATTTCAACCCCCCCCCCCTTTTTTCTTCGCATTCACGCCTCGCAAGTCTTGATCATGGGTGCCTATTTTTGAGAGATTTAAGGTATCGACTTTCATTTTCAACTGTGTATTTTTAAAGCCAATATCCTTTTTTAATCAAGCAATATCTTAACGCTTAATATTCAAGTGATTTATTTATTTCAATCTTTATTGTTTGTTAGGGTATGAATATTTAGTGAACTCATAATAAACTACACAAAGAATAATTTTTATAGCTGTAATGACCAATAAATGAGAAAAGTAAAAAACAAATGAACATTAGAGTTCCCATAGTAAAACGAACTTATCTACACAGACGCTGTGAATTAATCAACGACAAGCGCCCATATAATATATTCATAAATAATTATATAGAAGTATAATATAGTAATACAGTAATATAGTATAGTAATAGTAATATATAGTTATAGTAATATAGTATAATAATATAGTAATGCAATTCAGAGTTGGTCCATGAGAACAAATTACCAATTTTGACACAAATAAGATACCCTGTCTAAACCCAATCCCATTCTCCCCTATGGAGGTTTTATCCCATTATTCCCTATTTATTTATTATCTCAAGCAAAGCAGCATTGAAATATTTGCAGCTTATTCATTTCATAAAACTGCGGCATTTTTTCATGCTGACATTGGATAAAATTGAACAAATATAACCAAACAGCCAAGAATAAATTTTACAAATTTATGATATTTTTAAAAACGGCATATTATTCGTAATTCAATAAAAAGCTTTACTTCATGCAATAATGCAACTTGAGTCCATTGGAAAAATCCAGAATGGAAAAATCAGTTCATTCTTTTTTTTTTCTGCATCATTGGATCATTCTTAATTTGTGTATTTTGTAATAATAAGTAACGTTTAAACTGATGAGAGAGAAAATGATAAAACCTCTAACGACAATACTATTAGTACACTGTTAGAAATTTCTAGGAAAAAATGGTTAAATAACAATTTATTGAATGGTTATTTTACCATATTTAATAAGAACAGTCAAATAACCATAAATAAAATGGTAATCAAACTGTTGAGTACTGAAAAAAAACTGTTTATTAACTGCTTTCACCTCATACGGTTAAACAACCAGAATTTTATCGCACCAACTAGATGAAGCTACTTAGTTCTTTGCAATTGCGTACATATCATACCCGAGCGGGCTTATCTGTCAATCTCATGACCGGCGGAACTGGAGTTCGAGTCCTAGTGTTGACACCACAATATTTCCTCCATTCCCTTCAACACGTGAAGAATTTCCAGTGTCCGGCACTCTCCAATGCCTATTACCTTACGAAAATCCGAGCTCCCATGTCTAGTTAAAAAAATTATTATTATTTTTTTTTTTTTTTTTTTTGCGTTTTTGAAAAATGCTAGTTGTAAATGGTTAAAAAACCGTATAATTTTGTATTCATTTTCTTATAAACATACTTTTTGCAAATATTTTAAAAACCATAAAAGAAAAAAATATTTCTTTACCGTAAACTTTACGGGTAATCGGATAGACAGAGAGCTGCCAGTTATTTTAGAATAATTTTTGAGTGAAAATTTTTAACAGTGTATGTATTGTATTATAAGAGAGGAGGAAATGGGATAAGTAATTAAATTAATTGAAATAATAACTATATAATTTAAAGATAGAGTACAAATAATAAATTACGAAAATTTAAAAAAAAATTGAGACAATCAGTATAATTTCTTATATAAAACTGATGAGAAAAAACATCATCATCGTGGAGTTCAATAAGAAACTTATTAAAGATGAAATTCTACCTCAATTTTTTAAATAAATAAATAAACAATAAAAAAATGAATGAATAAATAAAGTAACATATTTACTAAACGGAAATTTTCAAAAGCTTTTATAATATTTCTTTGTTCTATTTGATTCGGTTAGCAGTTGATGAACTTCAAAACAAAATTTAATTCCCCCCCCCCCTTTAAGAAAAAAAAGAACAACAAATTGAAATAAAAGAGAGAAAATAAAATTAAACCATGTTTTAACCAACGTTTTAAAATTTAAACCATGTTAACAGAAACATGTATTAAAGAAATGTTTAAACTAAATAATTGACCAAACAATCCCAAACTGTTTTTGCTCAAAATGAAAAGTAAAGTAGTAAAAATAAATAAAAATCATTTATAATTTTTAGTTTAATTATTTAAAAATTAATGAAAGTTCTATATTTTTTATAAAATTGAATGACTTATTTTAAATGAAATCTGTTGAAAAAACTTAAAAACTTTTAATTCAAACTATTAGCTTCTCACACTGTGAAATCTATGATGAATCCTATCCGAATTTGATCTTGAAAAAAAATTGTGTGTTGCTTAAAGTTAATACTGAAACTGGAGTTCCTTCATACTTTGAAGACTGTAATTAAAACTTTAGTTTCTTAGCAATTAAATCCTTAGTCTTAGAGGTCATTAATTAGCAATGAATCTTAATGCTATTATTAATAATACTATTATTTTATTACACCTATTGAGCTAGCTCAAATGATATTATTTATGTAATTTTTCCCGAATAAACATTTGTTTATACACTAGTTTTCTCATAAACAAAGGTAAATCTAGGAAACTAAACTTTCCTAGCTTTACCTTATGCTAAAAAGTTATGGCAAAATATAACCACAATAAGCCTTTTGACTTTATTGTGCTATATATTTATATACATGATAATTTTTTAATATTTGTGCTTTATGTACGAGTGCATACAAATTGTTACATGTTAATTGTTACATTTGGCACTACAAATAGTTATGTATGTAACTATTTGTAGTTGAATACATTTTATGTTATCATTAAGGGGTCTGTAATTAGTTTTTATTTCATTTTTTATTATTGGTAAATTTTAAATAACACCCTTTTTTTTATTGACTATAGCGTTTATGTTTTCATTCGAACAGATATGCTAACAAGCAGCAACACAGCCCGCTAAAGAAATCAGAAATGATTTATTTTAAATATTTTTTATTTTCTCATCAGTTAAAACTGTGTTTGAAAAATTTATGTAAATTTGATAAAATTCGTCGATGATAGATGCAAAATTTCTTTTTTCTCATGACTCAAAATTACTAATTTAAAATTGCGAACGATTACTGAACGAATTACTTCATTTCTTAAATATTATGTTTCACGTAAAATATTTTGTTCATTATCGTATATACCTCAGTTTATGAAAACAAATTCATTGCTTATACTTTTCATTCGAAGGAATTAAACAATTTTAAATGTATAACAATTTAATATTTGTTCAATATAAACTTCTTTATATAATTTTACACCTCATAATTATATTATTTATTCCAGCAATTAACTTTTTATTTGCCGTGTTTCAACAAGCTAGGAAAAGCATAAATATCAATCACATTTTTAACAGCAATCATAAATGTCATGTATTTTTGGCATAAATTAATTCATAATTGAGAAAACAGTTATAATCTGCAATAATTATTCGTATTTTAAGATTTTGTAAACGAAACAGTGATATTTAATCAACGTTTTAAATTACACTACATGAGTTTATTTACCTCAAAAAGACATTAAATAACGAAATTATTTACAGGCACATAAACTAGTTATTTAACAATTCTCCAAAAAAAAAAAAAAAAAAATATTGATGAGAGGACGTGCAGTTTAACATGTTTGTAAACTATAAAAATCCTCGTCCGTAACCAATAACAAGTTAGATTTTTAAAAAAAGGAAAAATAAATCCCAACAAAATAATAATTTTTGTGATATTAATTAAGATTTCTTGGTGACTTTTGTAGAAGTCGTCCAGTAAAACCGGTTTTTAGGAATCACGTGACACACCTACCTAGACAGTAGTGTGTCGGAGAACAGAGACACATTTTAATTTATGTTTTGTGATTCGAAAGCGTTCTCAACTGATGTGGAGGCCGCTAGTCATGCTAGACAACGAGGATAAATGGATTTTGAATTATGGGGGTGATTACGAATTTTTTCCCTCCCCCCTCCCTTAGGAGTATTTTGATTCTCTCAACAAATGAGTTGTCAGATTGCTGGAAGGCGTTATCGTTTGAGCCGATGTCAGGTCGTCAGTCAAAAATTGGGGAGGGCGTGTAAAAATAATTGAAACTGTTTGAATGTGCTTTTTAATGGGATATTATAAAAATGGAATCTAATTTAGCTTTCCATGTTTTTAGAATGCATAAAATGGATAATTCAAGAAAAAGAATTGGTATTTAATGGAATTATTGGAAAAATGGAATTTAATATAGCTTTCCATTTTTTTAGAATGCATAAAATGGATAATCCAAAAAAGAGAATTGGTATTTAATGGAATTATTGGAAATATGGAATTTAATATAGCTTTCCATTTTTTTAGAATGCATAAAATGGATAATCCAAAAAAAAAGAATTGGTATTTAATGGAATTATTGGAAAAATGGAATTTAATATAGCTTTCCATTTTTTTGAATGCATAAAATGGATAATCCAAAAAAGAGAATTAGTATTTAATGGAATTATTGGAAAAATGGAATTTAATATAGCTTTCCATTTTTTTAGAATGCATAAAATGGATAATCCGAAAAAGAGAATCGATTTTTAATGGAGCTATTACAAAACTGGAATCTACTATTGCTTTCCATTCTTTCAGAATGCATGAAAATGGATATTACAAAAAATTAGATTTAAAAACTAGATTTAATTAATCCAATATAGCTTTCTATTTTTTGAGAATGTATGAAAATGGAATTTAATGGTATAAGGTAATGGTACAAAAATGGAATTTAATTTAGCTTTCCATTCTTTTAGAATGTATGGAAATGGATATTACAAAAAGGGGATTTAATAGGATAATACAAAAATGAAGTATAATTTAACTTTCCATTACTTAAAAATATGTGAAATGAACTGTGAATAATAAGGTTGATAAGTTTTGTATATGATTAATTGCTTTTTCTTTGGGGAAAAAAAAAAAAACATTGCAAAAATTATTATTTTTCCTAAAACTTTTTTGACCACTAAGACTTTTTTGAAAACAAATCAGAAAAAAAAAAAAAAAAAAAAAAAAAAAAAAAAAAAAAAAAACAATTTTAAAACATTTTAGCATTAAAATGAATTGTTGATCATGAACTAAAAAAAAAAAAGACAATTATCTACAATAAAAATATTGTCCAATTAAATGTATTTGCTTTAAAAATTGTAATGATCATTTATAATAATTTATAATTATATTAACTCAATTGAGCCACAAAAGGTATAGCAACGCTGTTAGTGCCTAGTTCAAGTAATATTGAAGAAATTTTACGTAAGCATTCTAATTAAAGCGAGCCAGAAATACATAAACATCTTTTAAAGTCGAAACCTAGATCTTGTGGGACGAAAGCATGAGCTTTATTAATCCTGAATTAAATTTACTAAAGAGTCTGTTAGTTAAAAACATATTTTAAGAAATATTATAGTGGTTAGACGCTGACATTTTAATATAAAATATAAAAAATTTTGTGTGGACGAGTTGTAAGAAAGAAAAGCAAATTAGAGGATATTTCATATTAAGTATGTAAATTTGACAGTTCATAATAAACATTTCTATCAAACATACATAAATAATAGTATTGAGTATCCATATACTGTAAAGGTATTTCTCAGTATGTGTTTAATATCTTTCAATGCTTATCTTCTAGGCAACATAATTGTTATTTAATATAGCGCTCTCTAGTTCTTTATCAAATACAGTTACAGTTTCGTCTTTTTCATTAGATCACGTATGATAGTAATCAGCTAACTAGTTATTCCAAAAAAATTTTTTTTTCTCTAGGTTTATACTAACTTCCTAAATTAAATATTCCTAAATTAAATATTTTACCTAGTAATTAAGAAATGGCATAGCTTAAAATTCTTTTGAATAGAGTATTTCTCAGTTTAAACAAAAAAAGAGTAATGCGACTTTTACAATTTAAATTTTAGATTATAATAAAAAATGCTTTTCAATACAAGTCATTAATTTAATTTTTTTTTTTAAATTTTAGATGGCTTGTTAAACTTTATGATTTTGTAAATTTTTTATATGCAAAAATTTATACATAATTCATAAGTAATTTGAAGAAATGCAAAACACTATTTAAAAAAATTTATTTATTTAAATATAATCAGTGACATTAGTCTTACTCATTATTTAAAATAACAGTTTTTAGCGAGTAATACATTATTTCATAAATTTTGGGATTTCATAACTGTTAGGTTTTGTTTTGGCTATCTTTAGACAGCAATTTCTAAACTGTTAGAATTTTCAGTCTAAAATAATGTTGAATAACCGGCGGCAGTCTGTCCATCCAATTAAACGTAAAGTTTACAGTAAATAAGCATATTTTACCTTTACGGATTTGAAACCGTTTACAACTAGTATAGTCTTAAAATCATGAATACAAAACGATACGGTTTCATAACCATTTACTACTAGCATGGTTTTAAAACCGCAAGAAGAAAATTTAACTGGGCATAGGAGCTAGGCTTTTCGTTAGGTAGTAGGCATTGGGCAGTCCAGGACTCAAATTGAGGAGTGTCGGACACTGGAAACTCTTCATGTGTTAAAGGGAATGGACGAAATATTGTGGTGTAAGAGCCGAGACTCGAACCCCGGCTCTGTCGCTCGTGAGACTTTTATTTTATTTCAAAAGTTATTTTTCAATGTTTGGATTAAAAAAACACAGTGAGAGTAATTTTTTGATTTTCATGATTTTATTTATGTGTAAAAATCTCGCCTTTAGTAAAAATTGTTAATAGTTTCCCTGCCTTTTAAATATTCAATCTTTTTGCCCGTATTCAAGTGAGGACAATTCTTTTTTGATAGTATATTAGTATATATTGTTTCAAGATAGTATATATTGCTTCAAGATAGTATAGATTGTTTCAAGATAGTATAGATTGTTTCAAGATAGTATAGATTGTTTAAAATTAATTCGAATTTAAGGCACTCAAACTGCGGTCTTCTTTTCTTTTCCTTGGCGTAAGTACCGTGAAAAACATCCTTGTGTAGCATGGTAATCATTACCACAAATATTAAAGCAGTATGGTAATTAAAGAAAAGATTTATGCATTATGACCTTCTAGAAATTCTTGTGAGAATAAGGAAAGAAAAAATTTTACGTAAGCAATTTATGAAACTTGTGATGGATGTACATAAGAGGACCACAATGAAATAAACAGATTTATAGTATATATAAGGCACCAGACATTGTAACAAGTATAAGAATAAAATTAATCCAATGGTTTGGATATATCTTAATAATAGACTCGGCAATTATTGTTAAAAGAATATTAAGCCAAATAAAAGATAAAAGATACGGGGGAAAAAACCAGATTAAGAGGAAGATCTGGAACTACACTGTCAAAAATTCCGGTAAAAAGAACAGCCAACCATGGGGCTTTTACCACAAAATCCATTTTTACTGGAACATGTTACGGAACAGAAAATTGATATACCATGATTTTTACAGAAATTATTACAATAAAACCACTTAATCACTATAATTAAATAAATACCACTGTAAAATCTACGGTATAATATTTTACCATAAAATTGGATTTTACTGTAAAATGAACTTTATGGATGATGCAACTAAAGTGCTGGTACTTTATACCATAATTTGATACGGAATTTTTTACTGAATAAGTGGAAGGGACAAATTGATGAAGATGAAAATTATCAACTCAAAAAAAAAAGGATGCCAACGGAAAAGAATTTTCCAATATCTTAAAAGAAATTAGTGCTTTGCAAGGACCAGGAGGATGACCCTTCTAGGAATACTTTTTTTCTTTTGATTCGAAGAAAAGGAGGAGAGGACAGAAAGAAAGAAAAAGATAACTTACCACCATTGGTCCGGGAAGTCTCTTTTGCGGTCGCATAAGAGGTCTGTTCATTCCATTCATTTTACTGTACAGTCCACAAGCATTGCACAAATAATGTCCGGTACCATCCCTTCTCCACAGTGGGGTAGATATTGCCCCACAATTCACGCATTCGCGTTCCTCGTTGAGGCTGAAGTAATCTCCACGATCTGGAACCATAAAAAAATTAACTATTAAACATTTTTTTTATCTGTATCGATCATAAATGTAAATAAATAAATTTATGCACTAATGAAACCTTCATTAAAAAGAAAAACTTTTTTTTCTTCCAACATATAATTCCTTTTATAGCGTTATTCTTATGTGTTGATAGTTACGAAAGTGTCATTTTTAATATGTAATTTTGTTTTAATTCTTTTTTTTTTTAATTTTTTTTTCTAAATTCTTTTTTTTCTTCTAAAATACGAATGAATTTTATGATGAAAATATCTCTTATATTTCAAATTACACGAAAGAACTCGATTTCTGAAAAAAACTTGCCATTTTTAACATTTCTTTTCTCTTTCTTTCTTTCTTTTCTTTTTTTTTTTTTTTTTTTTTTAATTTTTTTTTAATGTTAACCAACACCTTGTTAAATTTACCTTTAAAAATTAATTTAAATTAAAAACGGTCTGAAAGAAAAAGTTTTTTCTAGCCTTTTTTTAATTAATTTCTTTTTTTTAAAATTTCAACCAACAGCTAAATAAATTCAAATTCAACTTTTAAATTAAGTTTCTTTTTTTTTCTTTCTTTCTTTCCTTTTTTTTTTTTTTTTTTTTTTTTTTTTTAATTAACGTTAGAATTGTAAAATTTTTCCTAAATTTTTTGCTATTTTTTCTTCTAAATTTTTTTCTCGATTTTTTTTTATAAATGTTTAAGTTAGCGTACATACGTTCGAAATTTGCCATTATAGCCATGGTTCCCAAATGATTACCTGTGGAACCTTAGAGTTCCCTGAAAGATTGACCGTGGTTCCGATGGCTAGGACTATTTTAGTAATGATTTTTAAAACCTGCAATAATATTTATATTCAATCAATGATCTATAATTTATTTAATACTTTAGTTATTTATATGAAATTATTTTAGTAAAATTCCATTAAAAAATAGCCAACTTAAAAAGAAAATATTACTTTCTCTAGCAATATAATAAATAAATTATGAAAAGGATATGCATTTATAAAAAATTCCATCAGTATTTCTCATCAAAATTTTCAATCCAAAATAATATAAGAAAATTAAAGTCTAAAGAATGTACTAGTTTCACTAGTACATTCTCAACGTTTAGAATTGTTTCTTTTTTCATTCTTTTCAATTTGTGCATACTTCAAGAACGAATTCAGTTGCCTCTCCAGACCTGTGAATTTAATTGGCTGACGTAAATCTAATTTTAAAACTATTGTTGATAAAACGAAGAAAATATTTCGTTCTTCACATTAATTATTAAAACAAATTTGTAGTCTTTTCTTCGGTTACTTCTAATGGAGTTCCACAAAAAGAATCCCCCGCCCCTTTGGATTCAATTACAGAAAATATTTGAGAACTGTTGTTTTATAGAATACTTTAAAAGCATAGCATTTTTAAAATTTTAATCCGCAGTGAATTTTTTTTTAAAGGAATTTCAACTAATTCGTCCAGTCTTTTTAAAAAATTGCTTCAACTTATATAAACTTTAATTCATTTAGAGTAGCGTAACTATTAATTTAGATTATGAGTTAAATAAGGTCTCTTCAACTTACTTTTATGATTCAACTTTCTTTTAGAGTATTTAGATTATGAGTTAAATAAGATCTCTTCAACTTACTTTTATGATTCAACTTTCTTTTAGAGTAGCGTAACTATTAATTTAGATTATGAGTTAAATAAGATCTCTTCAACTTACTTTTATGATTCAACTTTCTTTTAGAGTAGCGTAACTATTAATTTAGATTATGAGTTAAATAAGATCTCTTCAACTTACTTTTATGATTCAACTTTCTTTTAGAGTAGCGTAACTATTAATTTAGATTATGAGTTAAATAAGATCTCTTCAACTTACTTTTATGATTCAACTTTCTTTTAGAGTAGCGTAACTATTAATTTAGATTATGAGTTAAATAAGATCTCTTCAACTTACTTTCATGATTCAACTTTCTTTTAGAGTAGCGTAACTATTAATTTAGATTATGAGTTAAATAAGATTTCTTCAACTTACTTTTATGATTCAACTTTCTTTTAGAGTAGCGTAACTATTAATTTAGATTATGAGTTAAATAAGATTTCTTCAACTTACTTTCATGATTCAACTTTCTTTTAGAGTAGCGTAACTATTAATTTAGATTATGAGTCAAATAAGATCCCTTCAACTTACTTTCATGATTCAACTTTCTTTTAGAGTTGCATAACTTTTAATTTAGACTATGAGTTAAATAAAATCTCTTCAGTTTACTTTTATGAACTTTTATTTTCTTTTGGAGTTGCGTAACCATTAATTTAGATTATGAATTAAACAAAATCGCTTCAACTTACATTTATGAACTTTAATTCTTTTAGAGTTGCGTAACTATTATAATTTAGATTATGAGTTAAATAAAATCGCTTCAACTAACTTTTATGATTCAACTTTCTTTTAGAGTTGCGTAACTATTAATTCAGTTTATGAGTTAAATAAAATCGAAATTTAATGAGTTAAAAATAAATAATTTTCAATTACGAAATCAATAATTATAATAAATGCACATAAATAATAGAATCAGAGATAATTTATTAATGAAATCCTAAAGTTATACATATCACCATAACAAAATTTCACTTGTCAAATGAGTCAAAAAAGTGGGTGTGAATGCGTAAGACAGTAATATTTTTGGTATTCGATATTACATAAAATTAATTATTTTTAGGATGAATTTAAAACACGTGCATCAAATAAGGCTTTCACCTCTAACTTCTTTTCCTTATTTAACAATCACACATATACCTAGATGACATTGAAAATATTTTCAATAATTTTTATCACGCATTGACTTTTTTCTTTTTCTTCCTTAATCCGTCAAAAAACATCGCATTTTTCACATTTATTTATTTATTCTTTAAAAAAAAAAAAAAAAATTAAGTGTGATGTAGATGTATCGAGTTACGTCACGCAACATCGACTTGCGCAGTTTTCTCATATCTTTGTTGTGCGCAACATTTGTTTTTTGATCATCAAATAGAGACAGAATATGATGCAGATGTCCGGTCACGCATTTATGCACCGAAATATGTGACGTCACGCCTCATATGAAAGCTAATTATGAATAACGAAGCGGAGAACACAGGAGGAAGAAGAGAAAATATTAGTGTCACAAAACACTCATTATTCCGAAAATTGAATTTTTAATTTTTGATACACTGTGACTTGAATTTTACGAAGGACAGTTGATATTCGCTGAAAAAAGTCAACCATAACGGATCTAGTCTTTTTAAAAATTATTTTCACTTAAAAAGTAATAATTCAAAATTCAAATATATTATTAGTTAAATCGACAGTATTTCTTTGGATATGAATAACAAGGCTAATTAATTTAATGAAACTTATGATCATTATGATATTAATGCAAAAGGCTTAATGTGAAACTAATGATAACGATTCCTTTTTGTGTGAAGGCTTATTGTGAAATTAATTTGGACAATTTAAAGTGAAGAACTAGTGATAGATTTAATGTATGTATTGTGAAACCTCTAAGTTGCGACCACTCTCCGTTCCACAGTAAAATGGTAGTTGATGGAAGTTGGTAGTTTTTACAGGTTACCTCCATTGACTTCAAAATTGTTATCAAAGGTGCATGATATTTCGCATACGATTTTCTTTAGTCAGTGTCATTTTCTTGGTGCAGAAATGTCTTTTCTGTTGGTGTCATGAAAAGACGGATCTATGGATAAAATTTAGTGTCCATCAAAAGGATCCCATCTGATATAATTATGTCTAAAAGCAATTATACCAATTATGAATGACAGAGCTATTTTAAATAAATAAACAATTATGTTTTTGTTTAAGTTTGCATTTAATTTTATGTCATAAAAATTAGTTATCTTTAAAAGATGAGAAAAGCTTTGTTTGAAATGCTTGTTGTTTTTTTTTCCTTCTAAAATAGCTTTTTTTTTCAAATTTAACTTTTAACTCCAAAAGTAAATCATTATCTTTAGTGCACACTGACTGCAACATGAGGGTGTGTCATCAATAAGAGCTCTCGAAATGAGAGCCGAACTCAAATATTTTGAATACATTTTAATCTACTTATTTGTTTTGTTAAATTTTTTTGTATAAATATTTTTTCGTATTTCTTTATTTGACCTTTTCCGCATTTGGTGCAGATGTTTGCCCTGTCTCTGGGAGAGGTTTTAATGCTTTCTCGTTAAGGTTTTCTTCTACACAATGTCTACGGAAAAAATCCGTGCCTCCCAAAAGTGGTCTCTGCATAGAGGTGGTCATTCCAGGAGGTTTCACTGTAATAGCTTAAGAGGATACTATACCGCGGGAGGTATTTTTCATCGCTAATTATCTTTCAACTTCATAAGTAATTTAAAATATAGAAAAAGGAAGTTCTGGCAAACGTAGAGTAAGCCATGAAGTTTCAATTGCTGAAGGAATTTCAAACAAATTATTAGAAAAGAACTTTCCTCTTGCGTAATATTAACTTGCCCTCTAATCCTCTGTTTTCATTTTGATATTTATTTATTTTTTCTTTTTGTTTTAGTACTTGAAACTTCGTGGCTTACTCTAGACTTGTCTGAACTCCCTTTTTCTATTATTTAAATTCTACATTTCTTATGGAGGTGAAAGAGAATTTGGGATGAAAAGTTTCTACTGTGGTATAGCGTTCCTTTAATGTGAAACTAATGATAGTGATAGATATAATACGAAGAGAAGAGTTTAAAGTGAAACTAATGTTAATGCAACTTTAATGTGAAGGTTGAAAGGTATGAAGAGCCATAAAACCAATAGTTATAAGCCCGTTGAAAAAAGTGATCGTAAATCGTTTTTTTATTTATTTAAGGTTTAGGGAAAAGATTTAAATCATAATTGCTAACAATATATTTACAGAATTCAATTATGAAATATAATTTTTTTTTTTTTTTTTAAAAAAAGGAAATTTAATTATAAAATTGGCATGAAATTTTAACGTGGATGTAGTAGTAAATTTTCTACCATCCTTAAGCTTAAATTTGACATGACTGTTATATATTTAAGTTTTTTTTATCAAGGTTTTTTAATTATTATAAATTAGTCATTCTTAAGTTAGTCAATAAGTCTGTAAAGAAAAATTCAAGATGGGTCATACTATGAATAATTTTCTTTAGTTCACTTTTAGCCGCAAATTAAAATATAGTGAAATTAAAATTGAATCAAAACAACCGTTAAGAAATCCTATCCTCTTTTAATTTATTTATCAATTTAGGCGATTGAATTGAATAAATCTTCTCTATTTTATTTCAATTTTATAACGCGAATTGAGCAGTGGACCCGATTCTGAATTTACGAATATCAATTTTCAACTCCGTAGCCTTGTAAATTTGAATCCAATACAGAAGACAAGGGAACTCCTGGATCAAGTATTTGGACAAACTAACCTTTATATAGGACCCATATTTGCGATACATAGAGAGGAAAATTACGTAATTTACCCTCGGTTAATTTGGGGGCAAGGGGATTTGAGCCCTTGATCTGTCTATTACTGAGAATATTTTACGTCAGCTCTGAGGTCGGAGCGAGCTGGGAGCAGAATTTGTATCAACTAGCCACCGCTAGGATTCTAACCTGAGTTACCTTTTAGGGGGTGGAATGCTCTATCCTTTGAGCCACCGTGACTTTCTCTATTATCTGTAATTAAAACTCAAAATTTTATATCATTGTAATTATAATCATTATTTGAACTCGCAAAATCGAATGGTACAACAGTATGGCAGAGCTTTAAGAAAAACATAGATCAAAATTTTAGAAATGAAAAATAATATTCGTGAAATCTCAATGTCTGGTATAATATAGGGTTGAAGTTGCTAAATTTTTTGACATGAAATACATTTTGGCTGCAGAAAATCCCTTAGAATAGGGAAATTTCAAATTTCAAAAATGACATAAAAACGATTAAAATATATAATATGTATAAACAAAATATATTTTAATTATATTTTATTCAAATTATATTAAAAATTATATATATTATAACAAATGTATAAAAACAACCCCCCCCCCCTTCTTTCAATTTGAACAACAAAATTGAAGAAATCCTCTCTATTATTCATAACTAAAATTAAGCAAAACGCATTCTTCTTTGTGACGTAAATATAATTTATTTAGCGGGTAAAAAAAAATTTCTTTGTTATGACCGGTTTAAGTTCCACAATATAAGTAGAGTAGGAAATAAAGTCATTGACTGTTTTATGAACCCTCATTATTGAGTAGTTTGTGAACTTGAACATCCCGTAGAGAAAACAAGAATCACTGTGAACTCCCGCTGATTTCACCTGTGGAGGAGAATCACTTTCTCTACACATTCACTTGGATCTCAAATCAATCTGGCTTTAGAGATCTAAGCGAACAAATACGATAAAAGTAATATGCTTGATTTTAGATTTTGTGTAAAAAAATTTCTCATAAATATTTTTTTTACGCAAAACTAGTTTGAAAGTAGTTAGTTTTAAGCTAGTTTTGGGTTGAATCTATGTTAAATTTGTTTTACATTAAATTTAATAGTTTTAAATAACACTTCTGTGTTCAATTTAACGATTTTAAATTAGTTATGTATTAAATTTAAAAGCATTGAGCTAGTTTTGTGTTAAGATTTATTGCTTTTTACCCAAGCTTTCTTAAAACAATGAAATCTTCATTGAACATGAATCTTTATCGAAAATCATTATCTCAATAAATGCGTCTGGATTTCTAATCTCTCTGAATTTAGACAACTCAAATAGGATATGAGTAATTCGCGTGATTTCAGATTTCGTGTAACGAAATTTCTTATATTTCTTTACAGAAAACTAGTTTGAAACTAGTTTTGCATTAAATTTAGCAGTTTAAAAAATTTCTGTGTAAGTTTTAAGGGTTTTAAATTAGTTTTGTATTAAATTTAAAAATACTCAGCTAGTTTTGCTTTAAATTTTACATCTTTTAACCCAAGCATTCATAAAATAATTAAATATTCATTCAACGTGATGGAAAATATAGTTGTCCACCTATTGTTTTAATATTTTGTATTCTTTTTTGAAACTTTTGTTATTCAGGTTATTATTTGTAAAATAAAAATTACTTAAAAATCAATTAAAGGATAATCAAATATATGTTATATAATTGATTATCCTTTTCTTATTAAAAATTTTGACAAACTTTTGTTATTCAGGTTATTATTTTTAAAATAAAAATTATCCTTTGTTATAATGTCGTTATATAATTGATTATCCTTTTCTTATTACTTTTAGAATAAAAATTCGATAAGTTTTAAAAGCCAAAATTAGGTTCAATAACCTTTGACAAAAAATAGTTTGAAATTATTGAATATGAAATCGTGAAATAAATCGGCATAGTTATTTGTAAATTCGAATCAAATGATGAATTAATTTATGTAGATAAGTAACCAAAATTGTTATTTACAGAACTCTTTCATGACGTAAAGGCCACGCTTATATAATTTCTCTTTCACCCAAGAAGTTGAAGAACAAAACATACTAAAAAGAAAAAGCATGCATTTCAAATCATTTTAAACAAATTTTGAACTACTTTTAAAAGTTTGTATAAGAATGTATCAAAGCCTGTTGTAAATAGATACTGAATTTCATAGTAAAAAATAAATAAATAAATGAATAAAAAAAAAAACATCTTTTACAAAATGTGATATCTTATAATAAATAATTCTTAAGCTAACTTAAGTTTTTAAAACTCATCTCGGGAACGGGTGTATATTTGAGTCGTAGAATAGTGTATGTAATAGGCTATGTGCAAAATTATATCACATTTTAACTTTATGTATAATTAAAAATTTATGTAATTAAACGTTTAAGGAAACAAGCACTTATATGAATAAAACTATTTAACAGATGATTTTATTTTTGCAGAATAAAATTTCATAAGAAAATTTCCTAAAATTCGACAGAGGGAAAACTTTGCAGAGTGAATAATGCTCACGAGAAACTTTTTGATGACATTTTTTGAAATAGAACAAGTAGCTGGTGCCCGTAACAAATAAAGTGTTAGTTTTAAGCGTTCATTAAAGTAGAAAAACGAAATGTTTATAAATATAATATACATTTTTAAGAGATTTTCATATTTGTTTCCGGAAAGAGAGAGAAATCAAACATTTTTTCAGTGATAACTTAAAAAAAAAAAAAAAAAAAAATGAAGTTAAATGAGCAATGATGGCATTCTTTAAAGAAAACAATTTTTATGGAAATATGTTTAATGCTTGCTCTTGTTTCAACTGAGGTTTTGAAATAAGTATACAAGATCTTCGCACTTTATTTTGAGAACGAGATACTATTAAAAAAAGTTTTAGTTTTACAACAAACATAAATATTATTTTACCAAGAAAATGATTTTTATAAAAACGTTTTAAAACATTTTTTCAAAACTATTTTAATTTCTCTTTCAGTAAATGACGCCTGAAGATTTTTTTATATTTATCAAGCATTTCAGACGATCGTATTTGCTTCAAAGTATAAGTATTTAAAAACTTATTTATAAAAGTCGTTTTCTTTATAGAATGGCTCTTTTAATTTGGCTTTACAGTTTTTGTTGCTCAAAATTTCGCAGACGGATGTCTGAGAAAATGTAAAAATATTTTAACACAAAAATAACACTCTGTTTTCTAATAGTTTCAAGGCATATCAAACAACCATCTTTTTTAAACGAAACAAACATGCATAAACACTATTTTTTTTCTCTCAAATGATAAATTTAGCAGACGATTCTCCAATATGTTTGCCTGGCAAATTTGTGTGTGGCTCTGACAGCTTACTTGACGACACCGTACCAAATTGCAAAGTAAACACGCTTTATGAAAAACTGCAAGAAACTTGGGAGTTCTAAAAGCGCGAGATTCTAATTTTAACGCCTTTTAGTTAACGGAACTTGGGCTATAAAACTTCCCAACTTCTGCTTACGAATTTGATGGCTTATTTCTAGAGACAAATTTCATTGGCACTGTCAAGCAAATGTCGCATTTGAGTTAAAAATCGCGTTTTTCAATTCGCTATTTTGAATTCTGGAAACGTATTTGGCGATTTTTCATCCGTGGGAAACAGTGTTTCCCGAAGCAGAACGCCAAAAATGTGATGTTAAATATGAATAAAATAAGCTTCATTTACGCGATAAATTTGGATAATATTTTTCAACTTGAGGATCTTACATCTTCCAAATGTTTTGGATATAGATTTTTTTAATAGCCTACAACAGTTATTTTAAGTAATAATTTTTTTTTATCTAATTCAACATCTTATTCCAACTCTTAAAGAAGGCAATATATGTATTGCTCGTATTTTATTGATTAGTTTTTCTGTTCATCATAATTATTTTCTACTTATTTTGAAAATGAACGTTATAATGAGCTTTTTTTTTACCGTGTATTTGCACAATTTGGGCTAAACATTTTGATATGAGACATCCCGAGCTTTTGGTTTATCAGCCTAGTTAATTAATTAAACAAAATCATATAAATCATTATCATAACTGTATTTGTACCATATAAAAAATTTTATATCAGAATTCCGAAAATTCTGGTATGAGAATTAAAAATTTTATACATATGTAAAATTAAATACGAAAAATAAATTCTATCATATGCAAAGATTTAAAATTATAAAACTATTTAATTATTAAAATTTTTTTTAATGAGTATTAAAATAATTAATTAAAATATTAAAATTATTATGATATGCAAAATTAAAATTTAAATTCAATTACTTATAAGTAAATTAAAAATTTACTTATATGTACCTGTACTATCTAGACTGAAAATTAAAGTCTGAAAATTAAAAGAAGCTTCAATGATCAAACTGAACTATTTGTAAATCAATTTTATCTACATTGAACTCTAATAGATTAATATACCATCTGGGCTAAAAATTCTGATGCAAGAAATGAAAAGAAACCTTAAAGATACTAACTTCTTGAAAATCAACACTACATACATTGAGCTTTGCAGCTATATATTTGTACTATCTAGACTAAAATTCTGATTTAACATTTAAAAAGAAGCCTCAATGAATTTAATAAACTTTATTCAAATCAACGTCGCATAT
Source organism: Parasteatoda lunata (assembly GCA_949128135.1). NCBI lineage: Eukaryota > Metazoa > Arthropoda > Arachnida > Araneae > Theridiidae > Parasteatoda > Parasteatoda lunata. The sequence goes on along the minus strand of OX421972.1, from coordinate 94,273,973 downwards.
ATTTACACGCATTTTTTATTTATCTGTATCTGTATTGCATTCTTTACACTAGCTTTACAAATCTATCATCTGTACTGAAAATTCTAGTATAGGAATGAAAAAGAAATCTCATTGAGAAGAAATCCCATGATTTAATACTATTATTTATACTGTATATATTATACTGTATTTTACTGTTTTTCATAATAAAATGATTCAAATATCTGAATTATAATTAAATTTAATAATTTCAAATTATAATTCATTACAATTAAAATAGCGTTTTTTCGCAAAATTAACTTATCTTTTTAAATGATATGTATTTTCAAAATAATAATTGTAGTTATGGTATCATAATTCAAACAGATGCTCATTAAATGTTGAATTACAATATTTATATTATGTATTTCATTCAAAGTTAACGTTTTAGGTACAAAGACAACCGCATGAAAGTTTAAAATGAAGTGATAATGGCATCAAAACTATAATTATTGTGATAGCAAAATTACAGCGTTTATAGTAACCACAGTTCAAGAGATTATTATATTAAATTATATCATAATCATTTTTAGTTATTAAGATAAGATCTAGAAAGATCTAGCTGGTTATTACAAAATAAACAAAATAATTAAATTAATAACCGCTTAATTTATTCCTATGTTAAAGTTTATATATAAAAATTAAAAATTTTATAAGGTCAAAAATTAAAATAACACCATAATCATATCTTATTTCAGTCGTAACTTGACATTATAATAAAAAAAATAAATTACTTTTAATTTTGATTTCACGTATTAAAGATAGCATAATATCAAAATCATAACGTTTATAATATGACATATATCAACAAATGAAATATCTACAACTCTTCAACTAGTTATTCTTTTTAATTTTGAAATTCAAAATTATTATGAGCATTTATCCATACTGAAATCTTTATGATATCGAAAATTGAAATAAATGCAGAATGGAATTTAAAATATTTATGAAAATTTGCTGATGATGTGGGGGGAAAAATATTTATTGTTGAACAAAATCCTGTTAACTTTTTTTCTTTGTAACATTCCGAAATGATTATTTTATTTGCTTTGTAGTTCAGCCAATATTGATATCAGATGTAACACATTTTACATCTGATAACAAATTTGTCATAAAATATTTATGTAAAATATATAGATACACATATTGCTAAATAAAGAAATGTATACTCTAACAAACCAAACGTCATCTTTATAAATTGCATGCAAAAAAAAAAAAAAAAACAAATGTTATGATCATTTACATGTTTCAAAGTTCCGTTATACATAAATTTCAATACTAGAATCCTTAAAGTTTTAATATCAAGATCGAAAATAAAAAATGAAAAAATCATTATTCATGTCATATAAGGATTTATATAATATTGAATGCCTATCTTTTTTTTTTTTTTTTTTTATCTACAGCAAGATAAAAAAAGAAAGAACAAACAAGATATTCAAAACAGTGGTTAATGTCACCGTTTAATGAAGTTTCACGTACAGAATTTTTTACTGAACCTGAATAAATATATGATAGGCTCTTTTTTTATTATTTAAAATTGATCAGTAAAGACCAAGAAGTTCTTTATTCTATTTTTTTAAACTAAATATATAGAGCATTGTGTCTAATATATTCTGAATTCAAAGCATCATTAAATTAAAGGAAAATAAAGATTTTTGATATCCGTTTTTTAAATTCTATTTGTGTTTATTGTGCTATTTTATGTATATATATATATGTATACAAGTTCAAAAAGAAGGTAAAACAAAGGAAAATTGCGGACAAATGAAAAAAGGGGAAAAAAGAAATTTATTTAAAAAAAAAAAAAAAGGATAGAATTCTTTTAAAAAAATCCAGAAAAAGAAAAGAAAAAAAAGATATAATCTTTTCATCAGCCCACACGATTATATCTGCAAAAAAGAGTGCTTTCTAATATTGTATTAATATAGCCAAAGCAAAATATATCAATACAATAGTGTGAGGAGCACTAAAAAAATTTTTACAAAAATTACAACAAATAAGTTGCTTTTCTCAATTTTCTTCGTGTTTTTTTGTATTTATTTATTATGCTATATATATATATATATATATATATATATATATATATATATATATATATATATATATATATATATATATATATATATATATATATATATATATATATATATATATATATATATATATATATATTATTTTAAATATGATAGGATTTTTTTTATTTAAAAGGGATCAGCAAAATATGAAATTCTTCATATGATTTTTTAAAATATAATTTATACAATATAATTTATCTAACATATTCAGAATTTAAAGCTAATAACGATTTTTTTTTCTTTTTTAAAAAGAGCTAAATTTTATATATATTTTCACAATACTTTAGTTCCACGTTTTCTATAGATTTAAAAAGGTTTCTGGAAAGCGGTTCGCTATTGGATATTTTTTAATACGGATACTTAAAATCGATATTTAAAATACACATGAATTTTATAGTATTTATAATATTCTATTATTTCATGTATTTATAATAATATATTGAATATAACATCATTGTCATTTTATTTAATATTTCAAATTTAAAGCAATTGTCTACAGTGCCAAAAGGTTGGGACACGAATTGTTATTTTTAAGTAATAATAATTTTTTTTATCTTGATTAAAATAATTTTTATTTTTAAATGCACTTTATCTTCCAAATTCTATATTTATTCTATAGTTAAATATGAAAACAGAATATACGTGTTTCAGGTAATCTTTTAAAAAAAATTTCTGAATAAATTTTTTCCTAAATTTAAATAAGATTTTATTTAAAAAATATATTTAAAAACAAATATTAAATATAAGATCCATTGGTAAATCAATATCTAAGGATAAAAGAATAGTTAACAGTGGTCTCTAACATGATTCCTCTAACATGATGCACTTATACCCTACCAATTGTATAGGATTAAGTTGATAATAAGCCTTAACCATTAACCAGTTGATAATAATAAACATTGTCTACGCTAATTCAGTGACCACCTAAATGACCACTAAAGTGTTGCTCTGCCAGTTATCAATAGCAATTCTCATTAATGCAAATATTCTGTGTAAAGAATTATAAATAAAAATTAGATTTGATTTCCCTGCAAGTATGGGTGCAAATTGAAGTTATTATTCATACAATATTATTTAACCTTATGTATACGGGTTAAACAGACAAGACACGTGCGTGATTAATAGCTTCCTCATAGTATTTACTATTAATATTGAGAAATACCTCTTTCCCTTTGTTTGTTTTAATATTCGCTTTTAAATATCAATGAACTTTTAAATCAAAACCACACATCAATTGAACCCTATTTAAATTCTTTTTTAATTTCCTATTTTTTTTTCTAAATATAATTTTTAGAGAAAAAAATAATCTTTCATCTTAAATTCTGTCTTTAATTCAATTGATATTAATCAAATCTAATTTTTCCTTTCCTTTGTCTTCCTTCAAAAGCAAATTTTCTAAAATTTAAGTCTACATTTAGTTTAATACAAACTTTGTAAAAATATTTTCCCATAATATACAAAAGATTTAAACTCAATTCTATTGGTTATAGCTCTCTAAACCTTTTCTTCTCTCCCCCCCCCCTTATTCTCTTAGTTTGCAAAAGATTTAAATTTTGATGCGATTGTCTATACATTTTCAAATGTTTTTTATTTTTCTCCTAAATTTTCAATTTACAAAAGATCTAAGTTTGATTCAATTACGTCTTTAAAATTTACAGCAGTTATTGCATTTGATTACCGCCACATATTTTAAATTATTTTTCACTTACTCTGTAACTGAAAATCTAAAATGAGCGCTTTTACATCTACAGAATTCTCATTGATTTATCCTGCCCTTTAAAGGTTTTTTTTTTCCTCTAAATATTGATTGTTTCAATAACGATGATGTTAAAAAAAATTTGCCTCGATCTCGATTGAACTACTTTTCTATTTTTTTTAAAATTATATTTTCGATTTATCTATCTTTTCGGTCTATAACAGTACAATTTATTAACAATAACAAGAAACTCAAACTAAAAATATACAATTATTTTAAATAAACACTTTTACATTTTCAAAATAATTTTTCACTTACTCTGCTTAAATGGTATTTTTAAAATTAAGGGTGCTTAACTCAAAATCTTCATTTAATTTGAATGAGATATTTTTGAAACTTCAACTATCTTTTCCGTTTATTTACCTTATCTTTTCACTGAAATTAACTTACAATAACATTAAAATTAAATTAACAACAATTAACTGTAATCAAATTAATAACAACAATTCATAATTAAATCATTATTAAATTGATCTCTAAAATTATGCCTGTTAATGAAATTTTGATCCATTTTGAAAATGCCACCTGTTTTCCTCTTTCACCTGGTTTTCTTTCTTATTGTTTTTAATATCATCCTCAAAGTTTTAACTTAAAATGCTTTAAAAAAACAAATTTCAAAGATTGTAAACGAACCATTTGAAACATGGCTTATTATTCGAGTTAGTCAGTCGTAAAATTTAAAAAAAGGAACTGAAAGAAAATATGCGAGTATGAACAATGAGAATAAAAATGTTGCTGTGTTTTATAAGTTTGAAAGGTTCAAAACTTGTATTTATTTAAATAGTGCATGAACTTCTTTCAATTTACATACATTATTATAAATTGGAAATTTTAAAATATTTAAGCAAGATGACACGAATAGTGATAGATATGAACAAGATATTTTCGATGCAATTACAACCCTAGTTTCCGAGGGAATCTTTAAATCATCTGCGATGATCTTTTTTCTTTCAATAATGGTACTCATAAGAGACCATCACAACAAAAATTCATTATTATTAAATTAATTTCACAGTAACAATTAAAGAACTTAGTGGTAGCATTCTAAAAAAGACAAAATTTGGGTCTACCCAAAATGGTTTGGTCTTTGGGCTTGGGTTGGATAAAACCATGTTATAGGCGTATAAAATATAGTTTATTTGGAAAGTATGTGGAAAGCTTAATTTATTTTTAAAACTCTTTAAATTAAGATATTCCTGTTATTGTTGCATTTTTCTGAATGTTTGTTCTAAAATTAAATAAAATATCTCTTAGAGCCCTCTTCCACTAAACTCTGAATTGGCCAGAGCCTTTTTCTTTTAAGCTCTGAGTTCGGATTCTTGTTCACTTAGCTTCAAGTTCTTTTTTCAATAAGAATCCGCATGTGATATGTTTTGTTTGCCTGTGACAATCGTTTTCTTTCACAAGTTTAAAAAAAAAAAAAAATTCGTTGATCAATATTATGCCTTTTTAAAAAGAACGGAAATATTTCAAAAACCTAAAAATTAAAATTAATCAAGCAATATTTCAAAAATTTCCCTATATTTTTACTCTTTTATGACTTTGGTAAACAAGTAAAAACTCAAACCAAAATTGAATTAACAACACAACAGATGTCAATCGTATTAGGGCGAATCAAGCTCTTTGTTAACTAATCATGAGAAAAATACTGTATTCAACTTAGAATCACCAAAGAATCAAAGTTAAAATTGAGCCAAACAATATTGCAAAGATAATCCGATGTTTCTATTTCTTTTATTGACAGGTAGGTAAAAAGGAAAGAAAAAACTGGGAACACAAATTTAAAATAATGAATTCACATCTCTCTTGATATCTATCATTAGAGTGGCCCCGCAGTGGACTGATCATTAAGACACACATCACCGAAGTCAAGCATCACTGGCTGCGGTCTGTGTGCGGGTGGGTGACCACTTCGATCAGAGCGAAGGATCCGAGGGTGTGAGGTAATGGTTCTCGTTAAACTGTTCTACCGTAAAGTGCTCGACTTTGCGCGCAGGTCGTCGAGCTATCGGGGTGCTACCCCCTCTGCAGAGGATCTAAATTGTGATGTCATGTCTTCGGATCATACTCAAGAATGCTTCACAAACCGTCGCCAATAGCCCATTGTGCAGCTCTAGTAAATGAACTACAACTATCATTGGAGTGTGAATTTATTTTAACAAACATTTTGTTGACAAAACAATAAAAGAACACGTAAGTTCAAATTAAAGTCATCGCAGAATCAACAATACAATTAATCTAAACAGTATTGGAAAAAAATGATGCTATTGAAAGGTAGGTAAGAAATAAGTAGAAACTCAAACCAAAATTGATCTACCAGTCACATGGTAGAATCAATAATTGGAGAACTCTTTGTTAACAAAGCAAAAGAATAGCATTGAGTTCAACTTATAACTGTCACAGAATCAAGATTAAAATTAAACTAGTAAATAATATCGCCAAAATGATCCTAATTGACAGGTGGCCAAAAAATAAATCGAATACTCAAACAGAAATTGAATTAGCAAATTCAGTCATTGGAGTACGAATTTTTTTTTTTACAAACTCTTCTTAATTAAGCAACAAAAGAACATTGTATTCAAATTATCTCCATAGACAAAGTAAAATATTATCAAATCAAAAGATAGAATTTTTTTTTTTTTTTTTTTGTCTACCTGAAAGACAGTGTATTGCATTTTGATCAGTTTTAAATATAGATCAAGCATCCAAGCGGACCGTGAAATGTGGCATAAAGGTGTAAACAATGAATGTATTTATAGAAAGGATGTTGCTGTCGCTCCAGGCTTTGGCATTTGATTGAAGCGTTTCAATCTCTCTTGGTAAGGATGATCGGCTATAGTGATGTTTATCGCTGTGAAACTAGTGTTCGTATGCAAAGTAAAAGACCAATGGCATATTTTAGAATATGACAATTGAAAGAAACTAGATTAAATTTGATACATTTTGAATAATTTTAATTTGAATAGTTTCCTCGAGAGGCCCTTCCTTTCCCGACTGACGGAGTGGAGACGGGGAGGAAAAATTCTAAGCATGCTTTTAATCCTCTTTATTTAATTTTCACAACTAAATTGATGATTGGTGATATGATTGATGAATCGATTTACTCTATTTGGCAGATTATTTCGATGCATGTTAAATACAAAGCCATCATCCACTCATAATTTGAGATATAAAACGTTGGGGGTATTTTAGATTCTCTATTTGTTTTTTCGGACAATTGGGTATAATATAAAAAAAACACAACTACTTCCACTTCGAAAATTTTAGTAGGAATAACATATACTATCGTGCAATGCTAAATGAATGGAAGATAGCGGTTGTTGTTTAATATTTTACATGCGCTAATTTAATTTGATTTGAAAACATCGATTTTTTTTAAAATATGGATTCTATAGAATAATGTCCGTTAAGTTTAATTGGTTTGATATCTCACGTTGTCAGAAGAGAAAAAAGAAAATTTTAATTTAATTAATAAACTGAGTTTCAAATATGTTTACTAAAAACATTAAACTACTTAGATGAAACAACAAAATCAATTGAAAAAACATCTGTAAAATGAAAAAACATCTATCACCCTTCTTATGTAAAATATACAATTTTATAGTTTTTGTAACTGATAACAATTAAACGTCTTACGTATTGTTCGGCAATTTATTTGCAAACACACCTAGATAACGCATCTGATAGCAGTTATCTTATTGTTATCTTATCTATTATAGATAAATGTCTTTTATTCCATTAGAAAATTCTATTTCATGAATTGGGTTGAAACATTTGGCATTTTAAAGAATCAAACATTTGCTTTTTTTTGTTTTATTAAGTAAGATAACAATAATAAAGTTATAGAATAATATAGAGGTAAAAACACATTCTCGATTCTTTCAAAATATGATAAATATGCATTACAAAGAAGGCAATCGATAAATGATTTTCATTTCAATCTAAAAATATAACTATTTACCTTTCTATATTTTTTAAGAAATTGTTTTTACAACTGTAATAAATTAAAGTAACTTTTAAATTATCATTTTTGTATAAAGTTACCCTAAAAGAAAAAAAAGAAATGTCATGCAAAAAATGATGCATTATTTTTTTCAATTTAATAAAGTGATCGGCCATTATTTTCATTTCTACGTTGACAAAAAATCATCAAATTGGAATTTATAACGATTTTAATTCTAAACATTGACTCTAAACATTGACTGATATTCATTTTACTATAGTTGTTAACAAATCTATGTGGCAACTGTGCTTTTATGATAAATACCTATATTTTAACAATTTTGTATCCATCATAGAAGAAAAGGAAATTCCAGAAGCAAGCAGAGTGACAAATTAGACTTTGTTGAAGACTTTTTGATCTAGAACAGAGTTTCTAAAAATTTGTATCCTCCGGTTATAAGTAGTTAAAAACTTCGTGAAATTGATTTATTGATTTTTCGAATCTTAATTCAATTTTAAATTTCATTATGCTATTGATAGTGCTTAAAATACGAAGAATCAGATTTCAATCTTTTCCTTGTTTTTCCTTATACTTTTTCCTCAATTCTTGTTTAAACATGAATGGTTTGTATTTCCAAGTTTTTTAACTACCGAGAATTCCCATACAAATTTTCTTAAAGCCGCCTATTTGTCCATTATCTTACAGTTGGAATGCGAAGCAAATAACATTTTTTCAAGCATGTCTAAATATTTTCTCAACAGCTTTAGCCATCAATGTTGTTGAAACTAAGCTCATAAATTTTTCGCAAAATATATAACCCACTTTCTCTTTGTCTATCCCTTTCTCAAAGGGGTGAAAAACAGCTTGCACCCCCACGAAGGCAATGAATGAAATATTTATAGCCTCAGTGGGTGGCTTTTTACAGCAGGAAGTAAAGACCCAAAAAAATGTCCCCTTCGGAGAATTCTTCAACCCCCTATTGCTTAAACAGACCTAAATTCTCCATGAAGCTGACCGTTGCCCTTTCTTTTTCTAAATAATCTTGGGAAAGATCTGTCTTCAGCTCCTGTACATCTTTGCAAGAAACTTTAAATATAATTGGTGACATTGTGGCTACAAAATGGTCCAAAGAATCATAAAGAATTTGTTTCTAACTATTGCACTAACCTCATGTTTGTAAGGAAGTGTAAAAGGCGAACCTACATAAGATTCCACCAAACTATATTACAATTTAATATTGCTTTTACCATGAGAGGAAACATGATAAGATGTGATTTATAAAACTCAGAAATAAAAATAAAAGATATTAGTTTGGAACAGTGGGCGGAAAACTATATTATTTTTGTAGTTTACTACAATTACTTCGTTACAAATGTAGTTAACTACAACTATTTTTTTCTAAATGTAGTGACTACAAACTACTGTGGAATTGTAGTGACTACTTCACTTCTTTAAGGAACCAAACTTTGCTGGAGAAATTAATTCACACCTGTATAATTTACACTGTTGGAGAAATTAATTTACACTTGTATAATTTACATTGTTGGAGAAATTATTTACACTGTTGGAGAAATTAATTTACACTGTTGGAGAAATTAATTTACACTTGTATAATTTACACTGTTGGAGAAATTATTTACACTGTTGGAGAAATTAATTTACACATTATGTTCAAAATGGTTTTGAAGAAAAAAATTAGCTTATATTAAACATGGAGAATTATTTAGAAACATTTATTCATATTTACATGAGTCAGTTTCTTATTCTAAAGCATTTCTTTCAAATTTATTCATTTAGTCTTCAACTCTTTGTGCCCTTCTTCACAGCGAATATTTAATTTAAGAGATGCTAGAAATTTATCGAATCTCTGCAATTTTAATTAGTGTTTCACGCTCTTTTATTTCCTCTAAGAAATTAATTTTCATCGTAAATATGTTACCTTCCTTTGATATACCATCAATTTTGTACGAGTGTACATTCGCATGTGAAAGTGTGAACAAAGAGATAAATTATCTATTATTCACAATGGCAAGCTTAAATATTAGTTATATGTAAACCAAAATACTCAATTCTTGTTAACTCGCAGTCAAAACGGCATTTAAAATTGGGACCTTTGACTGAGCAGCGAAGATTTGTTCCCATCAAATTCGAAAAATTAGTCGTGTTAGAATCCTGTTCTTAAACTAAACTAACGTAAAAAGTAGTTGCCAGGAATCGCTACAAACTACTGTCTTTTTTCCCGTTTAAACGATTATTTGTAGTTGCCAGTAGTTCTTGCATAAAAAAAAGAAACTAAAACTATATTTTTTCTTCAGAATTATTTCCTCAGCTAGAATGAAATTTTTATTTTAAAGCATACAATCAGTGGTTTTCATATCCAATAGGGATTTTACATCAATTTCCTGTTCTAAACAAGTGTCAGATGGTCGTTTAACCCTTGTTGGGGCAAGAAAATGTATAAAATTGTATAGTAATATATGTATAAATGTATATAGTAATATATATTATAATATATGTATAGTAAATGTATATAGTAACATATGTATAGTAAAATATATGTATAAATGTATAGTAAAAATTTTGTAAAGAAGAAAAAAAGCAAACATAAGAATTGTGGTCATTGTATGCTCGTCTAGAAGGAAACAATGTACTTTTTTTTTTTTTAAACTCGTGTAGTTTGATGGATAAAAACTATTGTAGTTTAGTGTTAGTTGTTTATTATAGTTAAAGTCTAGTTTTAGTAGTTTGCATTTATCTCGAAAATAAGTGGGGCAGATTTTATTCCACCGCTCCTAAAAGCTTAAGATTTATTCAAATCTTTCTGCTAGTTATGCAGTAAATGAGGACTTTTTTCTCCCTCTAACTAATTATAATTGTTTATTGATTATTAAAATTAGTTTATTTCCTCAAATCATTATACTGTGCATTATATATGATTTCAAAGTAAACTGTCGTTACAACATATCCTTTAAGATTGACTTATGCACACCCTTTATATTCGAATAACCTGCTTATTTGAATAAAATTGTCTGGAACTAATTATATTCCCTTAAGCGGGGCTGACTATGTACATTAAATTCACTTAAGGACCTTGGTTTCGAACGAAGATAAGTATTTTGAAGTATAAATTTTCATTTAAAGGTAAGAGTTCATTGATTCAGATTTGATTTTTTTTTTTTTTCTTTTTAAATATTTTAGCTTCTATAGTGGGCTCTACCCCCTGTTTGCTTACGCTCCCCAATCCCCGAAGCAATGCATTTTATATGGCTTGCTTTGCAGACCTTGCTCGCTTTGCTTGCTAGTTAAACCCAGTTGAGGAGAGATGGCAATCTCCTACGCATTCTTTCAATGTCACGTCTATCAACGCTTTTTTCTGCTCCTCGAGCAAGCTTTATTTAATAAACTTAAAAAGTGCAAAGCGCGTTTAATGTTAATTTTTCAGTGAATAACTATGAATAAAATTATTATTATTGAACCAGCATAAGTATAGTTGAAACATAATATTAGCACTTTGTTTGTTAATATGACTTTTAACCTTTCAATTCTTCCCAACTTGTAGCTCAGTTTGTTCAAGCTTTTCGCTGTCAACACGAGAAAAGAATTTCCATTTCGAAATTTGTAAACATTTATGTTTACGCTTTCCTGCTTATGACAGCTCATATGCTTGATATTTCAATTCTTTGTTGTCAACGCGAAGCAAAATGGGGAAATTTTTTGTTGCCGTAAGAGAAATATATAGATAGATTTAAGTTAAACTTTATGATTAATATTAAGCATATACGATTCACTTTATTAAATTCAGAAATTAACTTAACTTTATGAGGATTGAAGCATAAAGTTTTTTTTCTTACCGTATAGAAGAAGGATAGAGGTTTAAAATTTCAAATAGTACTTACGAAAAATCAAACTACTTTTATGCAAAATAATAATAATAATAATTATTAAATCAATCTTAATTTAAGGTCATAAAATTTTTTAATCTAAATAAAATCTGATTTGCTAGTTCTTGTGGCGAAGGAGTAAAAGATTACGAGTATGCTAGTTATAATATTTAAACGACTCCAGGATGGATAAAGAATTCTACTTCTAATCCTGGAACCAACTAAATTGTATAGTTAAATCTCAATGATCTTTTATCAAATCTTAATATTATTTCGAAAAAATCTTACATCACAGATGTATGTATGCTTCTAACATTGCATTTTCATTCTCTCAAAAATCGAGTGAAAAAGAAAGTTCCTAGAACTAGCTTTTTACTGCTATTGAAAATCATAGGAAAATATTAAACCAGATAATAATTTTTTTTAAAAAAAAAAGGAAGAAAGAAAGAAAAAATAATAATAATTTCGTTCTGATTTTCATTCTGGTTACCATAGTCCGAAAAATCTAAAAATTAACATAATAGTGTAAAATACCAATCAAAGTGAAATCTTTACACAAGTTTTTTTACTGTTGAAACTTTTTTGTCGTTCTGAACTTGAACAATTGCTCATTCAATTCTATTTAATTAGAAGTGCTTGTTATTCAAACGAGGAGTTTTTTTTTTTGGTAGTGAAACGTTATAGAACTTAGTTTGGTTAGTTTATATATACACAAATCTCATAAAAATTGGAAATGGTAAAGTGGTGACCACTGGAGGCTCGATTACGGTTTTAATAATTTATGATAAAATAAAATATTATTTTTTTTTATCGTTAATAATCTGTCACAATATACCGTGAAATAGCATCCAACTTATGAACTTATTGTCATAAAAAATAAAAATGATTATTATTTCATTAAATATTTTGAATATTAAACTTTATTTTCAAACAACAGATTTTCTCCCCCTGTATTTTTTTTTTTTTTTTCAAATAATATTGTTTTAAATTTATATTTGTAGTTATAATAACTCTTTTTTTTTTTTTTCAATTCGTCATTTATTTTTGTAATTAAATAAAAAAAAATATCTTAGCAAATATTTCAAAGCATTGTAAATACGGAAACAGAATGCAAAATTTTAATTAATAAACTGAGTGTTGTGATTTAATTAAATTATCGAACTGAATTTTTCGAATTTGCTTAGTTGTCTGTTATACAATTATAAGAAAAGGTTATAAACTGATTTTAATCTGTGAGTATATAGATATGATTTTAGCTTATATAATGTTATTAGCATGATATACTACTATAACTATTTTCATATTTTGATATCGAAATGCAATTAACAGGAGTAAACTTTGCTAAAAAATACGAAGTAACTAAGTAAAATAGAAATAATTAAAGTTAAAAAAAATCTTGTAAGTCACTATTCTTTAAATCACTTAGTGTAATTCGAAACTCGATGTAATGCTTTTAGAATCTTAGCAATAATCTAAATGAGCAACTATTTACTTTCTACTTTAGGTTTTTGAAGCTCTAGTTTGTTTTAAACAAATTAATAAAAGTAGAATTTGATGATTAGAGTAAGTCTAGGATAAAGGGAGGGCCAGTTTAAATATTTTCGACATTTGTTAATGTATTGCAGCAAATGGATTTTCACAGAAATCAGTTAATCAATTAGGGCAAAGCGTTGATTTCTATGACAGAAAAAAGTTGGTTAATTTTTAATGCTTATTTTATTAATGGGTCAAATACTTTTTTGACGAATTAGGTATTTTGTTGTCTTACAAAACGTCGGTTATTTTTTTTTCTTCAACAATCTGAACCTTTGAGGCTTACATATAGTTCAATTTTCGTTCCTGATTAAAAATCAAATAAATATAATACTATAAATACGGTGGACATTTTATCTTTAACTTTAGGAGAGATTGCCACTTTTTATTAATGTGTATTGACATATCCAAAGATGCAAGAATATTAAAAAACTAAGAAAAAGAATTAAAAAAAAAACGAAAATAAGATTTATTATAGTGAATTCGAATTCATGTTAATACGTTAAGTAAATGAACTAGTTAGGAAATCTTTGGTTTCGTTAATGGTTTCGGTTTGTTTGGTTTCGTAATTTTAAAATGAAAGCTGATAAAAAAGAAATCCTTATCTTCTTTTATTATAGTATTAAAACCATTTTTAAAGTTATTTGAAGGACCCTAAGATCTCTACATATTACATACCGATTCAACAGGCTTATCATAGTACTCTATAGAACCTTATATATTACATTCCGATTCTACATATTTAACATATTATCCGACAGAACACTATATGACATTCCGATTATTATTATATTGTATATTATATTACATATATAGTATATATTACATTCCGATTCTATAAATTTAACATATCCGATAGAACCCAAAATATTATATATTACATATATAGTATATATTACATTCCGATTCTACAGATTTAACATATACGGCAGAACCCTATAAATATTACTTTCCAATTCTACAGACTTACCATATTATCAGATAGAACTCTGTGTATTACATTCCGATTCTACAGACATATTATCCAATTAGATATTAACATATTTTCCAATTAGAATTCTTTATTCTACACGAAACAATCCTCCATGTTACATTTTGATTTTAGAGGCTTAGCACATTATCCGATAGAACCCTATATCCTATTCGGTGGAACCCTATATATTATATTAATATTTTTTACGCTTAGCATATTATCTGATAAGAGCACTATATCCTACTTGAAAGAACCCTACATATTATCCTATTCTACAGACTCTGAATTTGATGACTATCGTTGGCCATTAGTAACTGTAGAGAAGAATTCAATACCACAGTTAAAAATGATGACTGGATAAAATGTGTCAAGGAGCGTGCAATGTCTACATGCAAACTTTGAAAACCTTTGCTAAAAATGTAATAAAGTTTTTTTTTTTGAAAATTATAGATTAAATCTATCTATTAGATTTCGTTGATTAGAATTGTTTTACTTAATTTACATAATATAGTTCATTTTTTGCAATTCATCATAAATTTTTCATGAATGAATTTTTCATCACTTTTCATTCTCAAAATATGTATGAGAATTTAAAATATGCGTAAACATTTTTTAAATCTCTGTTCTTAGTTCATTAATTTTAATTTGAAAAAAAAAAAAAAAAAAAAAAAAAACTATGGCCATATACCCTATAAGAACACTAAGAAAGTTAACTTTATAAGCTGTAAATCACATTTTATAATTTAAATAATAGATAAAATTTAATGAAAAGTTAAATCATATTTTGTTTTGAAAATAAAAAGTTTGGGTTTATATAGTGATATTAGCACGATTTATTATTGATTTTACGGTGATAGCAATATAACAGCATACAGAACAAAAATTATTCCACAAATAAACTCTTTTAAAAAAAAAAGGTCTTTCAGTTTCAGCACGCATTCTCACTGTTTTCTTACTTTTATAATTTTTTCACGCTTATAATTTATTGAAAACATGTGTTCTGGAACTGACATATGAATCTACTGATAATCCGAATATGCATTGCTTTTCTTCTGCTTTATGCTCTTCAAACTCAAACCGTTTTAAATAAATAATCAGTATAGTTCGGTTAATATAGACGCAATAAATTGGTTTATTCCAAACAATTACGAAAATTATGATTTATTAATAATAATAACAACAACAAAAAAACAACAACAATAAATTTTCTGAAAGATTGTTAAACAAATATTTTCTTGTATTACTATTTATTTTCAAGAGGGAATAAAAATGCTAGTCATTTTTTTCAAGTATGAATAATTAAAATTTTATGCATAATTATAACTTTATCTAGCAATTAAAGCCTTGTTTTCCAAAAAATGTCCTTTTAAAGAAACATTTAAAAAATGTAAATAATGCTATTGCTATTATGAATAATAATTCTTGACCATGCGTTCTAATTACAATAAATTATGTATTTAATACACTATACATATAATAATTATTCCTCATACACTAAAAATTATTATATTATCAAAATTATTAAAGTTAGACCGCTCCAATAATTTTCAAGTTGGTGTGTTGAACTGAAAAATACTCTAAATATTGCTCAATCCAAATATTACGCACTTTTGAAACCTAACTATTTAATTAGGCAGCTAAAAATATTGTCTAGTTGCTCAAAACTATCATTCAAAATTAAATAATTCAAAATCAGACAAGTTCTGCTGTCACAATGAAGGAAATTTTAATTTTAACGATTTAATTAATTTAAATTTTATTGGCAACTTAGTGTTTCAAATAACTTTGCGATTTTGTGCTAAAATTTTAAAAGAGTCAAAAGAGTGTATAAAAAATTAAACCTATTAATTTCATAATTTGGAAATCAACACACAACACGTTAAAGTATTTGAACAATATCAATTTTATGTAAGTATATTTTGTAGTATAAAATATATAACATACAAAATACCAATATTATTTTAAGATCTCTTTCAAATGATGATAAATGAACTTTTAAGTAAAACTGAATACCTAAAAGTATAAGGAATACATTTTAATGCGATTAATTTAAAAAAAAGAATAAATTTAATTTTTATTTTTACAATATAATGCCGTTTGTTAATGTATGTTAATTTTTACATTTCACAGAATTTTTGCGATTACTATAACTAAACATTAAAGCATTTTTGCAATATAATTTTGCGGAATCCATTACATAACAAAAATTATTTTTAGCCGCTATTGCCAAGAGTATAATATTCAAAACGTAAATTTTTCTCAATAAAATTTAAACCATGAAAGCACAATTTTATCTACAATTTTTATTAAAAAATATCCGAGGTTAATAATAATTTTCAGTCATCAAAATAAATCGTTTTTTTTATAATTTTTTTAAGAGTGCAATTATTATTTTTCTTTTAACGTATGCTCATTAGTTGTGCAATTTTTTTCTGCAATAGTGTAAAAATATTTATTTAAAAGAATAAGAATTTGATAAGTTGGATTTTTTATATGGGAATAATACTATAGAAAATTTTCAGTCAAGAAGATCATTTTTTAATTTTTTAAGAACGCAATGAAAATATTTATTTTCCTGTTAGCATCTACTCATTAGTTGCGCAATTTTTTATTTTTTTTCTGTAATAGTGTGAAAATTTTAATATAAAGGAATAAGAATTTAATATGTTGGATTTTTCAAATGGGAATAATACTATGTTGCAAAAAAATTGTAAATAATTAATTATAAAAATTCTTACCTTGACCAAGATGGTGCCCCATACCATCAGAACAATATGGATGTTGCAAACCAGATATTGCCGGATCTAGCAATCCCCAATGTGTAGCCATTTCTGGTCTTAAATAACCGTGACCAGATGATGCAAAAGAAGAAAATCCCGAAGCAGCACGGTTTAAGTCATTTTGGTCGCACCCGCCGGCTTGAGAGGTTGTCGACATTAAAGAATTTTGAGCAAGATTCAGTCCAGAAGTCAAAGCTGAAATTCCATAACCAGAACTCTGCTGGTGATCGTGGACACTCGGAGGCTGAGAACTTGACCAGTGGTGACCACTTTGTGATACCATAGATTGGTGATTTCCCATACTTTGTCCAGCAACATATGGAATCATTGCGAGACTTCCAGTTGACGAAGCATACAAAGCAGCGCTGGAGGGAGATGATGGATCAACACCATACCCTGATGATGATTTACCAGGATAAAGATCTCTTCCTGAATAGGATGGTGGGGAGGAATAATTGCCAGCCATGCTGTAGGGAGCCATGCTGCCAAACGTACTGACCATGACTGTATCACTGGAACTGCTAATAGTTGGAGCACGTTCCCTGTTTCTTTCCCCGTCAGGTGGCGCAGGATTCGTGGAATGTTGGGGATGTCGCGACTGGTCGACCCCAAGGCTGGTTCTTCTTCGTAGTTCCCGCCCTTCACTCTCTGAAGTAGGCGGTGACGAAGAACAAGACTGGTTATATGTTTCAGAAATGGGGTGGTGGTTTTCGTCGACTATTAGATGTTTCATTGGCTGATGCCGACTGTTCTCGATGATTGATGGCATTGTCTGGTACTCCCATGAGTCGCCAGTGGCAATGTGGTCTGGAAAGTGGGCGTCGTCTGCTACCCAAGCCTGAGTATCGCCGGTTTTGTTTTTGTTTTCGTTCCATGATGTTTCTGGTGGAAATGGATTTTTCGGAAATTCGGCGCCTTGTTTCGGTTTTTTCGGAGGGTAATGACCAGATCTTTTTAAATCATCATAATATGGAATGTTATTTTCAATCTCATTGTGTTCAGATTTGGAAATTTCATTTGCTAAGCTGTTGTTGTTATTCGAAATCATTGCGCAAGAAGAAGTATTTTCATACTTGACATTTACACGGGAATCTTGGCAAGATGTCATCATATTGAGCTCATTAATAGTTTGATTATTATGATCAGGCCAAGCTGCTGATGACTTCTGCTCTAGGTGTCTATTCAATTCGCTGCGCTGATCCGCCATAAATCTGTTTGTTTTTTCATGCCACGCAGCATTAAATTGATCAGATTCATTTACTTCTTTATTACAATGATATGAATCTGAGACGTTAGCATGCTCTGTAACATCTGCATGGTTAATTTGTGTTTCAGTTCCAGGGTGAGTTAACCAGTTATCTACTTGTATTTGGGGTATAACATGGTGATGAGAATCCCATTCATTGCTTTGATGGTCAGTTTTGGACAGTGAATGCGTCTTTGAAGGTGAGTGGTGCTGCATTTCCTTCACATTCTTTTCCCAAGAGTAATTTTTTGCTATTTGAGTAGTTTCTTGTGTAGTTCCATGTCCATCGTTCCTATTAGAATGTCCTTCTTGTGGCAAAGGAGATCTATTTTCACCGTGTTCGAAGATCTCGAACCATAAATTTTTGACAGCTGGAGGAACTAAACTATAATCTTCAACGGCGAGAACATTTGAGTGATCAGTATCCAGTTTATAAGTCTCGTTTGGTTTTAATGTCCAAGATTCCGAAATTTGTACTTCTTTATTTACACCAGGTGGATTACTATCATCTCTTGATATAGTTTCTATGTCTACAGCACTGTCATCTGTGTCTGTAGCGTCAGGTGGCATATGAGTTTTATTACCAAAATCATTTACATTACTGTCAAAAGATTCTTTGGGAAGAACGGACTGTTCAAAATGGTGTATGTTACCAATTTCATTTCTGAAATTCTCTTGCTTAATAAGTGCTACTGCTTCCTCACAGGGTATAGAATTTTTGGTCATGGAATTCGAATGTGCTGGCTCTAGCACTAAATATCCATCAACTGTTTTGAAGGGTATCTTTGGAGGCGAATGTTGATGAGCTTCGTGGTTGTTAACTAATGGTAAATTATGGGCAGAGGTAAATAAGGCGTCGTTTTTTAACATATGGGCTTCGTGATTGTTAACTAATGGTAAATTATGGGCAGAAGTAAATAAGGCGTCGTTTTTTAACATATGGGCTTCGTGAGATACGGAGGTTAAATGTTCGTGCATGGATGGTAATTCCTTTTTTTCAAAGTTCTTATAAGACAAGTTGCGTTCTAAAGTTTCTGGCTTCATATCGCGCTGTAAGTTATAATTCGTTGTAAGGGGTAGGCCTTGTGATTCGGCAATCTCTTTTAAAATGCTGTTTAAATTCTTCGAAGCTTCGCTTTCGACGATTTGAGGATAGGATTCTGAGCTGTGAGCACCAGGTAATGTGTTCATTTTTTGTAATTTCAGCTCTATGCTATTGAAAGCTGCAGGATAAAAGAAAAGACAAGATGAATTGATTATGATTTGTTTGAAATTTAAGCTAAAATTACATAATATTTTCAATTACATAACAGATACCTCAAAACATAGATACAATATTTTATGAATGCAAAATATGATACAATATTTTTTTTATAATGACGAAAGAATTTAGGATGATCGAATGCAACACATGGATGCAGTAGTCACCTAAAATTACAGAATTTCGTTTTATTAAGGAAAAAGTAATACCATCTTTAGTTCCATGAGCATAGATTTTTGTCATAGACATTTGATAGGTAAATACGCAAACGAGAGTTGAGAAGCATAGAAGATAGCGCTTATCAAGTGATAGGTAATGGGTCAAATCTTCTCGAACATATTTAATTACACGTGGACAAAACTTCGCTCAAGCAAATTCTAAAATTAATAATTAACATTAAATTGTAATTAATTTTAATAGAAAAATTTTTATATACTTATAAAGCGAAGTTTTGTTCCTGTGAAGTTTCGGCCAGCGAAAATTTGGCCGCGAAGTTTTGACCCCGAATCCAAGTGATATTCAGAAAAAGTGCTAATTTTAAATTTATTTGTCTGTTATAGTCAGTTTTACATTTTTAATTTAACTGTTTTCCACTAAGATATTAAATAGAGTGCTTATTTATTTATGTTTTTTTTAATTTTTTTTTATACATAATTTTTTAAAAACAATTTCTTGCTCTTGCTTAATTTTTACTCCCATTTAATGCTTTCAAACTCTCTAAGATGTCATTTAGAAAAAAAAAATTTTCATTCGCAAAAAAACTGTTTAAAGAAGCTTAAGTTATGATAGTTTCAAAAAATTGTCCATTTGTAATAGATATCTGATGATGGCTTATTTTGGAAAAAAAGCATTAGTATGAATTTAACATCAGGCATTTTTAACTTATTTTAAAAATTAAAAAAAAAGGAAGAAAAAAACTTTACATAATTAAAAAACTCATGTAAGTAAACTTTTTAAAGCAAAATCTCCGAGATAATTGCTAATTCTTCATGCATATTCAAGCAGGTATTTAAATTTAGTGGAGTTATCAAACGATACAATTGATCGGATTCTTCTTTTAGTATCGACATTCAAAAACTCATCAGATAGTTAAATAGAAGAATCAGCTTACAAATTTCTTATTTATAATTTAGGTTTTTTTCCTTCTTTTTTTTTTTTTTTTTTTTAGACTTCACAGTTTATGCGTCTTAAAAAGACCTGAAAAGTTTTCCGACATTAGAATTCACAGAAAATGGCGAAAGTGTTACTGAAAAAAGAAGTTAATTTGTAAAAAAAATTAATTTAAAGGATCTTTTTTTTTTTTTTTTTTGCTTTTTTAAAAAACTTTTTCCAAAGAAAATAATGTGTTTTTTTTTTAATGTTCTTTTTATATTCTATTATTAACCAAAATTGTTAATTTTCAACGGAAATATGTCAAAAGGGGAACGGGATATCTGTTGATACCGCTGTTTAAAGGTAAGAAAAAACTTTAACTGAAACTTTTTAAAATTTATTTTATTGTGTTTATACTATAGATTAGCACCTACGCACTATAGATTTAGGCCTAAGTCTCATTATGATTTTCTAAAGGGCTTCAAAGAGTAGTCTAAAGTTATCAATTATTTTTAAGAAATAATTCTTTTCCAAAATAATGCAATATTTTAAATTCTCTTCACATCAAGATAAAGCATTTAGCTTTAATATATAGATGTATAAATTTTAACAGAGAAAAATAATTTTAAAATAATCTAAATCTAAATAATTTAAATAATTTTTATTTTTTTATTTCATATAAAAAAAAAAAAAATAAATAATTATTAGAGAGAAGAAATGCTAAGAAAAGGAAGGCAAGGTCAATAAGCGTTTTTTCTTCCTTTCAATTCAGATTGTACTCAGTAAGTTAACTTCAAAATATGTAAATAAAGAGGCTAAAACATTTGGTGGGCCTGGAGTCCATATTTGTCTGGATCTATTTGTCTGCTTGTAAAATGACCACTTTTATCTAGAACCAAATTTTCCTCGTGTAATAAAAGAGAACATAAACTTTGTTATCTGATCACCTTTCTATCTCGTATTTTGATCTCTAAAATAAATAAAGTTTGTGTATGGGTGTTATTAAATGCTATTCTAAGCCCTACGGAAGTTGACGAAAAAAAAAAAAAACAATTATTTTTAGGATTTTTTTTTCATAATGTTAGGTATTAAGTTTTTAACTTATTGGTGAATTAGTGCACCGAGAAAAAAAAAAAGTATGGTTAAAACTACGAGAATGTGGTAAATGTATCCTGTTTCTGACTCTGTGGGAGGACCAAAAAGGTTTGGTTAAACGTTTTGGTAAAATTAACGATAAAATATGGTTTCATAATATAATAGTATAATAATATGTGATACAATTTGGTAAGTATATCATATAAACCATTTATTTAGTTAAATTTATTTTTCAGTTTTGTATTTTTTACTATATATGTGATAATAAAAAACTATAATTTTGAAAACTGGAATTTCCGGTAAATCGTTACTATATGAACGGAAAAATTACCAAATGAATACTTAAAAATTCATATAATTTGGTTTTTATGACCAGAATAATGTTTTTTTTTAAATTATTTTTTTATTTTATTAGAAATGTTATTACCATATATAATACGGTTATTTTACCAGAAATTTCTCTCCGTGTATTAAAAGCTAAGCGCCTTCGTGAGTAATTCATGTTAAAAAACCTTTTAAAGTACATTATGTACGTTAGTCTTTTGAAAATTCTTAAATCTATATTACAGTGAGATTAATGCACTTTAGCGTAGGCCTTCGATTTGTGATACGTGGGACCGGGAATTATAGGTCAAAAGGTATAAGAGCTGGGGAAAAAATTAAGAAGGAAAAATATAAGTAAAAAAAATAAAAAAAAAAAAAATGAGCATTGATTAATATGGAAGACCCAGCCTTCTTATTTATTGGTTTTATCCTTATTAAATGTATGGTAGCATAATAGTTAGTATATTTAGGCAAAATAAAGTCATTCGCTGCCGCCCACCGATCCCCTTGATTGCTTCGCGTAACAAAGATCATTAACTCCTCTTTTCTTTAGATTTATTATACGATTTTGTATGGGATCCATTTTTAAATAATATCCCTTTATTGGATTGTAACTTTTTTATAAATAATATTCAAAAATAACACTTTTCCGTAGGGAAAGATTTTTTTATTCTGGAGGCTAATCTAGAAAAAACTTACATAAAATTCAAAATTTTTCCCCATCTAGAGTTCGCATGAAGGAAATTAAAAATAATAATAATGATGCGTAATATTTATTCTTTATCTAGATCTCTATCTATGTATAGAATTCGTAGTTGAATTGTTTAGCTAGAAATTAGTTTTTTTGGGAAATAAAATCTTCTAAAAATCATAAGTTATCAAATAATTAAAGGAAAGCAACATATTAAACTTTAGCTGAATAATAATAGCTTAACAGCTGTTAGAATCAATAATCATCATTACATATCGAAAACGTAATGTAATTTTTAATATAAAAATTTAAAATATTACATTGTAGCAAGTATATTACAGCAGAAAAAAAAAATAATTTGCTTATAAAAATAGAGATAACAAAACTTTTTTAATTAATTTCTTGTCTAACATAGTAATATTTCTTGACTTTTTTAAATAAGAATTTTATCACGTGATTTGATTTTAAACTAAGAATGGTGGAAAATAAATTTTTTTTTAATTTAATATATTATGCTGAGATTTAAATGGAAAACTATTGTGACATACACATTTTATATGAATAAAAAATTTTTTTTTTTTATTCTTCCCTATTTAAGGTGTCAATTTACTGCTGTTTTCATGAACACTTTTCTTTATAAAATAGCACGAACAAAATATTTCTTTTTAATGGAAGGAAGAAAAAACTGCTTTGAAAATATATCCTAATACTTAAGAAAAAGCAACGACAGTTTCTTTTATTTGTAAATAAATGCCTGGAACGCACATTTTTTTTAATTAATTTATTTACCTATTCTTATATTTTTTTTAAATTTTATTTTGTGATCTTAAAAAAGCTTCAATAATAATAATATTTTATAAATTCATTATGCCTTAATAATTTTTATTATATATAGAATTATAAAGAGGCAAATCAAATGTTACATAAGCATGTTTTTTGGATAATGTTTTGGACACTTCTTTTTTTTCTGTCATTAAAAATAAGCAAATTACAAAGCTTCTTCCATGAGCCGTGGATTAGAGCGTTCACTTCCCAATGAAGATGACCCAGGTTCAAATTTTATCTGCGTCTAATTGATACGAATTTTGCACCTGACTCGCATCGATCTTAGTGCTATCGTAAAATGTCCTCTGTAGTAAAAGGAACATGATAGAATTCCCTTGCAATAGAGCTAAGTGTGGATTTCGTGGTTTTTCTCTCAATGTAACGCGAAGGAGAGTTAGCTCCATCAAAAAAGTCCTCCACGAAAGCTTGCTTGTCTCAATGTTTGATCTAGGAGTTCCCTTGTTTTCAGAATTGGGTTCAAAATTACAAGACTTCGCAATTGAACAACGATCAATTGCGAAGTTGTAAACTCAGAATCGAAATTTAACGCTTAACGCCGGTTATATAAAATAAAATAAAAATCTTCCCTGCTTACGTAAGAAAGTTGCTATCCAATTCCTTTTATTTTGTTTTGACTTTACTTTCACTGTAATCTGATTTTAAACATTTTGAGACCAAATTCATGCAAAAAGACTTTTTACAAATCAAATGTACGCTAAAAAATTTACATTATTGAATTTCAAAACTCCTTGAAGAAATTTTTCTCTTCCCAAATTTAACTTTTATTTCAGATTTAAAAATTTGCCATATATAATTTTTATAATTTTTTTACATTTATTTTACATCAAAATATAATAATATTCATTAAAAAAAAAAAGATAATAAGGACATTTTACAGCAATTGAATCCCTACTTCCCCTTTTGTCACCAAAAATAAGCTAATCGCAAATTCCCTTTTAGTGCTTACGAAATATTTACAAATGATCCCATACCCACAAATGAAATCGGTTCAGTGTCAAATCCTATTTACAGTATTTTGAAACCATTATATCCCACAAACTTGTTAAATAGTACCGTTTTTCGTTTCAAATTGAATATTAGGGACTGATTAAATATCACGTAAGTCTGTCTTTTTTTTTTTTGTTGCCAAATTTGGACCTTTCTCCTGTTGTCAGTAGAAATAAGCTATCTATAAACTCCTTCGATGCTTTTGTAGAAAAGTAGCTAAACCCTTCTTCGTGTTTCTGCTTTAACTAATCTAATTTTAGGTATAAATTCACCTTAAACATGTAACGTAGCGTTAAAAAAAATTACGTTGTAATTTATTTAAAAAAATTTTGTTTGGAATAATTTCTAAAAATTCCACTGTGTTTTCTTACAGTGTTTAAAAAATTTAACCCCTGTAATTCCTTGAAGAAATTTTTTTTCTCCAATTCTTTTACCCTCGAATCTTATTTGAAAAATAAGGGTATTAAAAGGATTTGCGTAAGCATTGCTCATACCCTCTTCCTCTCCTCTTGTCAGCAAAAAATAAATAAATAAACGGTTATATAGCAAATACGAGTGAAAGTAAGGTTATATAGCAAATATGAACAAATTTAAGGTTATGTAGCAAATATGAACGATATTATACCTTCATCAAAATTTTTCAGCCTGTATAAATTTTTATTCCCATTTTTAGCGATGTCACATTTTTTTTTATACTTTTCAAATAATAAGAATTGAAAATATTCTGTGACATAGAAAAGACATTAAATTGTTTAAATAAGGAGAAAGAAGAAGATTTTTGTTTTCGTTAATTGTTTTGTTTAGTTCAAATTTAACACCAATCATAGAACAGTTACTAAAGTTGAATAGTCTTTTTCAGGTTATAAGATTTTCAATTTTGTTCCAACACTTAATCATTTTTATTTATTCATCCAAATAGTGGACAATCTTCTCATATTCATCACTATTTTTACGTCATTTGTTGATAGATGGTAATGTGAGAAAGAAGGAATTTTGTTATCTCCCAGATTATGTAAGTTTATTGCTACCTATAGTCAGTGTTTGTTGTTTATTTAGTTAAAAAATAGGTTTTAAAGACAATATTTCTGATTATGAATTTATTTTTTAAAAATTAGAAGAAAAAAAAAAGAAAGTTTTAAAAAAAAGTTTATTTAAATGTACATAAAATATTAAGTAAAATTTTTATTGAAAATCCTACATTCTAACAACTATATATATATATATATATATATATATATATATATATATATATATATATATATATATATATATATATATATTATGATCATTACATTAGCTGAAATGTCATGTTGAATAAAATAAGTGCTTTCGATGCCTTTTTCTTTTTGCTTTGAGCCAAGGTTCTAAAGCTGCTCGTGATATTTGAGCTCTATATGGAGTGGAATCTACAGCTGAACGAGCCATTCATAATTTGTGTGATAAGTTTATAAATAGAAATTTTGATCTCGAAGACGTACCTCGTCTTGGCTTAATGGAGTTGATGAAAAGCAATTTAACCCACTGTTGCATGAAAATCGGTGACAAACGACGAGTGAACTGGCTGAGAAAATGGAATGTTCCTACATTTTAAACTTTGAAAAATTTTAAAATCATATAAAATTTTTGAATTTGAAACTAATATGATTCCTTAGTTTATCAAAAATTTAAGTTACGTGCAACTTATTTAACATATATGTTGTTTGTGGTTTATGGTCCACTATATTGCTTGTGGTCATCTAATTTAATTAAAATCAATATTTATTCAATGTTTGAATTATTTTAGTTAGTAAACTTTACAAACAGTAAAGCTTAATGCTAATTGTTTTTGTTAACTATTCCGATCAAAAAACGATGGATAAGTATATATATGTTTAAGATTTCATATCATATGAGACATTCTATTGTTTGAACTATCTAGTACTTTAAATTTGTTTGAAATATGTGATACTTTAAAGCTCTTTAAAAATTACGTTATTTTGTATTTTCACCACGTTTATATCAACTTGCCTTCGTGTATGTCTGTTCGGGTGGAATTTTGTAATCGATTTTAAACTAACTTCCCGACTAGCTACAGACTTCAAATTTGGCACATAGTAGTTCAGAATTGGAAGACAATGCATGAAAATGAAGAGAAAAAAGACATACAAAGTAAAATAAAATTAAAATTAAAGAAAAATTAATATTTTCGCGATTGTCTTTAGTTGTCTATTCAATTATTTCAAATTAGTGTCACATGTCAGTAGAAAAGTTTTGTGTACAGTGAGTGAAGAAATTGAGATTTTGGAAGTGAGTACAAAAAAAAAAAAAAAAAAAAAAAAAAAAAAAAAAATCAAAATCAAAATAATATTTTTAAAAACCACGTTTTTGTAGTGGAGAATAATAATTAAAAAACGAAAATTCGAAAACGAAAAACGTTTGGTGCATGAAATACATAACAGTTCATATTCACATACATATATACACATTTTCTTACTCATACACATATACATCCACATACACATGCTTATACACAAACATATTCCACATACACATCCAAATTCAGATACAATTACAGATATACATACACATATTCTCATGAGCACACATACACACACTAATATAACATTACTGTTACTGTTATGTATTTCATTTGCCCCACGTTTTTCGTTTACAAATTTTACTTTTTTAATTATTATTCATCACTACAAAAACGTGGTTTTTAAAAATATTATTTTGATTTTGATTTTTTTTAAATATATGTTGTTTGTAATTTCTCAAAAATCTATCTTATATGTAGGTTATTTTAAATCTGTATTTCTCAAAATTAAATGCATGTTACTTTATTAATAATTTTAAATCTGTGTTAACAAAGAGAGATTATTTTTACCATAATTAACATACATATTGTTCGTCTTCTAAGAGAATCAACTATCGCAATTCAACTACGTGGATTTGTTGTTTCCTGAACAATTATTAGAGTAAAATAACAAACAAAAGTTTTTTCTTAATTGTTGAAAAATTTGCTTTTTATTTACTAAATAAATATCGTTTGAAATTTAAAACTCCTCTTGCATAGAACTAATATTTTACTTAAAAAATTTAAATTTTAAAGTATCTCTTAGAAAAAATAAATTTTCTATAATGACTGTTGTTTCATGCATATTTTGTGATATTAAATTATTCTTAAAATTGGTCACCGATTGATGTTGGCAAACAGATGTTACTCCGGTTACTAATGACTCATTGTCAAAAATAAGTATGTTTAAAACACTAATCCAATCATTAGTACTGTATGGCTGTTGGCCCAGTGCACAGTGCTATGGAATGTATTGCCAAGAAGAAGTAGAAGACTATTCCTCTTGCTTATTTGTTGTATTGTCATGCTAATACTGAATCAGTTAGCTATAACATGTTTCGATTATTAAGAAATAAGAGCTGCGATGGCTCAGACGATAGAGCGTTCGCCTTCCAATGAGGTGAACCGGGTCTGAATATCAGCGATGACTGGTCGATAAGAATTTCGCAGCCGGTTTGCATCGACCACAGTGCTGATATAAAAAAATATCCTCACACTTAGACGGATCATGGATTAGAGTCCGTTTGCCGTCAGGTTAATCTTCGATTTTTCGTGATTTTCCCCCCCATGTAACGCAATTTTTTGGGTCGTTGAACAGCTGACCCAACAAATTGGGTTGGTCGGGGGTTCAACGACGGTTTTAAAGTACTGAATACAAAATATTTCTTCAAAATATAATCTAGGGCATATTTTAGCGTAGCCAAAATTTCACAAATAACGTAAGTTTGCTGAATTTCAATATAAAATTTGAAATAATAATGATATTTTTTCTTAATTTTCAAAATCAATGTGTGTTACATATTATGATTTGCAATTTTGATTAATAAATTTAGTAAGAGAAATATTTGAAATCATTTTATTCTCGTTAGAAATTAAATTTTAAAATATAATTTTAAATTACCACGATTAACAGTTACCACAGTTGTTATTTCGCTTAATATGGGTAATATACTTTAAAAAATAAGTTTAATAAATATGTCCCAGGTAAGTTTTTTCTTTTAAAACAAGTTAAACAAAAATAGCACAGATAATCAATATCACCAACTTAATTAGATAACAATCACTGATTAGAGATAATTACAGGAAAACCTATTAATATTAATCAGTTTTATCTATTTCGTGAAAATAAATGTTTTATGCACTAGATAAGAATATTCTTCGCTTGGATGTTGTAATGATAAGCTGATAAAGTATAATAACAGAATGAAAATAATTCTTTCACTAGGATTTAAGATGTATGCAATTTTTAAATATTTAGACACAGAAATATGAGCTATAAAAAATAATAAAAAATTTAATGAATCATTTTTAGCTTATATTAAGAATGAATTAGAATGTATAAATAAAACCGCATTTAAAATAGAATTTGGGTGTTAGAACTGACTCACCCCTTGAAAAATACAATTTGATTGAAACAACAACTATGATTTTATTTTATTACTCAAGGACAACAATCATGAGTTGCTTCATTTGATTTCTCAAGTGCTCAGAAACAAATCTAATTTGATCAAGTGCTCAAAGGCACTTGATATGGAAACACAGCATAAAAATTTGCAGTGCTACAAATGCAAATATAAAATCCAAAAATAAAATAAAATAAACAATTAATGAATTAAATACATTGTAAATTAATTAGTGAATAAATTATTAATTTATTAATAAATAATAAATTAATATATAAATGAACATATAAATTTATATAAATTAATATGCAAATTAATTAATACTAATTAATAATAAATAAATATGTAGATTAATTAATAATGATTAAATAATTAATAAATAATTAAATGCATAAAATGTATTTTTTTGCCAAACTAATGTATTTGCTATTCATTTTTTGAATATTGCATTTATTGTTTTTTCTTTTTTTTTAAAAACCCAAACACTCAAGCTTAGCTTTAAGAAAACCCAACATAGAATTTGCATTGTTGTATATTTTTTAAAAAATTAATAAATAACTAAACTGTAAAACCAAAATAACATTCTTGTATTGCATTCATTTGAATATTGCACTGATTGCGATTTTCCTTCTAATGCATAACAACAAGTCTGAGTTGATTTTGATATCCAAGTGCTTAAATATTCTTGAAAAGGAAGGCCAGCATTAATTGAATATTACAATTATTGCGTCTACCACCCTCCCCAAGTATTCAACTATAAATCAAATTAGATTTATTTAACTAACACTCAAATGCTCTCAATAAAAATAATGCCCAACCTTAAATTTTGCATTATATATGTATATTTTTGACGAAAATAAATAAATAACCTGTAGAGCCAAACTTATATTTTTGTAATGCATATATTAAATATTTCATTTATTGAATATTGCAGTAAATAAATATATAAACTGAAACACTAAATAACATAATTGTAAAGCATTTATTGATTTAAATTCTTTATTTATCGTCTATTTAAAATAAATATGCTTGCAATAGATTTGTTTTCGTTTATGTTAAAAAAAAAATTTTTTTTTACTCGAAACTAAATTTTATAATAATGTTTTGACCTTATATATATTTTAGTTTGATTTATTTCAGTATTTTTCCTAAAGTTCTCATTAAACTTTGTAAAAAACTGCGAAAATTACTATGAAAAAAAAAAAAAAAACTTTTTGATTATTAGTTTAAAAATTCAAATCAAAATTTTTCTAAAAATTAAAACTTGTAATTTTAAAGCTTAAAGATACTTATTTATAGAATTTATAATTAATTACTATTTTATCTACATCGTTGTTTTCTAAGTAGATATATAATAGATACTAAGTAGATACTATATAGTAGATACTAAGTAGATACTATATAGTTGATACTAAGTAGATACTATATAGTAGATGCTAAGTAGATACTATATAGTAGATACTAAGCAGATACTATATAGTAGATACTAAGTAGATACTATATAGTAGATACTAAGTAGGTAACTATGCAAGTATTTGTATTCAGGTGATTTTACTGCGTAATTCTGAACTTGAAGATTCAAATCAAATCATATTAATGGACTCAGAGACAGGAATTAAATATTTAATATAAAGCAAAAATTGAGAATTTCTTTTTCCACTTCATTAATTTAAACTTAACTGTTTTTTTTTTTTGTTTTTTTGTTTTTTTCATTTTAAATTTATAAATCCTTGATTTTCTTTACTTTTTATTTTTTTATTTTTAATTTTGTGTTTTTTGAAGGGAAAAAAAAAATATATATCCTAGAAACTTCGTGTTTTCTAATTATATTTCATAATTTGTTTTTATTATATATTTTTCAATATTGTACTATAAATAAAATATTCCTTTTCCTTAAACTATTATTTTTCTTTTAAATATAATAGAATCGTATAAATATCCGCACTTCATTGCATTTTATGATTTTTTTACACTCCATATTCCTTTCTGAAATGCTTAATAAACATTGTGCAAATGTTAAAAGCGATTTAAAATGTCATGGCGTAAAAACTATTGTGCTGCCATCTACTTATTAAAGATCAAATTAAACTCATAATTTACTATTAATTTGAACACACTCTCCATACTACTTCTACAAGGTTCAAATAGCTTTTCCGCCAAACAACTCTAAGGATTTAACATTTTCATGTTTCACCTGACTCGGCACCTTCACGTACGTATGCCATCATAAGCTCTCTATAGAACTGAAATTGTTCTGTAGCGGCTACACTGCGCAGATCATACGCATATGAACGTATGGCATGCTATATGGAAATGCTATATGATTTTTCATCTTAGAAGAATCAGAAAAGTTGTTTTTTTAATCTTTCTACAAGAATAAGCAATTTTAGTTATTTTTACTCCAGATAAAAATGTTGCATTTGCAATCAAAATGAAATAACTCTGAGAAAACATCTAAAAAATATTTCATATCATGTAAAAATTGCATAGTTCTCAGAGTGTATCACAGAAAAGTTTAAGACGACGTAGAAAGCATGCAGCTTTTTGGTATGGAGTATTTTATGCTAGAAATATTTATCGTCCATACGCGAGTTCTTTTTGTCTAGAATACCACAACCGTTTTCTAGTTGTGTAGTTACTAATTGTCACTAAATTGTTACTAAGATGTCATTCTAATGGAACACTAAATATTAAAATAATTAAATTTTATTCAAACGCAATTATTAATTATAAAAAAAAATTGTAAACCTGAACAAAAAGTTTTTTTCAAATATAAAACGTATACTAAAAGTAATGTAAACTATATATTAACCCAAGTTCTACCTGGAAACGAGTTTAAGATGCTTCACTCCAAGAAAAATATAAGTGGCAATATTAAAAAAAAAAACATATATTTAAATTATTAGATACAAATTTTATTCTCTAAGAGATTACCACTTAAAAATTGCATTGTTATGATATAAATAAACAGTACAAAAGAAATATATTGTTTAAAAATATTAAAAAAAGCTGTCAAAATATATTTAAGTTTTTTTTTTTACTTTTAGTTTTTTATAATTAATTTATGATAAAATAAAAAAATAAAAAAACATAATTAGGCTTATTTAGGCTGTGGAAGTTAAAAAAGCTCTCATTGAACCCTTTGTTGAGGAGTAGTTGTTGAAGTTTAGTAAATTCTCTTTAAACTAGACTGTGAGGTGTAAAAATTATAATTTTCTTCATCTAAGATTTCTTAAAAAATTTTCTTCATATTAGGTTTATGAGTAGTAGTTCATAAATTTTACTTCCCACCCTAATTTCCTAGAAAACTGGACGTTTCTTTTGTCACAATTTGAAAGAAAAAGTTATCATTCAGAGTGATCGACTTTTTAAATTTTCTTTTTCTCAAAAAACTAAAACAGGCTTCAATCACATTTAGGCTGCAGAAACTTTAAAAGTTATTTCAGTTAATTATTGTCAACGGTGCTATAGAAGTGTATGTTTCTTTTCAAACTTAAGTAACCCAGAAAAATAACGAATTTTACTTTTATTCGACCTAATGAAAAAAAAAAAGGTCAAGACGATGGCAATTAACTTCTGATAAAATAAAAAGAAAATATGTTTTGAATTTATCTTTAGACTGTAGAAGTTAAACAAGTTAAATCACTATATTTAAACTCAGCAGTGAGTTGTGGAAGCATAAGTTTAAGAAGTTATCTTCCATTCCGATGAATGCACGTGAAATAGTGATTGTTACTTTAAGCTTGACATGATAAAAATAAGTTATGAATAATAGCAGTTAATATTTTATAATTCATTTCTGATAAAATAAAAAACGTGCTCTAAGCTAATTTATAGAGAGAGAAAAATTTCAAAAATAAAACTTAAAGTAAGAAAATATGATGCATTTGAATAAATCTGTATTCACCAATGTGCTTAGTGCCTTCAAATAAATCTATCTTGTTGGAAATTACGTGTTTCGCATTTTTAATTTTAAAGTGAAATCTGATAAAAAGGAATGTATAAGATTTTCTGTATAATGTTGAGCAACACCACTTTTTTAAATTTATTAAGAACGTAACGGACCCTGATTTAGGTTGATTCCTAACCTTTAAAAGAAGTTATGAATAATAAAAATTAATTTTTTAGTATTCGTTTTTGGAAAAATTAAAAAAAAAAAAAAAAAAAAAAAAAAAAAAAAAAAAAAAACATGCTCTGAGCTTATTTAAGCTGTAGAAGTTCTCTCTAAACTCGAAAGGGGGGCGTTTAAATAGTTATTTAAAAAATTATTTTCACACCTGAAGGATGCACATGAAATAACGAATGTTAATTTAACCTTCACCTGATAAAAAAAAGTATGAATATTAACAATCAATTCTTTATAATTAATTTTTTATAATTAATATCTGATTAATGTAAAACTTGCTTTGAGCTTATTTAGTCTGTAGAAGTTTAGAAAGTTCTCTCTAAACTCGACAGTGAGATGTTGAAGTAGTAGTTTAAAAAATTATTTTCACACCTGAAGAATGCAAAGGAAATAAAAAATGTTAATTTAAACTTCACCTGATAAAAAAAGGTATGAATATTAACAATCAATTCTTTATAATTAATATCTGATAAATGTAAAACTTGCTTTGAGCTTATTTAGTCTGTAGAAGTTTAGAAAGTTCTCTCTAAACTCGGCAGTGAGATGTTGAAATAGTAGTTTAAAAAAGTATTTTCACACCTGAAGAATGTACATGAAATAACGAATGTTAATTTAAACTTCACCTGATAAAAAAAGCTATGAATATAAACAATCAATTCTTTATAATTAATTTTTTATAATTAATTTTTTATAATTAATTTTTTATAATTAATTTTTTATAATTAATATCTGATAAATGTAAAACTTGCTTTGAGCTTATTTAATCTGAAGAAGTTTAGAAAGTTCTCTCTAAACTCGGCAGTGAGATGTTGAAATAGTAGTTTAAAAAAGTATTTTCACACCTGAAGAATGTACATGAAATAACGAATGTTAATTTAAACTTCACCTGATAAAAAAAGCTATGAATATAAACAATCAATTCTTTATAATTAATTTTTTATAATTAATTTTTTATAATTAATATCTGATAAATATAAAACTTGCTTTGAGCTTATTTAATCTGAAGAAGTTTAGAAAGTTCTCTCTAAACTCGGCAGTGAGATGTTGAAATAGTAGTTTAAAAAAGTATTTTCACACCTGAAGAATGTACATGAAATAACGAATGTTAATTTAAACTTCACCTGATAAAAAAAGGTATGAATATTAACAATCAGTTCTTTATAATTAATTTTTTATAATTAATTTTTTATAATTAATATCTGATAAATGTAAAACTTGCTTTGAGCTTATTTAATCTGAAGAAGTTTAGAAAGTTCTCTCTAAACTCGGCAGTGAGATGTTGAAATAGTAGTTTAAAAAAGTATTTTCACACCTGAAGAATGTACATGAAATAACGAATGTTAATTTAAACTTCACCTGATAAAAAAAGCTATGAATATAAACAATCAATTCTTTATAATTAATTTTTTATAATTAATTTTTTATAATTAATATCTGATAAATGTAAAACTTGCTTTGAGCTTATTTAATCTGAAGAAGTTTAGAAAGTTCTCTCTAAACTCGGCAGTGAGATGTTGAAATAGTAGTTTAAAAAAGTATTTTCACACCTGAAGAATGTACATGAAATAACGAATGTTAATTTAAACTTCACCTGATAAAAAAAGCTATGAATATAAACAATCAATTCTTTATAATTAATTTTTTATAATTAATTTTTTATAATTAATATCTGATAAATGTAAAACTTGCTTTGAGCTTATTTAATCTGAAGAAGTTTAGAAAGTTCTCTCTAAACTCGGCAGTGAGATGTTGAAATAGTAGTTTAAAAAAGTATTTTCACACCTGAAGAATGTACATGAAATAACGAATGTTAATTTAAACTTCACCTGATAAAAAAAGCTATGAATATAAACAATCAATTCTTTATAATTAATTTTTTATAATTAATTTTTTATAATTAATATCTGATAAATGTAAAACTTGCTTTGAGCTTATTTAATCTGAAGAAGTTTAGAAAGTTCTCTCTAAACTCGGCAGTGAGATGTTGAAATAGTAGTTTAAAAAAGTATTTTCACACCTGAAGAATGTACATGAAATAACGAATGTTAATTTAAACTTCACCTGATAAAAAAAGGTATGAATATTAACAATCAATTCTTTATAATTAATATCTGATAAATGTAAAACTTGCTTTGAGCTTATTTAGTCTGTAGAAGTTTAGAAAGTTCTCTCTAAACTCGGCAGTGAGATGTTGAAATAGTAGTTTAAAAAAGTATTTTCACACCTGAAGAATGTACATGAAATAACGAATGTTAATTTAAACTTCACCTGATAAAAAAAGCTATGAATATAAACAATCAATTCTTTATAATTAATTTTTTATAATTAATTTTTTATAATTAATATCTGATAAATGTAAAACTTGCTTTGAGCTTATTTAATCTGAAGAAGTTTAGAAAGTTCTCTCTAAACTCGGCAGTGAGATGTTGAAATAGTAGTTTAAAAAAGCATTTTCACACCTGAAGAATGTACATGAAATAACGAATGTTAATTTAAACTTCACCTGATAAAAAAAGCTATGAATATAAACAATCAATTCTTTATAATTAATTTTTTATAATTAATTTTTTATAATTAATATCTGATAAATGTAAAACTTGCTTTGAGCTTATTTAATCTGAAGAAGTTTAGAAAGTTCTCTCTAAACTCGGCAGTGAGATGTTGAAATAGTAGTTTAAAAAAGTATTTTCACACCTGAAGAATGTACATGAAATAACGAATGTTAATTTAAACTTCACCTGATAAAAAAAAGGTATGAATATTAACAATCAGTTCTTTATAATTAATTATTTATAATCATTTTTTTATAATTAATATCTGATAAATATAATACTTGCTTTGACCTTGTTTAGGATGTAGAAGTTTAGGAAGTTCTCTCTAAACTCGGCAGTGAGATGTCGAAGTAGTAGTTTAAAAAACTATCTTCACGAAAAATACAGATGAAATAACGAATGTTAATTTAAAGTTCACCTGATAAAAAAAGGTATGAATATTAACAATTAATTCTTTATAATTAACATCTGAGAAATATACAACTTGATTTGAGCTTAATTTGGTTGTAGAAGTTTAGAAAGTTGTTATTAGACTGGACATTGAAGTGGTAAAGAAGAAGTTTATAAAGTTAACTTTAAACTGCAAGAATACACATGAAATAACCCTTTGACTCAATGTAGTAGGAAAACTTTATGAATAAAAGCTAAAAGAGTTCATGAAATTTCTAGAACTTGAAATTTAAGTTACTCAAAAATTGATAATTCTAATATGGGCTATTTCTGTAAGTTCAAATCCATAGATCATAGTTAATTAGTTGATGCCAGTTTTCAACAACATCAATAAAATTTATATAATATATCAACAATATGAGTGCAATTTTACATCTCAGTCCGAACCGTTACGCACCAAAATAAGCGCCATATTAATACGAATCATTCTTTATAAACCAAGTAGATAAGATCAACGTGGCGAATTTCAAAGATAGCACAATTTTTATCCTGATTACGCAAAACAAAAAAAGCTCTTACCTGGCTCTTCTGTAGGAGTGAATGATATGAAAAGTTGCATGTCTCTAATCTATATCTCAGGACTGATAACTTATCAGTCTTTTTTTCAGCTTCTATTTTATCTCTTTCAAAGTTTGTTCCAAATGCTCGTCTTGGATTTGCCGTTAGGTCCCTCCATTGTTAATAACTCTGCATCAAACACGAAGTGTTCTCGTGGAGTTCGAAATCACCGAAATATTTTCGAATATCGTAAATTTTTGAGAAATACATGACTTCTGACTTCTTGGACAGGGGAGAGGGTTGCTGGCCGAAGAAAAATTCCTTCCTGGTGCCTGGTTCGAACATGCGACATCATGGCTAGTAATCAGCAAGAGCAAGAGAGGAATAAACAATGTCAAAGGACTTTGTTCTGTGTACACACACACACCTTGAGAAGATAATAAAGTGGACTCAAATCGCCCTGTCGTTTCCTTTCGATTAGGCTGGATGGATGGGGAGATTTGTTGTGTTTCCTACAAAAACACATTTTTGTTGATGAAGGTAGAAAAATAAAAGCAATTTTAATCATTTTTTGCCTTTTAAGTAAAGAGTACATTAAGCAAGCATGCCTAAAGTACATTAAGGGCGAGATATAGTCGTGAAATTTTTAAAGGGTAAAAATGGACAGTTAAACTCAATTGTTAAAAATTGTCAGTCATACTTGACAGTCAGCACTTTTGCATTTATGCTGAAGTGCTAAGTATTGACTGTCAATTTATATATATATATATATATATACACGCTTGGTGGCTGAGGGCTAGCCCTACGCGCTTCCGTGCCACAGGTCCAGGGTTCGATCCTCGGGCCGGGCAAGGTTGACTCAGCCTTTCATCCCTTCAGTGGGTCGATAAATGAGTACCAAGCATGCTTGGGAGCTAAACACTGAAGGTTTCGCGTTCGGCTGACCACCTAACCTGAACATCTGCTTCTGCATTCCAGAGCCCAATGTCAAGAAAACTGAGATGGGCACAGTAGGCCTTGGCCCTCTATGGGCTGTCGCGCCACTGAGTTTATATATATATATATATATATATATATATATATATATGAAGCACAATAAATAAATACAAAAAGTGAAAACCAAAAAAAATTAAGAAAAACAATAAGTACTATTTGCTGCGCACAAGCTGCAAGTATGTAGAACTCATAAAATAAGTTCAAAATGTTGAGAAAACATGGAAAAAATTACAGAATTATGAAAAAAGAGAGGAAAAAAATAAAAAATACGAAATTTTTTTTTAAAAATACGGGAAAAAAAATCATAAAAATGCGAAGGAAAAAAAAAGATATAATCTTTTCATCAGCTCACGATTATATCCTCAAAAATCTTTTTTTTTTCGTATTTTTATTAATTTTTTTTCCGTATTTATTAAAAATTAATAAAAAAAAATAAATAAAATAAAAAAAAAAGATTTTTGCGGAGATAATCGTGAGCTGATAAAAAGATTATATCTTCTTTTTTTTTCTTCGAATTTTTATGATTTTTTCCCCCGTATTTTTATAATTTTTTTTCTCTTTTTTTCATTTTTCTGTAATTTTTTCCATGTTTTCTCTACATTTTGAGCTTGTATATTTATATATTGACGCTCTATTAAAAATATATTTTAGTATTTTTTTAATGATAAAAAACAGTCTAATAGCTACTGAAAAAATCTGTTAGATTATCGAAGTTATATTTGTACTAAAATAAGAAATCCAAAAAGAGTTTAAAATTTTTTTTTCATTCATAGTTAAAAATTTATCAATAACTTTGTAAATTAAAGAAATTTCAATGATGAATAACTGTTTCTCTTAGATTTAAATAATTGCAAAAAAGTGGAGATTTGAAGGGCTTTTTTCTTTCTTTTTTTTAGCGACTCATGTTTGGACATTATTATTTAAATGCTAAATATAATATTTTTTTTATACTTATTTTGACATAAATCAGTGCAAAATAATGATTAAGGTATGTAAAATATATTTAATAAAAATTCTGCGCCAAGGGGTTAATGCACATATGGAGCAATAAGATTAAAGTGATTCTAAATAATGTTTTTTCAAGGTAAGTAAAGGGCAATAGTTTTAGTTATAACGTAAAATAAGAGTATCTTCAGCTAAATAAGAGGGTGAGGGAATGAAAATTATGAAAAAAAAAGGAAAATGATGTTTTTATCTCCATTTTTTGTGATCTTTTCTTTTCGTTTAAAATTGTGGTATGAGGCAGGAAAAAGTCTATTTCAGTGAAATTATTGCTCTAAATAAATAATAACTGATTTATAATGAAGCCTTGAATTCATTATCAATTTGGCATTATCATTGAATTTATCTTTATATAAAAAAGTTGTCAACTGTTACTAAATTTTTTCTCTCAGTTCTGAGGAAAATGCCCAGTATTAACAAATATAATTTATTTTAAAAATTTTAAGAAGCATTTAAAATACTGTTTTTCAGAGGTCCTTCTATAATATGAAATCGCACTAACTTAATGAATCATGTGATATTTATGATACAATTTTAAATTCGTAACACCTAACAACCATAACCGTTAGGTCAAGTTTTATCCATTTCAAAATAGTGCCTTCTATGCAGATTAAGAAAAATTACGAAAGAAAGGAATTGATATAATAAGCTACAATTTATTTAAAACGAAAAAAGTTTGTACTTTAATTTTCTAATGTTGGAAAAACAAATCCAAAATTGCGAAAAAAGCTTGATTTTTCTTTTTTTTTTAAGTAATAAAAATTAAAGATTTGCATTGAGTCTCAGGCATTTAAATTATCTCTTTTTTATTTTTCATGGTGTACATTGTACAGTGCGTCAAAAAAAAAAAAAAAAAAAAAATCGGACCACCCTGAATAACTTTTGATCGAATGATCGGATCTCCACGTTCTAGGACTCAATCTGAATGGTTCGAGAGGGTGACCTCAAATATGCTAAATAATAAGTGCAGACAATGTTTTTAGTTGCAAAATCAGACACAAAAACGTACTTTCTCTGAATAAACATACCTTTCTTCGGCGGGTGCGGATTTCTGACCCCCAAACTATAGGGGTCATGAGAGCTCTCCAAAGTTTGAATCGCTTATGTTAATTTTACATTCTGCGTATTTCGCTAAAACTCTAGGACTTTTTGAGCGAATGGAAAAAGTTTTGCACACAATTACAAAATTTGTATATCCAAAGATAATTCTTTGCAAAAAAAATATCTTTTAGTAAATATTTATTATTTTTTATTATTATTTTATTTAATAATGGTCAAAAAATTTTGAATTGTAAGGTATACAATTTTTCGTATTCTTTTAAAGAATATAATTTTACATGGCAAAATACAAAGTTTGAGCAAAATCGGTCGAATAATTCCTGAGAAATCGAATTTTAATTATTTGACTTTTTTTTAAAATTCAATTTTCCTGGAACTTTTCAACCTATTTTGCCCAAATTTTGTATTTTGCCATATAAGGTTGTATTCTTTAAAAAGATGCAGAAATTGTATACCTTACAATTCAAAATTTTTTCGACCATTATTAAATAAAATACTTAATATTTGCTAAAAATTACTTTTTGCATAGAATTATCTTTGGGTAAATAAATTTTATAATTGTGCGCAAATTTCGAAAAACGCAAAAAGTAAAATTAACATTAAGGGGTCCAAACTTTGGAATAACTGTCCATTAACCTGATCAAACTGTCGTTTTTTTTTGTTCATTGTTCATCATTGACATTAAACATTAAATTGTATATAAATATGTGTCAAGTATTTAAGTGATGTCCTTTTATTTTTCTTTGTATACAATCTCTCATTAAATTAATTTTATTTTTGCATTAAAAACGTGTACTTAAAATTATCTGTTTTATATTAAAAGAATTTTTTACTGATAAGCGAATTTTCCCTGTTCTCGCTGTTATTCATGAGAATTTTCCCGGAATTTTTGCTGTCACATATCAGTTACATCGGTGTCTAAATTTTTTTTTTTTTTTTTTTTTTTTTTTTTTTTTTTTTTTAAATTAGGCAGGAAAAGAAATCTTTCCCAAAACTGCTGTTCGTATAAAAAAAAAAAAAAAAAAAAAAAAAAAAAAACAAGTAATAACTACTTCTTAATTTTTATTCCCTAGTCTTAGAATACAAATAACGGAAGACAGTTCACAGAAGTATTTGTACATCCATCATGTGAATAATTTTCATAATGAACATTCTGGCTTGGGGCAGCAGTGAGGATAATGGCCCTCTCCTTTTACTATTCTGCATTTACTTCCTCTAACTGCGACTTTAACGCAACTGAAAAGAAAATTACAAATAATAATAATAATAATAAGGATCAAAACACAAAAGATAGAATAATTATATGTTACAATGAATGATCTAAAAAGACTTATACATTTTTAATTTGAAATAAAACAACACGGTATACGATGTCGACGTTAATAATTTCTATTTTAGTTATTGGTTCATTACTTTGAAAATGATGTCACGTAATGGCTCTGGAGATTTGTGAAATTTTATTCTTGATCTCAACATTTTTTGGCACTTTTCCACAAAAATTTCGTCAATGACACGGATAATGTTGGGGTTAATGTCATCAGTAAAGGGGAGTATTTATAACTATTTGGGGTTATTTATTATCTTTTGAATCAAATTTTTAAAATGAATCACAAATGTGTAAGCTCTGTCGATATATCATCAACATGTATGATATCATCTCATACATGTTGATGATATATTCCGTGTAATACGTAAAATGAAGTCTGAATAGATTCGATATTTTTGTCGTAAATTGTAAGATTTTCTTTTTTCTGGGCAGCGCATTCGCAGTTATTTCCGTGATGGGTGCCCAAACAAGGATGAACACAAATGTAAATTTTGAAAAAAATCAGAAAAAAAATAGGGTTACGCTTAAAAATGTAATGAAAAAATATATGAAAATTATGATGAGGAAAATATATGAAAATTATGATGAGGAAAATATATGAAAATTATGATGAGGAAAATATATGAAAATTATGATGAGGAAAATATATGAAAATTATGATGAGGAAAATATATGAAAATTATGATGAGGAAAATATATGAAAATTATGATGAGTAAAATATATGAAAATTATGATGAGGAAAATATATGAAAATTATGATGAGGAAAATATATGAAAATTATGATGAGAAAAATATATGAAAATTATGATGAGGAAAATATATGAAAATTATCAAATGTTTCTAAAAGCAAAACATCAGATCAAAAATCTTAAAATAAACAAGGTATATTTTTTATTTTCTAAGATGCGTTCAATAATATAAAACTCGACCCCACTAATCAAACCCTGACGGTGGGGCAAATTCAAAATT
The DNA here is from genome assembly GCA_949128135.1 of Parasteatoda lunata. NCBI lineage: Eukaryota > Metazoa > Arthropoda > Arachnida > Araneae > Theridiidae > Parasteatoda > Parasteatoda lunata. Next base: position 94,232,033 of record OX421972.1, on the reverse strand, counting down.
TGGAATAGTTATCCCTATTTTTAATTGCAGACTTGAATTTAACAGAAAAAAATACCTCAATTTGATTTACTACATTGTGGTTCATGGGAGGCTCTGCAGTTGCAGAATGAAGATTATATAAATATAAGGTTGTTGAAGTAACAATTAAAATTTAAAATAGAGATATTAGAGAAATACATGCCAGGACGCAGAAATAAAACTACACTTGTTTGATATTTTGAAACATCCATCAATTCCATCGGACATCCAACTTATATTACATTAAACACGACCTCCTCTCCCAAACCTAGGGCATCTTATACCCAAGAGTCGCCCCAACACAAGGGGTGAGATTGTGGGGTTTAAAAATACATGAAACGTATATGTTTAGATTTTTTATCCTTTGCTTATATCTTAGGGTATTTGACCATTTCAAACATTTTTGACACCCATTTGAACCCCTTCCATACATTTTGGACAAATTTTGAACCGTTATATGTTGAATGTTAAAAATGTATGGAAGGGTGTTCATACATTTTGACCATTGTTCAATACATAGTCCAAAGAATTAATATGTTTTGGAAAATTAAACAGTGCTTCATACTACTATTTTGTATTGTTTGGTAGTACTGCGTAAAAGATGATCAAATTTGGATAGCACTAATGTGATCATAATTATTTTTAATATTATTTTATAATTTACAAATTATAGATTTTTTGAGTTTTTTTTTTTTTTTTTTAAGTATTAGGGGGGCACTTGAGTCATCATGCAAAAGGAGAACATTTCGTTACCACATTGTTTGCAAATATCCTACAAAAGTAAAGAGCATAGTTCAAAAAACATTTCAAATATCGTTTTTAAAATCTTAAAATAAGTAAAATAAATATCTATAAAATAGAATGAAAAAATAAATAAAATAAAATAAAAATAAGTGAACGAAAAAGTAAAATAAAAATTAGGCAAAATATATAAATAAAAATAAACAAATAAAAGAAGGAAAATGTTTTGTCATTGATTGCTATAACACAAATTGGAAGTTTATAAACTAATGTCATTATTAAGAAATTGATTTGTTTTTATCACTTAATTCGCCGGTTTCTTAATATGAGAAAGATGTCTAATTCATATGTGATACACTTATTTAACTCGAAGGAGTTATTGAACTCAACCGTTTCCCTCGTTCAATTTTTCCCTTTGTCATTAAAGTAAATTATTTTCAATATGTCTTTTTTTTTTTCAGCTGGAAGGTGATTGCTGCCTGCAACAGTTCTGACAGTCTCTCCTGTGCTCTGGAGTGCCAGAAAGGAATAATTGACTTCTCTGAATTAGAGGTTTGAGATTTTAGATTAGCATAAGAGGTTATTCAGAGTTGTCGTTTGTCTCCAGTCTATTTTTCTGGATCTCAACACGAGTCCACACAAGGTTAGGCTGATCGAAAATTTCTTGGTGTGATTAAGTAACTAGTCAAATATCCAGACTTGATTACCACAGACCATGTCTATAGTGCTCTTTTAGCAGAATACAGTAAAACCTCTTTTTGTGCGGTCCTTTTTTATGCGATTTTCTTTTTGTGCGATTGATTTTGTGCGATTTTTTTTTTTGTGCGATTTTTTTTTTTATGCGGTATACGAATCTTAGCGGCGATAGCACCAGTTTATGTTTACTATCAATGTACATATACATGTTGTGGACGAACTCTGATTACGTGGCCTCCTTGACAACGATGTATCTGGACTTCACGATGCTCTGTTCATTTATTTTAAACAATTTCTTGACAAGGCAAAGTCAGTTACGTACATAGTGTCGCTAGACGCGAGAACAGTATACGCTTCGTATTCAGAGTTTTATACACGATTTACGTGATTAAGGATTCATTTTATAGTGAGATTAAAGATAAATAAATTAGTTACTTTTTTTTCTATTTATATGTAGTTTTAATGATTTTTATTTTATTTTTAGACATAAGTGCTCCCTTTAAATGAATGATTATAGCCAAAAGAAAGTAAAAAGGCAGACAATCCCACTATTTAATGTATAATTTGAAAACTTCTCCAGGTATATGTACAATGAAGAATTAAATATTTTTACAATTTCTTTAGGTCTAATTTAATTATTTCATTCAATTGAAAGCATTCTCTCGTCTATTTCATAAATCATTGATGTATTTTCTAAGTCCGACTTTTTTTATGCGGTCCCTATCAACCGCATAAAAAAAGTTTTAGGTAGTATATCGTACAAACTTGATTATTACATGTAAGAATTTATAAAATTTTCGAATTTTTTTTTTTTGGGTGCGATTTCTTTTATGCGGTCCCTATCCACCGCATAAAAAAAGGTTTCACTGTATTTGCATATCGCCATTTTTTCCTAGAAACCTCTTGGTCTTAAAAACTGCTTTAAAGGATCTGCTTTAACGGAGTGGGATTTACTGTCCTAAGACTTAATCAACAACCCCTGGACATCATGAGAATTCATCACGAGACCTGTATTCTGGTCAAGAAGATAGCAGTCATACGCTTAATAAAACCATCTATGAATGACATTTTTTTACATCATTTAGTGAAATCTCTTCCTCAGTATCAAGATCATGATGCCTATTAGTTCACAATCTTGAATCTGACTCATCACCTTTTTGTTATCGTTGTTTTTTTTTTTATCATACTTTGATGTATTTTTAAATAAGATTTCGCGTGATTTGGTCCACTATATCTTGAGTTATCCGTAGAAATGTGTTTATTTCTTAACTTTTTGATCTAAATTATGGATAAGAGAAGAGAGATTAAAGAAAACTCACTATAATATTTAACTTTTAATCTTTCCTCCATTGTAGAACAAGATAAGTCGGACACTGATACCTTCAATGCTAAGAGCATAAATTTAATCCCGTTAAGATCTAGAGTTAGTTATTGGGACTATATTTAATGCGACTAGTTACGATTATTTTTGTATGCAGTCACACTGACCTATCTACTAGGAGACGACCAGTTCCACACCTGGCTACCCTGCAAGAATTGTCATCATATTCTTCACCATAGACTGAAATCTGACCAAATTCCTCTGTGTCACAATACCCTGTAAATAAAACAAAAATTCCGTGACAAAAATAAATAAAAACAGTTTTGTGACTAAAATTTGTTAGGCAACAACTAAATCTATTTGTTTCAGGAAACCATTCAGGGAAACTTAGTAAGAATTTAATGACTTTAGATTTAAAATTTTTTGAAATTTTCTACACCCTTTTATACATTTACATAATATACATTTACATAAATACCGTAGGTGCTTTTTTTATTGGGTGTTTTCAAAAAGTGCTTAATTTTCCCTTTTCGAAAAAAAAAAATGAGATTTTTTTTCTTTACAATGTCGATTTTCACCACATATTATGCAAAATCGTGGTTTTCACATTTTTCTATTCAACGTTTTTACAATTCATTCAAACACAATGCATCGGCGTACCGTCGGTCGCTAGCGTATGAAAGCGCCAATCATTTTACAGGTTTGATGAAATACTTGCGGGTCCGCATGTGCGCATATTGAGCTGGGTTTGGTGAGATTCTTACGCTCTCATGTGCAACTCTGCTGCATTTTACAAGATATTCTCAATTATAGGCTTCATTTTATACCCTCTGAAATCGAACCGAATAATCTCTCGATCTATTTACGGTGGCTAATGTAATCAAGAAAAGGGTTATTTTACAGAAACTAGTTATTTTATCATGATCATGAAAATAATGTCTAATGATCATTAAATATGTCTTTGAATACTACTTTGCATTTTGTTAATGTATATAGTGCTTAAAAATATTTTTTGAGTGCTTAAAAAGTACTTAAAAGGTGCTTATTTTTTGTTTGAAAATTTGGTTAAGCACCTTGATAAGTTTTTAATGTATTGATATTCATACGAGTTCCTTGGTTCTCATCTTCACATCATAACTACATAATTTTGCTATTTTTTCTACTTTTTTTTTAATGTTTACTCAGTATTTTGTCTGTCTTTGTCACAGAAAACAATTTTAAATACCTTTTACACTCTAAAAACGCTAGCGCTAGATTTCTGAAATTTGCACATCGACTACGAGGAGAAATTTTAGCCCCCGATCCGAAAAATCGCTTAAAAATTTTTATTATTTCGTTCGGGAGAAATGTTTAAAAAATGATTATTTCGTATTAGTCTGAAATTAGCCATTGTTCTAAATAAAATTGTAAACGATTCTGATTTTATCGCACGTTCTTTAATGTTTATTTAATTTTTACAAGTTCATTCATCAGCGTGAATTGTATGTAAATCGGTGTTGCCTCACCAAATTAGCATTTCTAGAGTTATCTGAAACCACGTGTTTATGTTGCTTACAGCTGTGCTTTTGAAATATGTTATTGGAAGAAAAAAAATAATGTACAATTTTTTTTTCACAAATTTTTAAACACAACAATTTTTTTATTGGTCTGCATGAAAAATTTGTAAATAAAATAGTGCGTTCAAATTATAAAAATCGAGTATATTTAGCATCGGCTTCTTTAAAGTATTATTTTCATTTTATATAAAGTTTATCTTAAAATATGTTGCAAGAATTTTTTTATAAAATTTTTAAAGTAAGCAGATGAAAAGTTTATTCGGTGTTATTAGAAAACCACCGACTTCTCATCTGCTTTTTATTATTTTGTTCTTTTTTTTTTTTTTTTTTTAAATTTTATAAGAAACTCATGCAACAAGCTATAAAAGAGACGTTATATAAAATGAACATAATACCTGCAAAATTAGTTGAACTATATATATATATATATATATATATATATATATATATATATATATATATATACAGTCGGACTTCTATTTAACGAACTTCCATTTTACGAATTTCTCTATTTTACGAATTTTTTCGAGGAACCGAGAAGATTTTGGAAATTTCTTCGTAAAATAACTTCCAAATAACGAAGTGAATTTTCTATTTAACGAATTTTTCATTGAGATCCACTTTCCCTATTTTCCAAAATATTTCTGAACATTTCGAACTTGTTAACGCATTTTATGGGGGAAATGACCTTAAATTAATTTTCGAAGACACTGCTCTATGAAATGTATTACTGTTTTCTCTAAAAATTATCTTAGAGAAAGCAATAAATTCCCTTTTTATTTGTATTTCAAACGAAAAACTCACTTTTAATTAACGGATTTTATTCTTAAAGCAATTAAACTTAAGAACGCAGGTGGTAATGTATGTTTAAAATTACTTTTATAATAAATGCAACTAAAATTTTACACATAAATTTAGCCTTTTCTTAGTTGAAAATGAATATAGCATAATAGTGTAACACTGGATAATGTTTTGCTCTATTCTTGCCTTCCATGCAGATTTCTTTTATGGTTAAAATTTATAAAATAAATAGATACTAGTTTACAAGATAAAAGTGCACCAATTGGTATTTTAATAATTATGTCTAGTGTAAACGAATTTAAAACCTGTTTTGTGTTGCTTAAGTATTTTAAAAGGTGATTTTCTATTCAACAAATTTTCCATATAACGAATTAATTATCGGGATTTAGCGACTTCATTAAACAGAGGTTCGACTGTATATATATATATATATATATATATATATATATATATATATATATATATATATATATATATATATATATATATATATATATATATATATATATATATATATATATATATATATATATATATATATATATATATATATATATATATATATATATATATATATATATATATATATATATATATATATATATATATATATATATTATATATATATATATATATATATATATATATATATAAACTTGATTTTTACAAGTTACATGCAATATTTTATGCATTATTTTTCCTTACATATCTTTAGAAAAGTTGGAGTTTTTATAAAAATTTTAAATTCATTAATTAAATTTTAGGTATTATTAGTATATTACTAAGTTCTGGCTAGAGATCCTTTAAAGTAATATTAGCTTCGAAAGGAAAAAAAAAATGATGCGTTAAAAGTTATAACTAAAATGTTAATGAATTTAAAAACTGACCATTTTCCGTGTCAAGTTCTTGAACGTAGGTTTCGTCATATGCATTTACCATGAGGAATGACATGTAGACGAAAAGGAAAGTAAACCAGTATTTTTGTGCATTACCGATTGCCATAAATGCTTCCATATGGTTATTCAATCAAGCAATATTTCTGAAAAATTAAAGACAGATAAATATGTTACAGTTTTAATAAACAATTTATATTTGAAAAGTTTACGATATCTACTATATATTTGTTAAGATAAACAACAGAACAACACATTACTTCTGACAAAGTTTTTCAACTTTTAGAGGTTCTGCAAGTTAACTTGGCTACATTTCGATAGAAACTTTATAAAATTTTCAGAAAAAAAAAAAAAAAAAAAAAAAAACTAACAGCTGCCAGTATAAAATCGTTTATTTCACAGAAAAATACTGTTTTTAAAAACGAATGCTTATTTTTATAAGCAGATAAGTACTGTTATTTTAACAAATAAACTGTGTAAAGTAAGTATGCCAGCAATATGATGGGGGCGAGCGGAGAGCACCAACAACATCGGGATTCGAACCCGGATAAGTCCTCAGACCCAAGGCAGCTACGAGGGTTGCTATTTATATTTCTGGCCTTGGCAACAGTAAGTGTTGCTAGGCGACCGCAGACGATTTTAATCGAAAGTTTGATATTTTTAAACATAAATTCAGCAGACGATTTACCATTATAGCTTCATTTGTGTTGTTGACAGTAAATTCGCGATCGCAACGAACTATAGGGGGCGTTGTTGTATGTGCCGAATCCCTGCGATTTCCATATGAACAGTCATTCAGTTACACTGGAGACGTCTTTAATGTAGCATGTAGCATTGTAACGTTCCATCTATATTGTGGCTGATTAAATTTAAAAAAGAAAATGCTTGTTTTCTTTCTTATGCAAACGAAAACAAAATGGTATCTTTTTTTTTTAGAGAAGGAACATCCAGAACACATCGGAAAAATATTTGTAAATAAGAAAAATATTTGTAATAAAGTATATTCTTATAAGAGTTCAAACCTAATGCCTGAGAAATAGTTTTACTAAATTTAATGGTATAACATGAAAGGCCCATTTAAATTTTAACGTAAAATAAAGAATGCTTACGAAACAAAAAAAAAGAACCATTCTTTTTTTGTCGCCATTTTTTAGTGTTACGAAAATGCGTCTTTGGGACTTGCCAAAAACAAAACAAGATGCAATTTTATTTTTTTAGGAGCGAAATATTTTATGGAGTGAAATATAACGAAAATGTACCAATGTCCATAACATGAAACTTTATCTTATTAAACGTCTGTTTTGGAAATGTTATTTCATTTTGAATCTTATTTATTAGAGTTCATAATGGCTATAGAATCAGGTGAGAGAAAAGTTTGTTTTGAATCTATGCTAAACTCTATATCGTCCCATTTTCCACCGAAATCCGATTAACTACTTTGATTTTAAACGAAGTGTTTCATTTTAAGATTTTTTCCAAAAATTTTAAGTGTAGATTTGGCGGCACTTAAAAATCTGCCAAATCTGTAGCTGTGGTTAATACGTAAGTACCGAATTTTTCTTCCATACTTTTCTGAATCATATTACTTTAAATATTAGAATATGCAAGAAGTATACATAAACACATAATTTAATACCATTTAATTTTTCAAAAAAAGTATTTTGACAACAATTTTATCAAAAAATTATAAACTAAAAAACGTAAAATAAAAACGATTTTAAAAATTCCTCATTTTTCAATAAAAACTTTCGTATTGTTTCTTTTTTTTAATTCTTATAGTATTTAATCAGACGTAAAAAAAACCATTTTCTAGAGAACGATCATCAAGTAAGAAAAAAAATTATTTACAAGCAAATTTTTTATTATAAAAATCATAACACTTACCTGATTTATAAGTCCGGAGAATTCCAAAATGATATGTTCTTTGTTTGAAAACATTATTCTCAAATAATATATACATAGTTTATCCCATCATTACTTTTAGGTAACATACCACACATCAAAATTTTATAATTGTAAGATCTCGATATGAATTTTAATATGTGGCTTAAAAACAGAATAGCTGAATTCTAGTTGAAATTCTTTCAAAACTAAAAAACACTTACCAAGAAAACGATAAAAAATTTATTTATAATCAGCACAAAAGACACTTTTTCAAATAATTCGGATTATTCTTTATTGCTGTTTTCTGAATTATGTAGATACAGAAATATATACTATTCTATGAAGAAGAAGAATATTCTATAACTATTACAGTTCTGTATGGAATTCATTGGAACACATTTATTCATTGGAATGACGAAAGCAATGTTGACTTCATTTTAAATTGTAATGAATTGAAGACAGAAAAATTATTTTACCGCAATACACACATCTGTAACAGCAAGTGATCATGATATGTTGTTGGTAATAGAAAGGTAAAAATTATTGAGAAGTTGTTCTTCAAATGCTTGGCGTGTTCTGCTTCAATGTTTGGCATGTTCTGATTAGTTTTTTCAAGAAGTTTTACCTTTTAGTTAAATTTTGCTTCTTTTTTGAAGTTTTAAATTTTGCTTCTTTTTTGATGCTAAGAAAATGGCGTCCATCATTGCCAATGGTTATGTGGGAACTAATGCCCGATATTTACAGTCTCCCGCTAGATGGCGTATCGAGTGTTGCGATCGCGAATTGAAAAGTTCTTCTCTTTCAAAAAATGGAATTGAATCGTGAACATTTTCGTGCCATTATTTTTCATAACTTTTGACGTGGATTGTCAAGACAAGAGTGCTTCGATGAACTTAATTCTTTATTCAGCGATAAAGCGCCAGCGATAAAGCACGGTCACTGTAAAAAATTGGTATAACGAATTTAATCGTGGTCGATGTTCGATCCAGGACGAATCCCGTACAGGTCGTCTAAAATCCATTGTTGTGCCAGAAAAGATCGATGCTGTGCGTGAACTGATAAAGCAAGATCGTCATGTGACATACCGTGAGATAGAGGCGTCTTTGGACATTAGTATGGCTAGCATCAATAAAATATTGCATGAACATTTGAGCGTAAGAAAAATTTGTTCGCGTTGGATCCCGCATAATCTGACAAACGCTCAAAAAAAGGCTCGTGTCGATTGATGCAAGGAAATGTTGGAAAAATACGTTCAAGGTACATCAAAGTATAACATCTACACAGGTGACGAATCATGGATCTATGCATATGAGCCGGAAACAAAACAGCAATCTTCTGTAAGGGTCTTCCAAGACGAGGCAAAACCAACAAAAGTTGTTCGAGGAAGAAGCACATCGAAACTAATGATTGCCTGTTTTTTCGGCATTAACGGTCATGTGGCAACAGTGGCGTTAGAGCAACGCAAGACGGTTAATTCTGAATGGTACACGACCATTTGTTTGCCAGAAGTCATCGGAGAAATTCGAAAAAAGCAAAAGAACAGGCGAATCATTCGTCATCAAGACAATGCGAGCTCTCACACATCGACTCAAACAAAGGCATTTCTGACGGAGCGAAAGATCGAACTGATGGGTCATCCGCCGTACAGCCCTGATTTGGCACCCAATGACTTCTTCTTATTCCCACACATCAAAAATAAATTACATGGACAACGATTTTCGACCCCCGAAGAAGCGGTTGATGCATTCAAAACGCATGTTTTGGAGTTACCTCAATCGGACTGGAAAAAGTGATTTGAAAATTGGTTCAAACGCATGAAAAAGTGTATTGATCATCACGGAGAATATTTTGCAAAACAATAAAACCAATTTCGTTCCTACATATTTGTTTTTTCATTATTAGGCCAGAAATATAAATAGCAACCCTCGTATGAGTGCTAGGCTATGAAGAAAAATCTTAAACAATCTTTATCTTAAAAGTCTTAGTTGTTGAAATCATATTTAAGTGTAAAAACGATTATATCCCATGTTGATAAAAATGTCTGGCAATTTAACGCACTGAAAACTTGTGTCTAAAAACAGATAATAAACAGGTAAAATATTAATTCAACAATGAAATCAAATAGTTATTTCATTTATATGATGCTGAAAACCATAAAATAATTGCTGAAAAATAAGAGCAAGTATAGAAAATAATCGTAAAATGATTTTTTTTTTTTTCAAGTTACCTTACGGTAAACAAAACTGCATGGTAGAAACTAGAATTTGAATTAAGAGTTTTAATCCGTTTATAATTAGGGAGAAAAACAGCTTTTAACCATCAAATATGCGATGAAAGTCTGTAAAAAAACAGGAATTTTTTTCCGCGTGCCAGTTATCATTAAAAACAGAAAAATCATTTTTTATATTTTTTTTTTTTGTACGTAGATAGTTTTTTTTAATTTTTTATTTTTGTAGAATTTACTATTATTTTTTACAGTGTATGGAGGTAGAAAGTGTCGTAAATTAAACAAATCTTTAAATAAATAAATAGCAAAGTACTAAATTAATTTCGGTGATAAAGAAATAAATAATAAATATTTTTTTCATTTAAATAAATAAATAAGAACAGTTGTTCCAGCAAATTCTTGTGACAAGGCAAAAGTTTTTTTTTTTTTTTTTGCTGTTCTCGTTTTTGTTCGAAAAGCTTTTGACAGATGGCGATAATAGTCCTTCTGTTCTTTCCGTTGAGTGTGCCTATTTCGTTCTTCGATTACAACAGGTAGGTGATTGTAGCTGATGATTAGAAAATATTGTAGTTCAATTTTCATTCATATTAAAATATTTTGATGAATTGTAATGTGATTCTCAATTATAATTTAAATTATATATAATCTCATATATAATAATAATTATAATCTCAATTATAATCAAAAGTTATTCGGTGCCATCGGTTGGAAAACTTATAAAGTAAAACCAGGAACTCAGTGAGAAAAAATTTATGCATAGTCTCATTTATTTCAAAAATGTTTGTTTTAATCTTGACCCTTTTCCATTTAAAATTTTTTAAAAGCCATTGGTTTATATTTAAAAAAAAATTATATTTAGCACTCATATAATCTAAGAAAAAAAAAGCATTTTATAGCTTAAAGTTAGTTTATACGCATAAAATTTAAACAGGGCCTCAAAAATTACCCATGAAATGCGAACTAAAAGAGAAAAGGAAATGCTTCGTATCTGTGAATTAAGTTTAAAAAAATTATTATTGCACAAAAAAAATTTTTTTTCCCTTAAAATTTTGATCATTGTGTATGTGTGTAGGGGGAGGATGTTCTGGTACTCATAGTTTGTTAAACGATTAAAACAATTTTATAAACATAAGCATGTTAATTATTATGAGATTTAGAAAATGAGTTTTAAAATTTTATGATTTGTAATTTTTTAAAATTGCCACAGTATAATAAATTATAAGCAATTGATAGATTTGTAATCAATTTGTTGTGGTATTCTGAATAATTTATAATACATTTTAATAAAAGTATCTTTTTATTTTCAAAACAACCTCCAATTTTTAAAAAAATGGTATTACCTTAGCCCATTAGCAACTAGCGTACACTTAAAGGTACAGATCTATCAAATATTACAACTACTATAAGTTAACATATTTATTGCATTTTAGTCCATGCAAGGAAAACATAGTTGTTATGTCAATTTATATCATAACTAAATATTTTAATTCTCGCTTTTAGGAATCATAATATATTAAGTTAACTTTTTTCAGGAAGATGTGAAGCTTTGTTTGAATAATTAATTTTTCTTACCGCAGTTATTTATGCAATAATATTTTTTGAAAAAAATAAAAAAATTCCAACATGACGACCATAAACTAAATTATTTATTTGACTTCTTAAAGGTTAATAAACAAAACCCCTAATAAAAATAAAAAAAAAAAACAAAGACTAGGACTGAGTTTGAAAGAAAATGCAGAAGATAAAAAAAAAATTAAAAAAATAGTGATTACCATTTAAAACGTAAAAAGAAAATTCGGATGATTTGAGAACTGTAATTTTGAAAAAGATTATTCTAAATTTTTCACTTTGATTTTTTTTTTTTTTTTTTCAGAATGTAGCTGGAATTTATTTTTAGAATTCAGCTGGGTCATATTGTTTATTTTTTTTAAAAATAAATTTCGATAAACTTTGAAAACAAATTTTTAAATTTATTTTTGCGAGATGATTTTATAAAGATATTTTTCAATTTTAAAGACATAAATTTCGCTAAATATTTGAACTATTTGTAACTATCAAGAACCATTTTAATGAACTTGAATTTAAAATACATTAATTTCTTAAGAAGTGCATGTTATCTGATAAATAATATAATTTGTTGTGTAAAATTTTTGGGGTAATTTTTAACTTAATTAGCCTTTAAAGGTTATTGAGAGTTGGAAACCAAACCCTGGGGGTCGACTTCCTAGGCGTCTTGCAACCTACGAAGAGTCCGAATCCAAGGCATCTGGTAAGTATCTTTAGTGACAACCACTTGGAAGCGAAAAACACACCGACGAATAAACAATAATAATTTTTACAATTCGGCCTCTTGGCGGCAAGAATAAAGTGTTGCTCACATGCAGAGAAATATCAATGTGCTCTTCTCTCCGTGCTTTTAAAAAAAATAGAAAACAGGTCTTTTTTTTCTTTGCATATAAACACGAATAAAAACTTTTAAATGACGACCTTTTAAGATACATAAACAATGCAAATTAAAGTTGAGAAGGACTAAGTGAGATATTAAGTAAAAAAGAGAGAGAGTCAGATTTCGCAATTTTTTTCCCTTCGTAATCCATTAAATTCAACATTTCATTGAATTCCATCTGGGTAACTAACCAAAATATCTGTGGAATAAAAAGTAAGAAATAAAAAGAAAACCTTCGACGCATTTTTTCCTATTCACGTAAACCAAGCGGCCCAATAAAAGAGATTGGATTAGAATAGATTAAAAAGTACAGTTAAATAACACAAAAGATGGAAACTGCTATATTGCTGCTAAACTGGATGGAATTGCTATAATGGAAAGATGGAAACTGCTTTTGCTGCACCAAAACGAAGTGTTAGTAATCTATTCCAAGTAATCTATTCCAAGTATATATATATATATAAACACACACACTACTCTACAATAATGGAAGAGACACTTTCGGTTTTTGATAATTTTTTTAATTTTTCAAGAAATATTTAGAAGACCATTTTGTAATTTTAGAGGTGTTTTTGATTCATGCGATTTTTCATACTTTGCAATAAAGTTTGAAACTTTCAGTTTTTTTTTAGGGAACGACAATAAATTACAAAAGATAACAAGTATATTTGAACACCCTATGCTAGAAAATCAAGCAATAAGCTTGTAACTTGTATCAATTACTTTGGTTGTTATTTGCAATAACTGCATACAATTTCTTGAATCTAGTTTAAATAATCATGAAAATATGAACAATTTTATGAAAAAGACAATTTTTTTTTGTTTCGTGTTTTCTTTGCTATAACTTTAAAAATATACAGTAAATTAAACAATAATTTTGGAGCTATTTAAAACAAATTTAAAAATTATTGTTTTAAAATTTGAAATTTTTTTTTAAAAATATGCTCAATATATGAGTATTTAAAGTAGCTTTTTTGTACTGCGCGTGGGCGGAAAAAATTTAAAATTATTTTTTCATAATTTTATAGAGAATCGTATATTTCGCAACTAATGGAAAAAAATTGATTTAAATATCTTAAAAACGTAAAAAGTTTCAAACACTTTTTTAAACAATTTTTGCACTTTTTAAAAGAAAGACAAAACAATAAGGGGTTTTCCAGATATTTAAATTTGTTCTTGCTGTCCAGTCATTAGAGGTCAGTGTAATTTTCAATAATACATAATAAAATTTGTGAAAACCCTCTGAATATTTTGAGTTTTCTTTTAAAAAGCACAAAAACTATTTCGAAATTTGCCTGAAACTTTTTTTATTAAGATATTTAAATTAAGAAATTTAAATCATGATTTTTCTATAAGTTGTCAAATTCGATTCACTACAAAAGTATGAAAAAATAACTTAAAATTTTTTTCGCGCATGCACAGTGGCAAAGATATACTTTAAATCCTCATACCTTGCTCATTTTTTAGCATTTTTTTTTTCAAATCTTAAAACAATGATTTTGTAATTAATTTTAAATTGCTCCGAAAATTGTGTTTAATTTTACTGAATATTTTTAAAGTTATAGCAAAAAATCATACGAAAAAAAAGTTACTTTTTCATAAAAATTTTCGTAACTGCTTAAATATGTTAGCAAGATTAACAAAATTTTATGCAAGTGCTGCAAATAACAACCACAGTAATTTATACAAGGTTTATTGCTTTATATATTCCTGTATATATTTCTTAAACAACAAATTCAATAATGTTTTTCTAAAAACTTTTATATTGTTTTTTTAAAATATAAATTTTAGAAAAGCAAACATACTTTTAGCAAATATTTTTAATAAAATTTAAAAAAAAAAAGGCATTTCGAAGATGATTTTTGCAAGGCTCAAATTGATAGTCGAAATTCAAAGATTTGTAAAAGAGTGAAAAAATTAATTGGATTTAAGGATTTGAATTTCTATTTAAGGATTAAATCAGTAACGCACTCTGTTTTATATATGTATTATGAGTATAATAACTGACTAAGAATTTATTCCTGGTGCAACAAGTAGTGAATGAAATGCTATATCCAGGAAAAAAATTTCCTGAATATGCTTTTGGTCAATTATACGAAATATAAAAGAATCAAAATGTGACGATTTTCTTACTTACAACGTGAAAATGGAATTATCTGGAAACTGCTGTTTCCTGATAGCTGGTTTAACGTCCTGTTAATAAGGAAGCCGCTGAACAACTAAATAGATCTCGAAAACTATATTCTGACCACAGAAATTGGTTGTAGCAATGTCTCGTTTCATTTTGCACTTTTTTTAAAATTTTCTCAAATAAACGAATGATTAATATTAATTTTTTTTTTTTTTTTGACGTTATCGTTACAATTCATTGAAAAATAGGTTTTCTACGTGATCAGAATTTAAAAGAACCGCTTAATTGAAGAAAACTGGTTTTTAGAAAGTGTCATGGGCGTTGAAGGCATACAGTTTTTTTTTTTGTGTGTGTCTGGGGGGGGGGGGTACGAAATAAACTAGACTGAATTTTTAAAAAACATAAATACTTTATTTTATTCATAAAATTCTTTCATAAACAGAACTTTTTCACCTGTAAAGTTTTCTGTTTTATTTTTTAGCTTGTTTTAAACTTATCGGCGTTAAAATCGAAATTTTCATGTTCGGAAAATGTAAATTAGAATTTATTATTTAAATAAAAGGAGGAAAAAATCACAAAATTAGTATTGATCATGCTATAAATATTTTAAAAAATAAAGACAAAACCATTACTGAAAGCAAAAACAACAACAACAAAAAAAAAAAAGATTAATAAATTAAATAAAACTAAAAAAATTAAATTAAATTAATAAACTGATGTTAAAAAAATAGCTTTTAGAAATTTTTGCTTTTGTCTGAAACATTAAGGAGGACTTTAATGGAATTCGAGGTTTTAAGGTCTGGGGATCTATACTTACTGGCCACGTGCCACCAACATAATCCATGAAATTTTGTTAACAATCTTTAACTTTCCAGCTCAGTATTTTATATTCCTCATCAATTGAAACCATATGAAAGCACCCGTAAATGCATGACATGTTTCATGCGTCACAAATACACGAATGCTAGATTGGAGTACTAGATCAGCGGGCTACAGATTGGAATTGAAATTAAAATTATAAAAGAACTAAACAGTCATTAACCTCATAAAAACAGCAAAAACTACATCAAACCTGGAAAATAAGAATAATATATGGCAACTTTAAATATCACAAAACATTCACTCGCTGGATGTCAATAGCATCTGCTCTCTAGCCCGCCAATATCGACTGTTAGCGCTTTTTTTTTTTCCAACGAAGAACATTTTAGTAAATATCAAATTCTAGTAAATGTCTATTCTACACATAGTAAAATTCTAGTTCCATAAAAGGTAACCTTTACATGCAGAATTATGAAACATATCTTTCATACCTCTTTAATTTATTTTGTATTAATTTAGGCCAAAACAGTGAAAACATTATATTTGGTATTTTAATACGAAACAAACTGTTCGATTTATTGTTCGGCGATAAACAAAAATGTTAATCAAACTTACTGTTAAGGGTAGGAGAAATTCTACTTTTTATATACAGCTGTTAGCTTGGTTAACTATTCCTCGCAAAGATCTATTAACTATAGATTTGTGAGCTTTTGAATTCATTAATAAGAAGGAAACAAAAATCAAACCACTTGGAGTTATCTTAAAAATAATAATAACAGACTGAATGTTTTCAATAGCAACGTTAGACATAAACAGATTTTTGTGAATATTCGATTTTGTAATCTGATTTTTCAGTATATTGTGACTTCACCAGATGTGTTTCTCAACAGCTTTTATTTTGCTTGTCACTTGTCAAATATCCATTCACTGATGCGACGTCGATATGTATTTCATTCGTCTTTTTCTATTCGTTTATAAACCATATGTTCAATGTAATTAAAAAGTAAAAAAAGGAGATTTTCGTGTAAGTAAATAGAAAATTCTATCGTTTGAATCGATGAATTTTGTTAGAGAGTAAGGAAGAAATGCAAAAATTTAAGCAAAAACGTAAATATCTGCAAAAATAGAAAATCAGGATCGTGTTAATTACTTTTAAATAAAAAATTTTTAAAATTCAAAACCATAATGTTCTTTATCATTTTTAATTAAAATCTAGAAATAAATATAAATAATTAACCTTAATATTTATTTTTAGACAAAAATGGTATAAATATTTCTTTTCACAAATTCATATTTGAGCGAGGAAAAAGTGAAAACGCTGTTTAAATATGTCAAATCATTATTGAGGAAAGAGGATGTGCAAAACATAAAAATCCAGCTTGGAACTTAAACTTGAAGGTATTTCTGATAATTATCTTTCAACTTCTTTCTGTTTTATCCACCTATCATACGTTTCGATGTTTTTAACTGCTCTCTTCCTCAGAAGTGGTTTGTGGTCAAATTTATTGGATCAGATTGACTTCACTTTTAAAATAATTCTAAAAGGAAATATTAATTGATTATAGATTTGCTGGGAAAAAAAAGATAGAAAGAGAAAAAAAAAAACCAAAGTATGAAATTGATTTAAACAAATTTTAAGATAAAAACTTTAAAATAATAAGTCAAAATGGAAAAACGCTAAAAGCAGCTAAAACCAAATTTGTCTTATGTATATCAATTTAAATAAAAAGTAAGAAACCAAAAGCAAGCAAAACGAAATTCCTAAGATAAGTACGTTAGCAAAAATAGTACTTCATCAGGGAACATACTGTCTGCTAACACATTGGAGCTTTTCTGTAGTCAGTGATTAAACCGTGCTTTTCTGTTTTCTGTAGTTTATGTTATGCCATTAAATTTGCTATGTCTTTAATTTAAAAGAC
Source organism: Parasteatoda lunata (assembly GCA_949128135.1). NCBI lineage: Eukaryota > Metazoa > Arthropoda > Arachnida > Araneae > Theridiidae > Parasteatoda > Parasteatoda lunata. The sequence goes on along the minus strand of OX421972.1, from coordinate 94,214,581 downwards.
CTAAAGCCATTCTTCATGCTGAGCACACTAATGTCAGATTGTTATACGCAATTAATAAATGAAGAGCGTGACTTACAGAGTAAATCAAAGGAACTTGTTGTGCTACGATCGCTTTTTTTTAAATTTTAAATTAGAAAGTTCGTCAGAATAAAAAAAAATTATCTAAAACGACGATAAAGGTCTCGTGCTCATGCCCTGAAGAACCTTTAGTCGATGTCTCTCAGCACCTTAAAGATAACTGCTACACCCTCGAATTATTCTTATTTATCACGTATGTAAAATTTGCAAACTTGTGTGCTCGTAAAAAGTTTGGCGGTCGAATTGCCGATATTGAAATTTGAGCCGTGGGGACTTCGAATAAGAGCGTTCACCTTCCAATGAGATCAGCCGGGTTCGAATCCCAGCAAATCGATTCAAATTCTGCAACTGACCAAAGTGCTGACTTAAAATATCCTCAGTGGTTGACGGATCATAAGTTAGAGTCCCTTAGACGTCAGGTTTCGTGGTTAACCGTTGGAGGTTTTCGTGGTTCTCCTGTCCATGTAACGCAAATGCGAGTTAATTTCATCAAAAATTCCTCCACAAAGGCAAATTTCTCCAAATGCATCGTCCAAGAATTTCCTTGTCTTCTGGATTGGGTTCAAAATTACAAGGCTACGGAGTTGAACATTAGTGGTCGTAAACCCAAAATTTGGTCGGCCGTTCAGCTACTATTATAAAATAAAATAAGATATTGAGGTTCAAAGGACTGTGATGGATCAAAGGACTGTGATGGATCAAATATCGTAGGTTCGTGTTCGTAATCCAGAAGTCATTGGAGAACCGTTGACCTTTAGGAGCAGGCAATGTTCTTTAGGCAATGTTCAGTCAATAACAGACAATTTACAGCGAAACACAGACAGACAACAATATCTCAATATATTGAGCGAATTACAGACAATTTTATTGAAGTTCCGAAATTCCTAGAAGAACTCTATTAAAACCTAATTTTAAAAAATTTATAACACAAAGCACAAAAGGACTCTGAAACAGAGGATCAGCAAGAATCAAACCTGCTATCTTGACGCTTCATGGCATTCGACAAAAGGTCCGGACTTAGCAACTCTCAAGTAGCATCCCTAACGTCCCCGTATGTATATTCTGCACAAACTCGAAAGGAAACTGTTATTATTCTGTGACAAACTACGGTGCTCAACAGCATTTAAGCGTTCTGGAAAGCTCTAAATGTTTTACCTCTCCAATTATGTCTGTAAATCTGCTGGGATTTGTGTCTTAACGATCAGTCCAGTGCGGGGCCTCTCTAATGAGAGTTGTGAGTACAATTCTTTTAATTTGTATTCCCATTTTTATTAAGTATTTTTTCTTTTTGCCTACCTGTCAGTAAAGGAAATCGAAATATCGTATTATCATTGCAATATTGTTTAGCTCAGTTTTAACTTTGATTCTATGGTTTTTTTTAAGTCGAATACATTATTTTTCTCATGATTGGTTAACAAAGAGCTTGATGCTCACAAATACGATTGACAGATCCGCGATGGCAGAGGGGATAAAGCATTCGCCTTCCCATGAGGTGAACTGGGTTCGAATCCCAGTCAATACGAATTCCGCATCCGGCTTGCATTGACCACACTGCTGACGTGAAATATCCTCAGTAGTAGACAGATCATGGGTTAGAGTCCCATTGCCGTTAGCCTAACCGTGGGAGGTTCTCGTGGTCTTCCTCTCGATGTAACGCAAATTCGGTTTAGCTCCATCAAAAAGTCCTCCAAGAAGGCAAATTTCTCCCAATACTCGATCCAGGAATTCCCTTGTCATCTGAATTGGGTTCCAAATCACAAGGCTGTGGAGTTGAACATTAGTAGTCTTAAACCCATAAAATTGGATCGGCTGTTCAACGATGGTTGTAAAAAAAATGCGACTGACATAACGAGAACCGATACCGTGCATCCTCGGTTCCTACGCAGGTTGATCAATGTGGTCACCCACCCGCTTACTGACCACAGCCAGTGATGCTTGACTTCGGTGTTCTACCGGGTCTTTACGATCAGTCTTTTTACGAAATACTTTCCATGAAAATACGTTGGCAAAATTTTCGTTAACCATGAAAATAACGTGAATAATTGAATAGCGTGACGTCAGTATTGAAGATATAAATGAATAATAAATCGATTGTAGTCTTTATCCTCTTGTCAAACCTACTCCATTTTGAGCTCGTGCATTTGTTGTGGCTCATTCATTTGTCAGACTATAAATTTTTTTTTTAACCCTTAAAATCTCAGTAATGGAGAATAACGTAAATTGTGATCATGAACAGGAAAGCTTGCAGCATTCCGTGATGGAGAAGAACGTGAATATGCACAGTGGAGCGGATATTTCCCCAAAATCGTCACTGGATAAAAAAGTTTACCGTGGAAAGGATATAACTCAGATGACCAGTGAAGATTTAAGGGTTTGTGTTACTATCCACTTTATCTCAGTATCTTTTACACACAGAAAGATTTCAGTAATGAAGTAAATATTTTCTTTTTGTCTTGTTGAACTTAATTTTTGTATTGTGGGCTAAATTGATTGTTTGTCGATTGGAAGAAATCATCAGACGCGCTTTATATCCAGAAGTTGAAGAGCCAGAGCTAATTGCTCAATTCTTCAATTTTCACTAAAACGGATGATACAGTTATGTGGCAGTTTTTATTTAAAATTTGAACCCAATTTTCAAATTTAAAGCACGATTTTAGAAATTGGAAATTTGAAAAATAAATTTTCTAATCTTATTAATACTGGGTACTGAAATTATAAAAATCTATTCTCGTGAGTTCCCTGTTGGACTCGGTGGAAGCATGTTGAATTTGATGAAGAGCCGAAGAGCCTCTGAGCTCGTATAAATCTTGATAGGCTAAATTAAGCCTTACCTATTGAAACGCAGTGCTATAAGCGAAAGCAGAGAGCACGCCGCACTTTACTATACTCATACTCATACTCATCTATTCTCGTTTAACAAATAATCACTAAGGTATATGATAGTTTTTAAGATTTCTTAAATCGATAAAAAGTTAGCAAATTTAAGTGTTGATAATCATAAGTTTTAAATACAGAAACATTAATCAGTTGTGAAAGTGTGACTTTCCAGGCTGGCCGCAACTGGGAAAAATTTTAAGTGGTCAAGAAAAGTTGTACAAACATTTTTTCTCATAATTCATATCTGCTAAAATATGTAAATTAAACTATTAATTTGCCATTAAAATCTGGACCTATACCAGTCTACAAATTCTGTTTCAGTTTTGCAGCTTTTATCAGATTTAAAGCAAAATAGTTTTTATACCTATTAGAATGTTTTTCTTCAGTTCATCGGATTGTTTATGTACAAAATTTAGATATGTATATAATTTTAAATTTATTTTTTAAGATGCTAACTATATTAAAATTACTTCACCATATATTCAAAAAATTTACTAAAAATCGGCAGTAATTTAAATGTACTTATATAAATGTGTCTTATAATTTTTTTTTTTCTGACACATTTGATGCATTAAAAATGTATAAAGCTGGGATGTGAGCTGGCCATTTCAAAGATGGATTATGATCCAGAGTACAATATATTGGATAACTTTTGATAATGCATTATGAATTTTACTTTCAAAGCTAAGTAGTTATGAGTAAATATCATTTTTTCTGCCATTATTTAGAGCTTTAGTGTAAGAAGGTAAAAATTTAAAGAATTTTAATGTTTTTGTCTTTTTATAGACTAATTATCTAAGCATCTAAAGTCAAAGGAAAATCATGCGTTTACAAGATTCTTTATTGGTGCATTTTCAGTAAACATTTTTACCTATAAACTGCTTATCTACTTAATTACTATCTGTCTTTATGTCTAATTTGTTGAACTCTTTGTAAACTTTTATCAAAGTGGTAGTTTTATTTTTGCTCTGCGTCAAAATTTAATGGCATTTTAGATAACAATCATAAACTGTTTGAATGTACTAAATGTTTGAATGTAGTAATGTAGCATACGTTTAAAACATTGATAAGTTTAGAATTTTATTAAGTTGTACCGTTTTTGGACACTATTATCTCTGAAATAACAGCAAAAATAGACGTATTAGTACAATTTTTAAAATTTGTTTTCATTTGTTAATGAACTAAAAATATCTAATTACTTTATTTTGATGCTTACCACAAAGAATTCTCTCTTTAGAATATTTTACTTTAGCTTTATCATAGCCATAATAAGCTAAAGTAAACATTAAATTGTAATGTTTTTTAATTTTTAAATAGTGTTTAATTTAAATTTAATGAAAGTGAATATCCAAACAGCAAATATACAAGTTACACATGATTCTATAGTTTGAAATCAAAGTGCAACAGCTTAAAATAAATTTTAAAAATAATAATCCGAAAATCACATTTAGCTCATCCTAAAATAAGACTTGAACAGGCTCACTAATCTTAAAAAAAAATCTAATCTCTGCCTTACACACACCACAGTTATCTTTTGTTCTCAATTTTATTTTATAACCGTCGTTGAACAGCTGACCCAATTTTTAGGTTTGCGACTAATGTTTTACTCCGTAGCTATGTAATTTTGAACCAAATTCAGAAGACAAGGGAACTCCTGGATCAAGTATTAGGAGAAATTTTCCTTTGTGGAGGGCTTTTTTATGAGATTTGCATTACATGGTGAAGAAAACTAGGACCTCCCACGGTTAGCCTGACTGCAAGGTGACTCTAACCCATGATCTCTACTCTTAGGATATTTTTAAGTCAGCACTGAGGTCTGTGCGAGCTGGGTGCGGAATTCGTATAGACCAGTCATCGCTGGGATTATTACCCGGTTCGCCTTATTCGAGGGTGATCGTTCTATCACCTGAGCCACCATGGCTCTTTGTTCTTAATTGTTACTTTTTCGGGTTAGGTTAGGCATATACTAGTTTTGTTTTTGTTCCATGTATTACGTAAGATAGCTGCAATAGTTTCTTGCCCCATTTAACTGCAAAAGGATAGTTAAAGAAAAGATGATCGATTTGCTGCAAGCAGCACGTGATGCAGAGATGAGCCATATCGCATTTCTTTAACTTGGTTGCACCGAACTTGAGAGCAATTTATGAATCTATTTTAAAACTTTACTGAAAATAAGGCTTAATTTACTACCACAATAAGGTTGTAGCAAATGTGCCCCGTATAATGATATAAGGTACAGAGACTTAAGGCTCCACGTAGAACACTTAAAAAAATTTTTAGATTTTTTTCTTGTGGGCATTTTCGAAATTTAACACCAGATTTAAAAATAAAATCGTAGATAATGATTTCTTGTAGTCTGTTCATAAAGCTTCTACATTTCGTGAAAAATAGCATCATTTTTTATTTTTGCAGTCTCATTTTGTTTCTTCTGGAGTGGAGTTTTCTTCGAAGATGAAAGAGAACTTCAAATGCTGCGTGTTTATTGCTCCGAGCAGAGGAACTGAAAACTTGGATACAGTTGTACAAATGATGACCTATTTTAGTGGGTACAAGATGCACAGAACAGTGGGTTGCTCTAAACAAATTTGCCACTTGTACGTGAAGTACGAAGCTGAATATATTGCCATTGCTGTTCGCGATATGTTTCGAAGTGTGAGTACTAAAATAAAAAGTTTTATGTTTTAATTTAATCTTAAATTGAGGCTCTTTTAGCATCAAATAGCCCCAAAAAGGTGGATACCCTTTTAAACTTTTCAAATTTATGCGTATTTTTAACCTTGAGGGATTGTTCTTAAAAACAGGTAATTTTGTTTTTATGAAATCAATCTTTGCCTTTTACTTATATTGTCTAGTTTAAAGGGAATTCTAAATAGACCAGTTCTTAAATTTTAATAAAACTGAAATGTTTTGGTGGTAATCTATCACGCTATTAAACATTACAGAATTTAAGAAATTTTACAAAATGTCGTTTAAATTTTAAATCTGGTAGAGGGAATTTTTCTCAAATAAATTCATGGCACCAATCTATGTTAATTGGATTACTCCGGTAATAAACCTCCGATTCATTCTGTGAAAATTTCAATTTTGTTAAAGCCTGATCTCTTGTTATAAGAGGTTTGTGCAAATATTTGGTTATCTTTATTTAATTAAAATTGCAAGGTAAAGGACTTCACAGTAAGTCGCATTCAGTTTGTAAATTAGTTGCACCCTGTTCATTTGAAATTTGTTTCTCCAAACACAGAATAAGGTTTTTCAGTAATATTAATCTTATTCTCAAGACTTTGTATTGTTTTAAGACTTCAACTAACATTCTGTATTGTTATCGACATCTGTATTGTAATCTAACTATTTGCACCAGTAGAATTTTTCAAAGATATAAATTTTTAGCAATTCCAATTAGCAAACCACTTTGCGGAAAAACCTTTACTTTACCTTTTCTTTCATTACTCTAAAACAGGTTTACGTGACATTTTTAACTCTCCACACCTCTCTCCGTCAACACTATTTCGGCAAACCTTTTTCTTCATGGCATTATATTGAAACTTCTTATTGAATCTTATTATCGTGGGTGAAAAGATTTGGTGAAACCATGGTAATGAGAGGAGAAATCTGGAGAGTGGGGGAAAATGGCATAACCTTGAAACGCTTCTTTTATTTAGAAAAAAGAAATAACTAGGACTCTATTGGTTTTCAAGCTTATCTTATATTAAAACAGCCCATCGTGCGACCAGATCTTATAAGGATAAGCGCCTTAGCTAGTTGCAGGTACACTAGAGTTCGAGCTCTGATAAGTTTCTTCACTTAAGCATTTTTAAATTAATTTGTTTAGTAGGTAACTCTCAAATTTAAAGATCTAAATCCTGTGTGCCGGTATTTTTTTGCCGTAAATTTTCAAGAACATTTTGACGTAGGATAGAGAATTAATAAAATTTGATAGATTTAAATGTTTTCCTTCCAGAAACACTATCATGCGGAGATCGTAGATGATATGTTACGCCTTTGGTTTGCCTTTGAAAAGGGTTCTGGACAAGCGGAGTGTCCGACTATCGCCTGGTTAACGAATGCAAATGGCAAGTACATAACTTCAGAATCGGCGAACACGGTGTTAAGCAAATATGGAAATCCGGATATCAAGGATATTATAGACACGACTGTTAAAGTTTCTTTCAACAGTCTAGCAGAGGCGTTTGGAGCCTGCATTGCTCTAGGTCCGTGGTACTATAACAGCATGCTGAAGGACCCAAACTATCATGCCATAAAGATCGAACTCACGTATCACACTTCCAAAGTTATGCGCATGTGCAATATGACAAATGTAGCAAGAGAGTTCGATTATTTTGTACAAAACGATCTTAACGTTTACTCACAAAAGAATGTCTCTTCACATTTTGACAAAGCCAAACCGGACCAACCAATTAAAGTTAAAGAGATTGAACCAAGCAAGCCAGTTAAAGTTGTTTTAAATATCAGTTATAAACGTCCAAACAGAATTGAACAAAAGAACAGAAATGGTGGTAGGATCTTTAAGAGAAATAATGGAAATACTCAATTTACACATCACAAGAACACGTTGTCATAAACTTAATTTTAAGCCTTTATTTTAATTCTATGAATTGAACAACCGATATGATCAAATCATGTCTATGGTATACATTTATTAATTTTTGTACTCTTGACCTTGCTTGTTATTACAAGTTTTACTTATACAATCTAATAATAATTTTTTAACTCCCAATAGAGTTAAAGATGTAACTGTTAACAAATTTTAAATTTTATTGTTTTTAGTTAATAAAATTGTTTACACAAATTCAATTTGTCTTCTCTGGAATTATAAAACAGATGTTATTACTTCGTGTTACTTAAATGAGAGCTGGCTGTACAGGGTCATTCATAATTCCCTCCGCCTGTAGACGCCATTTTTCTTTACTACAACTGGCTTTAGTGGTGCATGTTACTGCCATCTACCGGCAACTGCTTAAACTAAAACTTGAATTCTTTCGGCATAATTTCATGTTCTTTTTTGCCATATTGGTCTTCGTTTTTTACTATAACGCTTCGAAACCCCGGAAGGAATTATGAATAACCCTGTATAAGAGGACTTGAGAAATCAAAGTAAGCTTGTTTGGCTCGAGAGTATGAAATTCGTAGAGTATAAGTTAGGTACAGTTATCTGTACATTTGAAAACAAAAGTTTTATCGGTTAATAGCTTTACCCACGCCATCTTGGATTTTTGGTTAAAGTTTTAATGTGCATATTCTTGATTATTTTTTCTCTTTCTTTTTTTTTTGATAAATTATTGATTCTAGTGTTAGACAGCACTGTGCCTTCCCAAAAAAGATAGACAATGAAGGGATCGTTTTATTAATTTAGGAGAAATAGAGCTTGATAATTTTTAAAACTTCCATGGGGGTTTCTTAACTTTACTTTAAAGCAATGAATTTTGTTATTTTGAGTAAATAATTTAAAACCTAAAAGTTTATTAGTTTGACTTTTTTAAATTAAATTTTATAGCAGTTTAAACTGAAAACTTGTTTGAATGACGTTTAAATATTCTTTTAACGTTAATTGCATGAAAACAGATTTTTATCAAATCTAAAACATGCAACCGTAAACTATTTATATACCTATCAAATTGTTTATTGAAAAATTGTAAAGCTAAAAAAATTATGTTGTATCTAAAGTACCGTACGCTTAATACTTCAAATTGCGATTAGGTGGCGGCATTGTATTTTACTTGTACCAAAAGATAATGTTTATTTGTAAAAAAAATTAAAAATGATTAAAAACATATGTAGAATTTTGTTTCCACCCTTTCTACAGGCTGAACTTGATTGTAATAGTTTTTTTTTCTCTGTAATCTGGTAGAAAAAATATCTGAGCTAAGTTTGCGTTAGTCAAATAGTTTATCAATAGTTAAAAAATTTCATGTATATTTTTAAAACAGTTTAAAGCTACATTTTCCTACGGACAATTCTATTTTTTCTAGCACCGAAAAAAAATTTCCGCTGGAACTTAAAATTGGTCTGAAATTTCGTTATGGTTTTTAATCACTAATCAAATGCTATAAACTTCTTTCTTAATGTGTTTAAAAAAAAGATATAAAGATAATATACAATATCTCCCTGTCCGATTAGAATAAGTTTTCTTAGTTTGTTTCTCAATTGCAGCAAGTTACTTAGTTGAAGCTTTCAAATGGTAATTTTAAATTATACTTTGTTTCGGGTTTCTAATTGTCTTGCAACAATTATAGGTAAATTGCTAATCGTAACTTTCATTATGGTTTTTAATTCCTATTGAATAATTACTCTAATTAGTATCAATATTTATTAAAAGAAACTAATAAAAAAACTAGGACCGTACAAGGTGAACTCAATGACAACTTAGTTTATAAATTTTTATAAAATAACTTATCTTATATATAGAAAATTATGCGAAAAGCAAATTCAGTTTACATACTAAATTTATCTCCAGCTACGGACGGATGTTACGAAAATATCATCAGTCATTTCTAAAACTTTTTTCAAAAGTTATTTGTACTGTACTAAATGCTGCCATCTATCAATGAAAATCTTAAATAAAAAGGGATTGTTATTTAGGATTTATATTCCAAAGGATTAAACTCTGTTGAATATTTAACGCTTTAAAATTATTAAACAAAAAAGCATTGGAAATACTAATCAATGCTATAAAGCACTTTTAAAAAATACTTTTGAGTGAAACTTAGTTTTCGTTCTTTTTGAACTTCATTTTTTAAATAAAAGATGTTATTTTATAGGTCTTGTGCAAAAAGTATATTTATATAAAATGTACAATAGATTTTTATATAAAATTTTATGAAGATTAATTAACGTTAACTTCATTAAATATTTATGCTAAAACAAAAATTTATTAACAGACAACTTTTCAATAATTTAATGACTTTTTTTTTTAATGCACTTTTAATCCTTTGAAGAATGTGTTTAATACGGTACTAAGACAACATTTTATAAGTAGCAGAATTTTTTAAGAATCAGAATGCTTCATAAATGTTAAAGAAATTCTCCATTTCAATAAATAATAAATAAAATAAGTGCACACCTACGCACACACAAAATAACAGGAAAACATAAATAACTTTAAGCGTTTTATTATAATTATTTTTCTTTTTGTGTTATATATAGTTTTTTCTACAAAATAGAAATTATTTATCATTAAACGATTTATTAATTTAAAAGTCAACTAATTTAAGTAAAGGTAAACTTCTCGAATAATTGAGAGTTAGTTAAATTTAATCTATTTAAAAAGAATTTAAGAGACTCATCTAACGCAATTAGAGCAAAATGGAATAACTATAGAATAAAATTTAATTTACATAATAAGTTTAGTATCAATAAGAGATTAATTATTTATTTTGAAATTTTTGTTTATACAAGACCACTTTACCTTTTTACTTGGTTCCTCTTGTTAGAGTTCTTTTCAATTATGTGTGTCTTGAATTAAGTAATGTGTGTCTTGAATTAAGTAGTAAGTTAATTAAGAATTATCGAATTTAAGTAATGAAGAAAGATAATCACAAAACTTTAGTTTTTAAATAATCCTGATAGATAGCAGCACAAGTCTTTAATCACACTTTCTCTCTCTCTTTTTGTTATTTTATTTATCTGATTTTGACTCGTGCTTTCTTTGCTGAAGTCAATATTATAAATTTTGCATCGACTTAATAAGCATATTTCATATATTTATACAGTCTTTCCAATATTTTAGTTGCAAATAATAAATTAATTATACTTGGTTTTTGATTATTGAAGACGGAATATCGGTTCAAAAGAAATATCAAAGGAAAATTTTTTCCCTTTTAAAAATTTTGTTTAAATCTTACGAGGCATTTAAAATTAACATGGATTTTCTAAGCACTTACGCCAAGTAAAATAACAGCCACTGTTTAAGAGCCTTATACTTAAAGCAAAACTATAATTTTAAACTATAAATTCCTTCTTACCTCAAAGAATTATCTGGGCTTTAGATCGGATATACTATAACTTAAATATTTTAAGTTATCAAATTTTTAAAAAAAATGTCAATTGTGGCATTCCCCCCCCCCAGATGAAAATTATCAAAATCACTGCCTTAATCTCAGATTTTTAAAATTTTTTAGTTCAGATAATTAGGCATTGGAGTAAGTTTTCAGAATTAAACAATTATAGACGACAAACGCTTTTCATTTTCACAAAATGTCTTATATATAATTTGAATCACTTGATGTTTCATTCGCAGTTATATTTTTCGGAGGAAAAAAAACTAAGTATAAAATTAGAAACACTAAATATGTATTTTAATTTTGCTATCTTTGTAGTAATTTTATTTCAAAACTTATACCTGTTGAGCGTATTTCAGAGTTTTTTTCTTTTGTAAATATTTCTGTATGTGTAATTTATGTTTGTATTTACACAACATACTCATAATGAGTAATTTTAATAAAAAGGTTAATTTTTCCAAACTAAAATTTTTTTTTATGAACAACTGTGCTTTAAAAAACGGGCTATGAAAATATATTTGTAAGATATATAATTTCTTACAAATTAAGCTTTAAATTAAAATAACTTTGAAATATTAAAATTAGTGACAGGTTATTATTTTATATCCGTTATTATATATAAATTTTCTTTAAAAAGCTTGGAATTTTTATAAACAAAAATTTTATTACTTTTAAGAGCTCTCCTTCTTGACAACTGAATTGATCGTCAAAGTGTAGTAGTGGGAAAAGAAAGAAAAGTTAAAGATGCTTTTAATCATTGATGCTTAATTTTCACTAGTAAATTAATAATCATTATTATAGCTCTAAAAGTGAAATACAATGTCATCGCTCAATCAACTCATTCAATTTTTCTAAAACAGTTCTACAATACTGCAATCTGCATTTTTAGGTATTTTTTAGAAGGAAAAGCCTCGGAATCTGCAAAATGTAACCTAAAGATTGGGTTAGGGATCTTTTTCGAATGCTGCGTCGTCACATAAAATAGCGCTTTTTTGCGAATAATATGCTGTTTCTAATAACTGTTGCAGATATACAGAAAATATACAGTTTTGTAAAAACGAAAAACGTTTGTGATCTAATTATTTGATTTTCTAAAAGTTAAAAAATTTAAAAAGTTATTCTATTGCTGCATTATCTAAGCTCTTAAAAATTTGCAAAAATTGAGAATTATCTGGATAATTTTCATCTAGGTGGCAAAAACTTGCCAAATTGGCGATTTTTATGAAAGTTGCCATTCGAAAACGCATATTATTCTTTACGGCAAAAAGGTATAACACTACCCTACGATAATGGTAGAGACACTTTCAGTTTTCGACATTTTTTAAAAATATTTCTCAAGAAATACTTGAAGGAGTATTTTGTAAATTTAGATTATTAAATTATTTTAGTTCATGCGGTTTTTCGTACTTAGCAATATTATTTAAAGCTTTTAGAGATTTGGGCGCCCTACAATAAATTAAGAAAGAAAACAAGTATTTTTGACCACCCTATGCCAGAGAACCAAACATAAAGCTTGCAACTTGTATCGATTACTTAAATTGTTGTTTTTAATAACTGCATAAAGTTTCGTAAATCTAGAGTAAATATTTATGGAAATTTTTATAAAAAATTAATTTTTTACCCTTTTTTGCTATACATTTATATATATTCAATGGAATTAAACAAAATTTTTGAAGCAATTCAAAATTAGTTACAAAATTGTTAATTTAAAATAAAAAACTGAGCAAGAGTAAGCATTTAAGGTAGTTATTTTATGCTGCACATGCGCAGAAAAAAAGTTAAAAGTTTTTCCATAATTTTGAAGTGAATCGTACTTTGGCAACTAATGAAAAAAGTTTGATTTGAATATCTTAAAAATTTAAAAAATTTCCAGCAATTTTCTAAGTAATTTGCGTACTGATTAAGAGAACGCTCAAAACGATCAGGGGTTTTCCACAAATGATATTTTGTATCATAAGACAAAATTTAATAACAAATTATAATACCTGACAATAATCGTACGGAAACCAAAATGCGATGATATAAGGAAAGAAAACATTCTAAAGAAAACATACTTTTAAGGGGGAAGTGATTCCCACAATATCATTTTCATTTTCATTTTTTTATAAATCTTGCTAAATAGTACAAAATGAAATTTGTGGGAATCCCCTTATCGTTTAAAGCTTTTTAAAAAACACAAAAACCACTTAGAAAATTGCGCGAAACTTTTTAAATTTATATTCAAACTTTTTTCATTAGTTGCCAAATACAATTCACTGCAAAATTATGAAGAAAAAAATTTTTTTTTTAATTTTTTTGGCACATGAAAAAACTAACTAACTGAGTATAAAAGAACTACCTTAAATACTCATACCTTCCGAAGTTCTCAACGCATTTTAAATCAACAATTTTGAAATTAAATTTAAATTTCCATTGTTTTACATTTTGTTTTTTCACATTTGTTTATTTCTATTGAATATTTTTAAAAATATAGCAAAAAAAAAAAAAAAAACCGAGAATTTTTTTTTTAATAAAAATATCCATATCTCCATTAATATTTACGCTAGATTTTCGAAATTTTACGCAGTTTATACACTTCCCTTCAATCATGGAAGGATATTTTTTTTTAAATTTCTCACGATCCACTTAAAGGATTATTTTGTAACTTCAGCGATGTTTAGTTCATGCGATTTTACCTACTTAGCAATAAGATTTAAAGCTTTAAGAGATTTGGGGAGACCTGCAATAAATTATGAATAAAACAAGTATTTTTGACCACCCTATGCCAGAGAACCAAGCAAAAAACTTGTAACTTGTATCGATTACTGTTATTTTTAATAATTTGAATATGACTTCGTAAATCTAGAGTAAATATTTATGGAAATTTTTATAAAAAAATTAATTTTTTCGCCTTCGGTTTTTTGCTATAACTGCATAAATATTCAATCAAATCAAACAAAATTTTTGGGGAAATTTAAGATTAGTTAAAAAATTTTGATTTCAAATTTTAAGAAAAATTCGTTAAAAACTGCGCAAGAAATAATTATTTAAACTAATTCTTTTCTACCGCGCATGAGCAGAAAAAATTTTAAAAAAGTTTTTTTATAATTTTGTTGGGAATCGTATATTAGCAACTAATGACAAAAGCTTTATTTGAATATCTTAAAATTTTAAAAAGTTTCATACAATTTTCTAAGTAGTTTGTTTCTAAGTAGTAGTCGATGAGGGGTTATCCACAAATATTAAACGAGATTTATGAAAAATGAGACCGGCATTTTTAAATATTTTTTTTTTAAATTTTAAATGTACAATTTTGTAATTAATCTTAAATTGCTCCAAAAATTTTGTTTAATTCCATTGAATATCTAGAAAGTTATAACGAAAAAACCAAAACCTAAGGCGAATAAACTAATTTTTTATAAAAATGTCCACATCCAATACTTGTTTTCTCTCATATTTTATTGTAGGTTTCCCAAAGTTTTCTGAGTTGTTTCCTTTTTTTTTTTTTTTTTTAATTGCAATTTGTTTAAACGTTATTGCAGTTTTAATTGCTTTTTTTTAACTTCTCTTTTATATTTACTTAGTATTTTTTATCTGCTATTTTGTCTAAACGCTATGTCGAATCAATTATAAATCCAAACACTTTGTTCTAAAGTACTAAAATTAGGTCATCGACCGCAAGAACCAATTTTAGCTCCTGTTCCTAAAAATCTTTTAAAAATTATAATTAGTTCGTTCGGGAGAGGAGTTTGAAAAATGCTTTTTTCGCTTTGGTTTAACGTTAGCCATTGTTATCAATGAAACTGTTTAAGAATTCTATTTAAGACTTAATTGCAAGTTTTTTAATGTTTAATTTTTTTCATTTATTTATTTATTTATTTATTTTGCAAACTCAGTGATTAATGTGAATGGCATGTGAATCGGTAGTACGTCAATTTCTAAAGTTATCTGAAATCACGTGCTTACTTTGTTTATAATTGTTAGAGTTATATCCCTATGGCTATTTGACCAATGTCCCTTAAATTTTGGATTTTATTTTATAACTGTCGTTGAACAGCCAACCCAATTTTATGGACTTACGACTACTAATGTTTAACTCCGTAGCCTTGTAATTTTGAACCCAATTCAGAAGACAAGGGAACTCCTGGATCGAGCAGTGGGAGAAATTTATCTTCGTGGAGGACTTTTCGATGGAGCTAATCCGCATTTGCGTTACATAGAGAAGAAGACCACGAGAACCATCCATGGTTAGCCTGACGGCCAGGGGACTCTAACCCATGATCCGTCTACCACTGATGCTCTCGCTTGTTACCATAGCAGCAGACAGCCCCAGACTTTCAGTCTGGAGGAGTTCTCTTCAAAGCCGCACTATAAATTAAATTAGTATAAATATTTGTATTTAAACTGCATAAAATATCTGGGCACCTGAGGCCGCTTGCGGCCCTTTTCCCATCCATTTTTGGCTGGATCTTTGTGGTGCTTCGACGAGGTTATAAAAATTTGTGTGAAACTTGGAATGTTCTTTTAACTAATTCCATGAACTTCTGGGTGTTCTGAAGGTCATTTGTCGGATCCTTTTTTCTGGTGATTTGCTGACCTTTTCTTTGTCATTAATACCTGTCGACTTCTCCACCCCTGGTTGAAAAGAACTTAATCACCTGAGATGAGGCAGGGCTAAAGAGAACAAAGAAGGGGTAGTTCTTTCCTCTCTTAGAACGGAAGCTACGATTTCCCTCCTCATGACGTCACGCTGCACACAGATCGCAAGCAAAGATTTTATGAAAACTTTGCATCATTTTCTCTGTAAAAATAAGTTCGACTTTTTCTTGATATTATATTTCAAACTTTATACAATTAACACATTATTTCCTTTGAAAAACATAGTTTAAAAAAATTTTCTTGGCCAAAATATTTAATTAAATAAAATTTTAAACTAATAAAAATATTTTACTAGTTGTCGTAAATGACGCTATAAATACTTTATTTTAAAATTTTCAGTTTTAACTTTTATAATTAAACTTTTGTTTTTTAACTTTTATTTTTATTAACTTTTATTTTTATTATTATTTTACTATAAAAAAAGTTTAATGCATATATCGACAATTTTTCAGTTACATATTGTTCGATAACAATAATTTGTAAAGTTGGGTTAAAATAAGAATCCTGACATTAGGTAACAACAACCTTAAACGCTAATTACTGTAACAAAATAATAATTTAAGTTCATAATAATATTAGAAATTTTACAATTGTTTATAGATGCTTAAATTTAAAAGAATATAATTTTAAAAAATCATAAATATTTAGAATAACTATATTAAAAACTACGCTATGAAATTCGGAGAATTTCAACTATTAATTATTTATACTTTTCAAATCGACAATCCAAGTAAACGATTTTTCATATCAATCTTTATAATCTTCTTTCAAGAAATGCTTACTGCATATTCGTGCATATTTTATATTAACTAGGGCATTTCGTTTCCAACGTTGAAGCCATTCTTTACATAATTGTTCATTTACTTTAGAAAACACGTGAAAAATTATATTTTTTCCTTGTGTGTTTCTATCAGAATTTTTGCAAGTTGCAATCGCACAAACTGGCATTTCGTTAATAATTTTAAATTTTTGTAATTCACATCAGAAAACTGAGGAAAATCATTATAGAAAACAACGAATGTCTTGGAATATGTTACAAAGAGGAATGCTCCAATATTAGTTCGACCGAACGCTCCGTTCTTGAAGTAAAAGTTCAAGCTTTGCGCCACCGTGACGTTACAGGCGAAAATCGGAGGTTTGGCGCGGCGAGAGTTTCTTCAAAGTTGTAAACTAGCCCTTCTATTCTCTTTAGCCTTGGAGATGAGGAAGATTTTTCTAGCAATATTTATTTCCGGCCTTTTATTATCTGCGCTTGACGCAATAAAGCTCAATAAAAATGGTTGCATACTGCTGTGCTTTTGGATATAGTGAATCTTTTATATTCATTGCTAGACATTTTATTGAAGTTTGTATGATATATATGGTGTTATGGATGATATTTTTGGCAGAATTACTCCCCCCACTCCGTGTAATTGTCTGCATTCTGTCAGAATTGTCTGCATTTTGATAAACATTTTTATTTGAAACTTCAAAGTTTACTGTAGGGTTTCTCTGAATCCACTTTACTCAAAGCTTTAAATTACTCTTGTAAGGGAAATGCTACGAAAATTATTTTTAGCTTCTGATTGATAACGAAGGTTATTATTATTATTATTGCACTGTTGTATTGAATAGATGTTGTCTCTTATTTAGGGCTTTGGATACGCTAAACTTATTGAGATATGTCGAAATATGCTCAAAAAGAAAATAACACTAAAGGGTCATGAATTTAATCCGTCATAAAAAAAAGTTATGTTAAGTTAAAATAGATGCATTTTTGCTTACAATAACATTTGTACTCATTTTGGGTCGCAATACAGATTTATTTATTTGGCGATAGTCCAGAAAACCGCCAAGAAAAGTCGCCGCCGCAAATGAATATTAAGATAACCCATGGACTAATTCAAAAGAGGAACACTTAATTTTACTCCGTTTCTGAACATATAACATGAACATAGTTCTGACTATAAAAAAATTTAAATAAGGTTCTGTGATTGCTCGGAGAGGTTTAATTAATAGTTACTAGAAAATATATCGAAGTTTCTAGGCAATAGACAATTTTTAAGCTGATTTCTATCCAAAAAGCAACGATTTTTTTCCCTTCTTTTTGATCTACTTTGTGAAAAAAAAAATTGAATTGATTTATAAATTATTTATGATTTTCTAAGCTTTGAGAATTTGAATACATGAACTTTTTATCTGACATTATTTAGATTTTTTATGTTGTTTACGAGGATTTCATACTAAAATCAAATTTACATAACTTATTATAACTATATACAAAAATTTTAGGGATAATCATTTTTACAGCTTTAATCGAGTCTTCTAGGCAAGAAAGTTTGAAGAAAAAAAAAAAATTGCCTGAAAAATTAAATGTAGATTGTATAGCAATTCTAAAGCACATTCAAGGTTTTCTATAATTTACGATATTTCTTTTTTCTATAACTCAAGGAATTGTTGAATGCTAAGTGGCATTTTAAAAACATTTAAATATTTTATTTTTAAGAATAGGATATTGAAATAATACTTTGCATATTGTATGATTCATTGTTTAGAAAATCGTTTCATTCTGCTAGATATTTAGGTTAAATGGTTTTCTTTGGATAAAGATGATTTGCAAATAATAGCATTCTCATGTTTCTGTACATTCTGAAACTTACGTTCGCAAATTCATCATAAAAAGTCGCACAGTATGTTCGTCAATTACGACAAGCTACATTTACCACCAAATACCGCAACTATGACTTTTTTTCCTTTTGTTTTCTTATCTATATCTGATATGATACTCTCTTTTTACACCGAGTTCGTAAGGTTCTTAAGATACTGAAATGGGAGCACAAAAACTTCAAAGATAAAATATTCAATTTCATTAACTCAAAATATCTGCCCTCAAAATTTTAATTTTGAAGTTAAAGATAACTTAAATAGTTACAATATTAATGCTACGGTTCTCTTACGTTTTTAAAGACCAAATGAATCCTGTTAAAATATTAAAATGCATATGTTTACTTTTACGAGGGTAAAATCCTTATCATAATAATGATCAAGACCCAAATGTAAAAGTGTAATTGATGATAAAAACTTCACTGGCTTCCAAAAATAAGAAGAGGGAAATAAAAGTCGACATGTTTCGAGTGTTCAAATATGAGCTCCCATTTTCAAGACTTGTCAGGCGTTAATGACTTTGCGACTTTAATTATTGGACGCTCAAAACATGTCTATTTTTATTATCTATTATTTTTTAAATCAATGAAGTTTTTAAATTTTCGATTCAGTTTTTTGGGATTATCCATTTAGTAACACAGCATATTAAATTATTTCACTCGATATTAAAAAAAGTTTTACGTAAGATATAGGCATAGGTTCTTTGACTGAAAAAATAATAATTCCCTACTTTCTAAAAAAATCAATTCAGTACAATATTATTATTATTATTATTATTATTATTTTTTTTTTTTGCTGCAAGACTTAACATTTTTTCAGGACACACACACACAAAAAAAAATTCGTTCACAATTGAAATTTCAAAAGTCGAATGTGAAAATGGAATGTCCCCTAGCACCAAGAATCGAAATTAAATAGTTACTAGGACAGCTATTTCAAACAAGTTAGCTTTTCCGCCCTACTGGAAGTTGCTTGAAAAGGTATTTTTTATTTATCTATTCCATAGTTTATTCTACATATATTTTAAGGTATACTTTAGAAGTATTTCGATCGAGTTTATTTTTACACCCTTATTTGCTTAAAATTCTTAAATAATTTGCTTAAAATAACTTATTCAAGCTATATGATTTAATGCGTTTAAAGTATAACAGTTAACAGGGCTTACATCGCATATCTTTCACCTTGATGCCACTATCATTAAATAAATGGAATAAGTTGAGATAAATAATAAAAGTTTTCTCGTTTTAGTTTTCAAGGAATAATATGTTTCAACCTAACACATTTCATTCTGGAAATAACGCAATTATTGAGTAGGTTCTTTGGAGCAATATCATTCTTATCCTCTTTTGACGAAATATAGGAAAAATTTGTTTTCACAGTTTTTGTAAAAAGTATGTTAGCCTTCTTGCACCGTTTTTTTTTTTTTTTTTCTTTATCAAAATAAGTTCGGAAATTGCGTATTTTTTATTGCATT
Source organism: Parasteatoda lunata (assembly GCA_949128135.1). Classification (NCBI taxonomy): domain Eukaryota; kingdom Metazoa; phylum Arthropoda; class Arachnida; order Araneae; family Theridiidae; genus Parasteatoda; species Parasteatoda lunata. The sequence continues at coordinate 94,194,856 of OX421972.1, read as the reverse complement.
TTACTTTAAAAATCAGATGTATCTAAAATTGGCACGGCTTCGGAATCTTCTTACAAATTTCAATTTTTAGTATTTGCTGTTTAACAAAATAAGGCATAATCCTAATAGCAAAATAATTTAAAAAAAAGTGAATTTTTTCTAAATCTTTTTTTAAAGAGCAATTTTTTTAAAATTAGCTGTGTAATATATAAGTTTATACATCAAAATAAAATTCCGTTTCTAATATGTTCATTAAAAAAAACAAAGCAAAGAATTGTGGTTTATTGAGTTGCACTAATATGTATGAATTTACTTTTCACAAACCAAACAAATAAGAAACATTAATGTAAATAAAATTTTTTTTATTTGTTCAATGTTATAGAAAAGAATGCACTTATTTACTATGATCTGTCAGACGCTTTGCACTGAGTAATTTTAGCATAAAAAATTTAGCATTTTTAAAATCTCATCAGCTAACTGGCTATAGTTCTAATACTTAAGAAAAACTTAGCAATTACTTACAACGAGTGTTAATTTAAAGAAAACCTCTAAGTACCTTAGATAAGACTGCGTACTTAGCATGGGTAAAAAAAGTCGCAATGCAGCAGTTTCAATTTGCCTGATGGGTGGTAGGTTTTCACAAGATTAATAGAAATATCCCGTGATTTTTACCTGCCAAAATCTCGTATTATGGCGTTACATGTTCATTGGATAAATAAGTCCCAATGCAGCAGGGTGAGTATTACTGAAGGATGGTAATATGCTATCGATCTCTCCCTCAATCTTCCATATTTGTTTTCGGTGACTTTGGCTTTGACCTCTATTGTGTATAAGTTGTCTCAAGGTTAGTAGACAGATCCGGTGATTTTTTTTCTCGTATTAATTTGCAACCTATATTATGACATCATAAAATCAACTGTTTTCCATATTTTTAGTAACAGTCTAAAATGTTAAAATGTTTACTAAAATTATTTAAATCTAACTTCATATTATAATTTTTGCCATGTTTATTTATTTATTTATTTGATGACTATATAGTTTAGCTGATAAAACTTAAAAATTATGAACGTCTTACAAGAACCAAACATTGGAAATAGAGACCATTTATATTTTATTTTATTTTATAACCGCCGTTGAACACCTGACCAAATTTTTTGGGTTTACGACTACTAATGTTCAACTCCGTAGCCTTATAATTTTGAACCCAATCCTGAAGACAAGGGAACTCCTCGATCAAGTATCAGGAGAAATTCGCCTTCGTGGAGGACTTTTTGATGGGACTAACCCGCATTTGCGTTACATGAAGAGGAAGACCACGAGAGCCTCCCACGAATAACTTAACAACAAGGGGAGTCTAACCCATGATCCGTCTACCACTGAGAGTATTTTAAGTCAACACTGTGGTCGGTGAAAGCTGGGTGCAAAATTCTTATCGACCAGTCATCGCCGGGATTTGAACCTGGTTCACCTCATTGGGAAGACGAACTCTCTACCCCCTGAGCCATCACGGCTCAAAACCATTTATAGTAAAATTTAGTAAATAAAAATGATAATGTTGCATTAAATTTATAACCAATAGAATAAAAAAAACTACACTAGTAAATTTTCATCCTTCATCGCTCGTTAAAATATATTATTTTGTTTAAAATTATCTTAATTTGAATTTTTAAAAAAAAAAAAAAAAAAAAAAAAAAAAAAAAAGAACGCTTAACTTGCTGAAAGTACCAAACAGCAAATTATCTGAGTGTAATGAATAAGTTTTCGTTACTTATAATTATTATTATTGGAAGTTGCAAATATTGTTTTTAATTGCTAGTCTTCAAACGCCTTATCGTGTTTCTTCAATTGCCATATTTAGTGGGGGAATTAAACTTATTAATTAAACTTTAAAGTCTCCGTTCTTACGTATGATCCCATCGACCATTTCTTTTTACATAGTAATCGGTCATAGAGAAATGGACAATATACAAATATAATTTATTGCAGGCAGAAATGAGTGAATATTTAAATTTGAATTACTTTCAGATTTGGCGAAAATATATAAGTACCAAAGTCTCTTAAAAAAATTCTTTTTTAAAATACTTTTAGTACTAAAAACATATTTTTTTCTTACCTTTTACTACTCAAACTTTTTTTTTTCGTGAAAAAAATAATAATTATAGCTATATTAATATTTTTTAAACCAGTTCTTATATAGTACATAGTTGTATATTTTTGATAATCACAAATAAAATTTAGATTTTATTTTGAATTGCTAAAAAAATTACCAACAAATTCTAGAATAAAGCTAAAAAAATGCTAGTTCAAATAGAATACTTTAGAATACTTTACGCTTGAAACTCAAACGATCACTTAAGTATAGCGGTGGCTGTAATGTCTCGCATAATCCGTCCCTTAATAGAGAGAACCGAACAAACAATTATTATAATTAACTATAATAATTACCATTATCATTATTATTATATAACCGGCAATTATTTAATTATTTTAAACAAATTAAGAAATAATGCAAAGAAGAAAAAAAACACGCGAAATTTATTTTCCTGAAAGAATGTAAGGATGTTAAGTTTAATTATACTCGTATATTAAATTTAAATAAAAAATAAATTTCAAATATAATGTAGCTTATAATAAAAATTAACGTATTTAAGTAAGTTTCATTTAATTTAATTAAAGCAAAACTAATTAGAGCAAAAGTAAATTAGGTAAAAATTACTTAGTTAACATTATTTTAATAAAATTAACTAAATTTAAAGTAATTTGTAAGGTATCTTTGACTATTCTACAATTTGGTCCACTTATTTTATTTATTTATTTATTTTTATTTCTGTTATGCTTTTTTTAATCATTCTTAACCGCATTTTAATAAAATTAAATGAATTATTTAATTTTTATTACAATTTATGAAAAGCGAATATAAAATATTTTTTTCTTTTTTTATCAATCAATTCAGCGGCTAATTTTTTATTTCAATACTAATGTAAGATTCATTAACTCACTGTCGCGACTAATCAAAAACAAAAAATCTATTTATAACTCTTTTTTTCTTACCACAAAAATGTTTCAGTTACATGGTTATACTAATTCTCACAGTTGTTTTGGCGATTCGCTTTCGCCAAATTATTTTCAAATTTATATTGATTATGGCGAGTTGGCTTTATTTTTGGCTATGTTATCTTTCGATAAAATGCCAAACATGGATCTCTTCCAATGCTTTTCCCAGATGATTTTTGAATTTGGCTTTTGATTAGGCTGGTCATGGGGGATTTATCTCCCATGGCCTGCTCTTATTAATTTTATTATGCAAAAATTTATTATTTAACTTTAGTCTTATTTTGGATAAAATATAATTTTGTACCTTGAGATCAAGAAATACTAAATAAAAGCTTTATTATAATTATGATCCGGTTTTCATCTTCAACTGTCATTTTTATTTTCCTGTTTTCATCACAATCTTCAGTTAGTCAATTATACCATACAACTCCAACTGTACTGTAATTTTGTCAATACAGGAATAACAGTTTGAAAGAGCATAAGACCACTTGTGAGTTGTGACGTCATGCATTCCCTTTTCAGATTGAATTTTACATACAATGTAAGAAAATTTATATATTTGATTTTGAAGAATTGTATGCCTTCAAGAATAATCTAAAGAAAATTATAACAATATAAAAAAAATCAGATGTATTATAACTGGGCAAAAAAAATGACAGAAATAAAGCAAGCATTAGTATATTACAAATATTTAAACATGCTAAGAGTACTTCCATCTTAATTCTTAAATTCTAATAACATAAAATATTTTAGACATATGATTATAAAACTTTCCCCGTAGATAAGAGAATGAAGTATATTTATGTAAGAATTATTATGCACTTCATTTTAATTTAATTTATACGACGTTTAACTTAACTGTTTACTTTCAGTCTCAAATCGATTGATTATAATACCGAAATGCAACAATCACTAGACCAGTACTTTCTTTCCCAGCTTGTTTGGCTAGAGACTCAAAATGACTTCAATTTAAAAATAAATTTACTATCTTTTATACAGTCATCTAAAAAAACTTCTGAATTTGATTGCTGTTTTATAGCTATAGTTGACTTGCATAAAGACCTATAAAGTTTATAGTACGCATTGTTTGCTAGTTAACCATCTCTTAATTACGAAAATATTTTTTCGCCCTCCTGAAAATTTCTTTTCCAAATTATATAAAAAAATGCATGCATTTCGCAAACAGTATTTTTTAAAAATATTTCCGAGAAAGTGGGTTAATAATAAGTTCTGCTTATTAAAATATAAAGCATACGATAACTACTGCTCATAATACATAATTAAAAAATTGTAAATTACAACTGAAGAGGAAAAAAATTTGCACATCAGGAGCTGCAATTTATTATTTAAGCTAAAACCAAAACGATATCGAAACGAAAATTCTTACTGCTCAATACTTAGGAAAGCGGGACTGAAACATCAAAAACAGCTTTATAGCTGGATCAGAAACAGAGCGTTGAAAAGCAGAAACATCAGCAAATTGTAATTAGGCAATCAAGTTGTATTAATGTAAGCAAATTGTATAATATATTGTAAGCAAATTGTATAAATTGTATACAATTGTACAATCATTCATCCCACAACTGAATTGAAAGATTTTGAAAGTACTCTAGTCTCTCGGTTAATATATCCCAATAATGTGTGTATTTTTACGTAACGGATGTTACGGATCATACTCCTCTCTCTCTCTCTCTCCGTATATATATATATATATATATATATATATATATATATATATATATATATATATATATATATATATATATATATATGTATGTGTGTGTGTGTGTAAAGCAATTTCTTTGTGATCAAAAATTCTAAGTTCGTGGTGTAAACATTCAAAGACAGTGACATTACTAAGATAAAAGGATGGTGTTAAAAAAAATCTTTTGAAGATCTTTGGCGTGATTTGAAACAACAGAATATCACATAAAGAACGTCCGGCGATCATTTCAAAGTTGTCCGTGAGCTGTATAAGATCCAAACTCACCCTTAGTTTACACGTTGAGAATGAGCAAACTGTATGTCAATATAGTTCCAAATATAGCAAAAGTCATGCTCCTTTTAAAAGGAACAACTTCCCCTGCAAATAGAACAAAATCTGATCTGCACTCAACACTTTGAGTTTGACTTACAATCTCTTTGTAAAATTTCAAGCGTTGGTGGTTTTCATCGAAAATCTCAAGAGCTCGGCGACACGACATCTTAATTCGACGCAATTCGACTGTCACTTGAGAGCCGACGGACATGACACAAAGCAAATACAAAGCAGAAGCTGCAGTTATCTTGAAGTCATCAGGCATTGTCGAACTGGTAAAAATCTTTTTGGTTGTGAATGAAGCTGCTAGACCACCGAAAACCGTAAGCGATGAACAAATTATAAACAAAAGGGATGGCACAGAAAAAATGCTTTGCAGATCTTCGACGTGATTTATGAGTACAGAATATCTCTTGAAGAAATTTAGATTAATCTTTTCCAAGTTATCGGAAAGCAGTATAAGATCCAGTTTCTCCCTACACTTAAAAAGTATTTCAGAAAAATGGTAGCATACTGTACAATACAGAACAGCAAACAAGCCTGTTAATACATGATGCATTATGCAGCTTTCTACCAACTTCAAGTACAGATAGCCTTTCAAAGCAAATTCAGATGTAGTAACGTCTGAAAAGTATTTGTGCTTATTTATTTGTTCTGAATCATCAACCACGAGTAGTACTGAAAAAGAATACGCTTGAACCGATGTTAATATCAAGAATATAGCAATATTTGCGAATGGTAATTTTCTGGTTGAATTCTGAGGGTATAGTAATTGCATACGAGAAATGAAATTACTCGTTTTCCTTTGATTTCTTATTGCTAGTATCCACATAGTAACGATTATAGTATTATCAATAATGGCTGCAATGTATGGTACCATGAACGAGGGATAGTGCCGCAAATGTATGGTATTCATTAGAATATAATCAATATATACGAATAGCAGAAAAATGATAAAGCAGTTTTTTAAAAATGTTGCCGTGGATCTTTTGGACTTCGACTTTCTATCAACAATGTCGACTCCAAACAGCATGAAAGTTATTCTAAAGTATCTATTCACAACTTTTTCGTCAGATAATTGCTTATTAGCATTAAATGGGGATACAAAATTTTTGACCATCTTTGATAAATTAACCTTTCTCTTCAATGCAGATACAAATTCTTCAAATGGTTCCAGTGTTTTTTATATTTTGACTATTTACTAATGATATTAACTCCAAACAGCCTAAAAATAACTGTAAAGAGTCTATCCAGAATGTTTTTTTTAATTTTTTATCAAGACTATCAACACTAAATGGGGACACAATATTGTCAACCAAAAAATTGACCACTCTGTTCACGGTCTTGAAAAAGTAATAAACTGAACATTTTTAGACAGACTTATTTTCTTTGTTTCAATTATGGAATTTTATGCTAAAAACTAATGCGTGTAGCGTTCATGAATAAAAAAAATTTTCACAATTCGCTAAATACAAAAACAAATGTTCTCACTATTTTAATAGTCGGTGTAAATAAATTGCAATTTAAAGCTTTTGAAGCATATCATAAATTATTTAAATAAAAATGGATTTTGAATGCAAAGCGATCTTTTCATGCATAATGATCAGATGAATGAATGAAACTAATTTTTAAACGCACTTTATTCAACTATGAAATAACACACTTTTATGAAATAAATAAAAAACTATTCTTCTATCTGCAAATGATAACAACAATAGAAATAAGTAATAAATACAATTATTTACAAATAAAAAAGAATTACGTTAACAATATTATAATTACGAAGTAAATAAATGTAACATTTTTCGTAAATAATTAATGACCTAAGAAAATCTGAATAAGATGGAATGGGTGGTAACGATCTCGAGCAAAAAAAACTTGTATTTATTTTGTTTTATTTTTTGTAAAATTTACTTTTTGTTTCAAATAATCATTATTTATGTCTTTTTGTCACTTTATGCTTGGCGACAATTAAGATGTATCTGTTTTAAAAAGAGAGAAATGTTTTGCAAGTTTCAAACAATCGATTTTTGTATTCCAGACAAAATACAGAACTCTAACGCACCCTGGTACCTCGGAGTATTTGTTTGATAAATTTATAGTAGGGGCGTGCAGTACCAGGCAAGCTATATAAATATTTATTTAAATTATTTTTTTATGCATATTCGAAAGATTATTTTCCTTGAGTTATCAGCAAGACCAGATTAAGGGGAGGGGTTCTATGGTTGCAGTCTTGAATGCGTAGGCCCCTGTAAGTGGTCTCACATTTCATATATGGTTTTTATGTAAAATAATTTACATAAATTTCTAAAAGTTATTAAACATTATTAACGCGTAACATTTGTTGCCTCCAATTATTACGTAAGCATGTTTTTGTCCCCCCCTTGTTTTTGCTATAATATTAATTTCCACTGTATTAATCTATGTTTAGGATTAAATTCAAATAAAAGATGCATTTTTTACGCAAAATGAAATTTGAATTTGAATTAGTTTCATGAAAATTTTAGTAGAATATTCTTTAGGAATCTTAGCTACTTTTTTTTTCCAGCGTCCCAAATTCTTGATCTCTGAAATTCTGTGTAAAAATTTATTTCCAACTCCCCCCCCCCCCTTAAATTTAGCTTTTATTTCAAATTTCAAAATTTTTATAATGTTTTTTTTTTTATTACAATGTTAGAGTTTTTTGCATTTAAAAATATTTGAAAAATTATGCGATTTTAATGGCTTACGTAAGCATTGCTCATACCCTCTTCCCCCTTGTCTGCAAAAATAAGCAAACTTTAAACTTCTCCCCCCTCTGGTGTATACATATTATTATGTTGCTTTTATTTCAATTTTATATATATATATATATAACCGTCGTTGAGCAGCCGACCCAATTTTTGGGTTTACGACTACTAATGTTCAACTCTATAACCTTGTAATTTCGAACCCAATCCAGAAGACAAGGAAATTCCTGGATCAAGTATTGGGAGAAATTTGCCTTCGTAGAGGACTTTTTGATGGAACTAACCCGCATTTGCGTTACATGGAGAAGATCACGAGAACCTCCCACGGTTAGCCTGACTGCAAGGGGACTCTAACCCATGATCCGTCTACCACTGAGGATCTTTCAGGGCAGCACTGTGCAAGCCGAATGCGAAATTCGTATCCACCAGTCATCGCCGAGATCGTTCCCCGGTCCACATCATTGGAAGGCGAGCGCTCTATCCCCTGAGCCATCGCGGCTCTGGTCTGACACTTGTAACTATTTGGGTATCACCTTTGACACAAACTAAAATGGACTAACCATATAAAAAAATATTATTGATAAATTTAAAGCGAGTAAGGCAAGGAAATCCCATCTCTCCCTTAATAATAAAATTATTATCTATAAAGCCTACTTGCGTCCACTCCTTACCTACGCCTCCCCCTTGTGGAGTTACACCGACGATACAAAAATCATTAAGATCAAATCTTTACAGAATCAAACAATTAAATTCTTTACGAACACCCCTTGGTATGTAAGGAGTGATAAAATTAGGCAAGAATTAAATATTCCCCAAATCAGGTCAGTATTTGCAATAATTTATACAACAGAATTGATCGTACAAAAGATGACAGTATCACTAATCAGTATCACTAATCATTTATGATCCCTTCGACTTTATTAATAGATATTGACCCAGGTCAATTCTGAGGTTGCAAAATCCCAGACCCCCCGAATCTTGATCTGGATTTAATTTTTATTTCCTCAATTAATTAAAATTTTTTTCCCGTATTTTCCTTTTTATTGATACTGTTCACAGCTAGGGTGATTACAACGCCACTGCAGAGCTCTAATTTGCAGCCCACTAGCGGGAGCTTAATTTAAATTTGTTTTATTTCATCTTTTTATTCGGATCTTATTATGTATTAAATACATAATATTACAATAATAAAAAAAGTATCTATGTAATTATATATTTTAGGATTATCCATCTACATAATTGGATAATTATAAAAAAATAAATAAAAAATTAAGGATATTCCTTTTTTATTTTATTTAACTCTAAGCCTCTGTTATCTCAGGTGACATAATATTCTAATTATTATTTTTTTCAACCTAACTCAATTTACTCAATAGTCTAATTTAATTAAAGATCAACTTTTAATATTATTTAGTTTAAAAGCACCACCGATATGCTAAACTATTTTTTGTGCCATGCAAATTGCTTCATATATCTAGAAAGAGGATTAGGGGTTCTGAGACCCAGGTTCCTCAACATTCCACGGCTAGTCTAGACAAAGTGACTTCGGTTTAGTTTAGAGATAGTTTGTGCTTTTGCGCTACATTATGTGATCAGACATATTCCGTTCGTAATGCTGCTTCGGTTAATGATGCACCTGTTTTCAAGAATGCGAACAGGACTGATAAAATTTAGTAAAAAATGATTTCAATTTTTAATTACTAAAATTTGATATAATATCAGAACTTCAACACAGTCTGATGACTCGAAATATCTATTTCATAATCAAACAGTTGGGACAGTCTGTTTGTTCCAGCTTAGCAACATAAATTTTTACTTGCATTATAATTTGTATGTATTTTTATTCGAGAACATTTTTCTATTCTCGTAACTTGTAGCATCTGCCCCGTAACCTATTAGTACCAACATGTTGTTGAGGCAGGTGCAGATTGTTGAAACTGGCACATTCAGTATCAGCCTCAACATAGAGATTTATTAAAATTATTTACTAAAATAAATTACTAATTTATTAACATTTTTCTTTAGTTTTCAGTTACCACAGTTTTAACTGAATAACAGAACTTCAACACATTCTGGAAGATCGGAGTATCCGAAGCTCTTTTGCCAAGGAAAATAAATAAGCCACACTTTAAGTGCTTCACACTTGAGGCAACAGTATAATTTTAAAATATGTGTGTCATCTTGCCGTGGAGAATTATCTGGATTTCGGAACTGACAAATAATTTAAATATTTGAAAAGTTAAAAATTTTTTTTTTGGTTTGAAACTCGTTAATTTAGCGACATTTTCCCATCAAGATAAAAATTATCAAAATCGACGCTTTACTGCTTATTTTTTGTAAAATTTTAGGAGTCCAGATAATACAGCATTGAAGTAAGTTTTTAAATAATAATAAAAAAAATAACCACAAACAATTTCATTTTTCTTAAAACTGTAGCTTTTCTCCATATTGACATTTTGCGCCGTTTTCAAAAATAGCATAGGGCCGCTGGTTTTAGACCAGCTGAACTTGACCTAACAGTCATGATTAACTTTTGCAAACTCACAACAATTATGAAAACAGTACGTTATTCGCAAAAAAATATCATTACATGCGACAACAGACCTGCGAGCCACCAGCTACAATATGAAGATTTACTATTTTAAACATATAGATACCATTCTCAAAATATAAGAGTAGATTACAGCTCGTCTAAGGCGTTTTCATTCTCACTGAATCGCTTGACTGCTTCAATTTTCATCCACTTTTTTTTTTTTTTTTTTTTTTTTTTTTTGAAGATGCGTGTTATTTTTTTTATTTTTAAACAAACTTTAAACTTCATTGGGAACAAAAACAAACACATAAATACAAAGAATATATATTCGTCACCAAGAGGAAAATCCTGTCCAGGCGACAAAGAAAGGTAATACAATAAATTTAAGATAGAAATTAAGAAAAAAAAAAAATTAACAAAGGTAACCTAAGAAATTCATTTGGACTGGCACAATACTTTTTTAAATAATCAGATGATAAACTATAACCTTTAATACATTTTTCATTCAATGCGACACTATTTTGTGAAAATAACATAGATTAAACACATTTAAATATTTGAAGTGTTGGAAATTTTTATTTTTTAAGTACTAAGCCTCCTAATCACCACGAAAATGGCTAATTGCATTCGATTTCGCGAATGAATAAACAAAAACATAATAAATATTTAACGTTCTGGAAATTTGGAAGTTTTTTATTTATTTATTTATATATATATTTTTTTCCTGTAAGCCTCGAGTAATTGCAACGGGGAAAAAACAAACCAAAGTATTTTAGGACCCCATTTTTTTTCTTCAATAATTGCTTTTTATTTTATTGAATGTAAATAAAACATTTTCAAACAAAACTTATGCTGCCAGTAGTCTGTTCATACCATTATTCTTATTTTTATGTAAATAATGACAAAAAGGATTTTGTACACGGAAAATCAACCAAGACCCCTTTCGTTCCAAGAATAACAGGGAAAATGAAGTTAAGCTATCATTATCAAATAGAATAATAACAGCAGCCGACGCTTCTTGGCGTCATATACGAAGTGTGGCAGTGGAAATACGATTAATCACTATTAGCCCCTCCACAAACAACGCGTACAAAAGGAATTATTTTTGTCGCCTAACTGCCTGTCCATTTTTTACCTGAAAAAAAGATGAAGATAAAAGGTGCTTTGGATTGTTTTGAATCATGCGAAATGGAAGAGAAAAAGAAAGTGTTTTTACCACCTTGAAGAATTCCGTGAAGATCGACCGAAGATTCGGAGGAATCTTAGGACGTTTTAGTTGTAAATGAAAAAGTCGCCAATGGCTCGAATGCTATGTTAAGTACATCGGCGCCCTAGTATCTTGTCTCTGGTCATCTTTTGACATTTTTCTGTGAGGGGACATTGGAGTCAGTATTCCCGTCTTCTTAAGACAAATTATTTTGAGAATACAAGAATTGTGTTTAACGATAATAATGTAGGGAATAATGTAATAAAACTATATATTCTGAAGTTTTTAGTATTTAACTTTCGAGTTTCAGCGAAAATATTAATTATATAATAACTGTTGGGGGAGAAAAATGCGAAAAAAGTTGTGTTTTCTAAAAACTGGAATGAAAAAAAAAAAAAAAAAGAGTAAGAAAAAATATAGTAAAAATATGCATTCCTGGAGTTTTTTATTTCCAAATTTCAGCAAAGATCTCAATTATATAATAATTACATGCGAAGAAATTCGACAAATCCCTTTAGAATAGAAAAAAGAGTTAATGTATTCTTGGAGTTTTTTTGTTTAACTTTCGAATTTCTGTGAAAATAATAATTTTACAATATCAGAGCAAAATTTAAAAGAAAAAAAAATATTTTTGAAAGGTAATTTACAATGGAATAAAACAAAAACCGAGTGAGAAAAAGAACGTCAGCTCACTGTGTTGGCCGACTGGCTTACCGGAGGAGGTTTTCATGGTTTTCCTCTCCCTGTAACACAAATGCTGGTTAGTTCCATTAGAATTTCCTTCATAAAGGCTAGTTTGTCCCAACACTCTGTCCAGTAGTTTAGTTACCTTCTGGGAAACAGTTTCACGGAAAGCGTATAATAATAGAAAGTACTACTTATTTCTTATTTAATAAATTTAAAACGGTCCTTAAATTTGGATACTGTTTAAATATGTTTATAATAACAAATTATGTGATTACTTCGTTATAGAATGAGACTATGCTTCATTTCAGTTTTAAGTCTTTAATTTGAAAAAATAATTATAATGATAATCGAGAATGCTAAGAATGTAAATCAATATTCAAAGTAAGTACTTTCAATTCAGGTATAAACAAATGTTTTACTGGTGAACAGTATTTATATAACTCTTATTTACTTTTGATATATAGTTATACATATTTTTCAACAACCGATCCGATTTTGGGTTTACGGCTACTAATGTTCAATTCCGTGACCTTAAAACTTTGAACCCAATCCAGAAGACAAGGGAACTCCTGGATCAAGTAGTGGGAGAAGTTTGCCTTAGTGGAGGACTTTTTGATGGAACTAACCCGTATTTGCGTTACATAGAGAGGAAGACCACGAGAACCTCCCACGGTTAGTTTCACGGCAAGGGGACTCTAACCTATGATCCGTCCACCACTGAAGATATTTTAAGTCAGCACTGTAGTCGGTGCAAGCCGGGTGTGGAATTCACATCGAGCAGCCATCGATGGGATTCGATCCCGGTTCACCACATTGGAAAGCAAATGGTCTAGCTCCAGAGCCACCATACCTCACTTTATATAGATTTTTATTTTAGTTTATCCGCCGTTGAAAAGCCTACCCAATTTTGAGTTTACGACTACTAATGTTCAACTCCGTAGCCTTGTAATTTTGAATTAATCCAGAAGACAAGGAAACTCCTGGATCAGTACCTCCAGAGGTATTGATTTGTTATTGAAAAATGGAGGACTTTACGACTAGACAGATTTAACGTGCATCAGTCACCATTTACTATACGGAGTCTTCGACCGGCAGTGATCGAACCCCTCGAACTCTTGGACATGGGCCAAGTGCCCTACGAACCAGGCTATCCCTGGCCTCACTTTATATAGATAGCAACCAAAGAAATTTAATCTTCTTATCTGAAAATTGGTTTACACCATGTGATTTTCTAAACACTAATTATAGCAATTTTCTTCCCCAACGACAGAGAGAAATGATATATTCCAATATGTTTTAGTGAAAAATAGAAAAATGCAGAAAATGATGTGAAAGCTACAGCTAATTTGAAAATTATCATTTTTTAAAAAATATTTATAATTAGATTACCACATCCAACTAATGTTAGTTTATTTAAGTAAAAAAAAGATTTTATTTTTCTTGCATTAGACTCTGCATTGTCTGATTTCAACTACGAGAAAAAGATTTTTCTCAATCCCATAACCTCAACTGTTCATTAAACCGCAATATTTCTTTTGAAACATTGAATATTTTCAACCTTGATTCTCTGCTGGCTCAATCATCACGTGTGCCTAGATTTATTCCGTGGTTGCGTTCTTTGACAATGAATTTTAGTTTTGACAGCTTCACGAATTTAGTCGTCTTCGTTTCTTTCGAAAAATGGAACGGAAATAAATAAAACACAATTATCGATATTAAATAAATAAAGAAAAGGAAATGATTGTAGGGAATTTAAATTTCAATTAAATTTTTACTAATCAATTTTATTAAGAAAACTCCAGAAAATTTGAATTTTACTATCATTTTCACTCATTTATTACGAGTTTCATTTTATTACGAAAATGCTTATATTTTTATCTCAGAATGTTAATTCCTTGGCCTTTATTCTATCCAATTATTCCCCCGTAAGCTTTTTAGCTTAAAATATAGCTACAATCTTCCACTTTGGCTGACTTTAAAAAATTAAAATAAAAAAAGGAAACTTCTTAATTTAATTCTGAAAACGATAGATCTCTGAAACCCCTCGGTGCAATTTTTTTCTTCTAAATTTCATATTTGAGTTTTTTTCAAGAATAATATTTTTTCTTTTAAACACAAAATTTTGAAAATAAAGGGATAAGCATTGCTCATATTCCTCTTCACACTTATAAGCAAAAATAAGCAAATCGCAAATTCCTTACCTCCGTTAAGTGCTTATGTAATAATCGTACAATCACTCATTTGTTATCACGCATTTATACTTAATAAGCTTAAATAATTACTTAAAAATTTTAAAAATCTTCTTTGAAAAAAGAAGAAAATAGAAGATAATGTTTAAAGGTGGAACTAATGATAAATTGTTCAAATGTTACGTAAGCACTTGAACAGGTACGTAACTTTGATTTATGATTTGCTTATTTTTGTTAACAAAGAAGAGGAGAGGTTTGAGCAATGCTTGCTTGAGACTCTAAAATCCTCTTAGTTTACATTTTTTTAAAGAAAAAACTTTAGATTTGAAATAAAAATTAAATTTGGGGAAAAAACGTTGGTAAAAAAATTCTTCACAGAGGTCAAGAGTTGACAAAAGAACGACACAAAATTTTTCTATCGAACGTTTTACTTAAACTTTTATAAAATGAGTTTAAGCATAAATTTGTTTCATTCAAATTTGCAGCGGTTGAGTAGAATTTATGTAATCACAATTAAATTGCAACAGAAACTTGAGCCTAAAACGAACCACAAGAGGGTTGTTGAGGCTTTCTTAGGTGAGTAAGAGAGGCAGCTGCGATTTGCCTAGTTTATTTTTTTTTACGGAGAAAGTAGAGGTGACAAAAACTTTTAAAAACATGTTTAAGTAATGCTCGAACGCCCCCCTAAGCCACATTTTAAAATAGTTCATAGGAGATATTTTTTTGTTGATAAGCACCCCGATTTCCTTGAGGGTTAAAGGATGTTTCAATGTTTTGTACTATTAGAAATGCAAGAAATTTTTAAGGTACCTATCTGAAAACAATATTGAGGAATAAATTGACGCAAAAATGTCAATTTTGGAGTAAGTTGGGCTTATCACTATCTTTCCCCAGGATTTTCATTTATATTGTTTTCTAACCCATGAAGGTTGGTTAAAATTGTTATAGAAAGCTTTTTCTTTGCATATCTGTATGCAAAATAAATAAATAATATACACATGATGTGTTTATAAAAATATTGTATACATTATATGCTTTTTTGTTTATGAAACTGTAAAAAGCTATAATAAGTAATAATAATAATAAAGAACTATAGAGTTTAACATATTATTGTTTACTTTAATATCCTTTTATACTCAATGGCATCGATAATTTCCGCGTTTTTTTTTTACTGCAAAAATATCTTTAAAATTCACTCTCTTTCTTATCTTATAAATAAATTTGATTTTGAGTTAATTTTAATCATAAATATTCTACTAATTCACCATTTTATTCAAATCGATGCTTCATGTCTTAAACACATGAAATTTTAAGTCAACGCAATATTTTTTCATAAACTTTAAATCTGACCTCGCCACCTTATTATTTATATAATTTAAAAAATAAAAAAATTTCATTGAATTCATTCGTCTCAGAAAATGTTTCATTATTTTATTAATTTTAAAAAAAGGAATAGGTGAAATTAAATGTACCCTTTTTATTATTTTTGCAGAATTTAATGCACTTCTTAGAATCTCTTTTACTTTTCATTATTTCTAAAATATGAGGGGGAAATAAGCTAAGAGGGGATGATCCCCAAGAGAAAAAGAGTTAATGAGATTGACTCAGATTTCAAAATGGGTGTATTGGGACGTTTCAAATATTTAGGAATAACAAGTCGGTTTTCTTCAAACGGCAGAGCAAATAAAAACAAAAAAGAAAAAAAAAAAAAAGAAAGTACCCCACCCTCCGGAAAAATAGCGGGTGTCACCAAGTACCCTTGTCGACACCCATGCCCGAGACCGTTTCCTTCTTTAAAATTGAACGGCGCCAAATATCTCGCCGCATTTTCACCTGCACTTCCAAATAACAGAATGGTCAGTTGTGGCTAGTGTGTGTGTTTTAAAAATAAAAAAACCTTTTCATGGTGAGCAAAGACGTCGTCTAATCTCTGGCCAACAGAGGCGGATCTACTTGGACTATGTACTGTTTCCTCTCCCCACCGACCGGAAACTCTTCCGGTGGACTGAAAAGTTTCCAAAAACAGAGCCAACATCACACCAACCACTGCTCTGACTGTGTTTTTAGATCAGAATTAGTAGCGAAATTGACACCGATATGTACAAACGGCAACTGGCAGTGCTCTTCAGTTTTTAATTCATGTGATCACGTTACCAATCAGCTTTTTGTTTCAAGACATAGCCTCTCTGCGCTTTTGGGTAAGTGTCGTTTCTTTTTTATTTGCTTGATTATCAGTGAATTATACTTTCTTTCTCTGATTGGCTGTCATCTGTAAATAAATCTGTACTGATAACGACACTATCACACGTGCTGTTATTGTCCTATTTAATTATTCTACAAAACTGAACTTTCACAGTTCGAAATCGCGCATGAACATAGTTGGAAATTTGTGATATTTTTTTTTTATCATATATAAATAAGAAATGTATCCTAATAGTTAACAATTTATGCTACATCGTGGCATAAGTAAGACATAGTTAAGTAAATAATTAACCGTTTTTGTCTTAGTTCTGTAGATTTAGTTTTCAATAAAATTGAGCCTTCATCGTTCGAAATCGAAGTTTATTCGAAGTCATTTTAAATACGTGAATAAAAAAAAATCCAATTAGCGTACTATTTATGCAATACATTAGCTTCTAAGCAAACAGTAACAAAGCAAACACCTATTTGTCTTTGTTCTAGTTCTAGCTATTCAGTCACTCTTTAAAATTGAACTTCTAGGGAGCGAAATCGGTTGAAAGTTTCAAGTATTAAAAAAGTAAATGCGATTTTTATTTTTTTGTATTTGTTTTTAATAAAGTCGTACTTCCACAGTTCGAAATTATTCGCTTTTGTTCTGCTCTATCCATTTAGTCATTGTAAAATTGAAAAATCGTGTAATTAACTGAAAATTTTTTTCGAAGTTTTCTGAGTTTATATATATATACAGAGAGAGAGGTATAGATATATATATAAAATCTCCTTATAATTTAGCATTTATGTTACACCAGAACTTGAGCAATACTAACATTCTCACTGTTCAGATATTAATATTATAGCCAAGAGTTTGTTCATATTCAATAATGAAACTTGTTTTTAGTATCTCATAAAATGAAACTTTTACAGTTCATAATTTTCATTCGGAAATATTGCAAGCAATCTGCGATTTTTCATAATCAAGAAATTCTCTCTGCATAGTTATTTATGGCTTATAAAATACCGTAAAAACAATCGGTGACATATTGGTACTATGCAAATTTAAGTTGTTAAAACATATTGAAACATTTTATGATATGATAAGTATTTTATGAACCTAATATTTAAAATTCCGTGGTAATAGTTAGATTTTTTCAAAAGATTTTTTTTTTTTTTAATGCGTATATGAAATTAAAACTTGTCTACACAACTTCAATTGCTTACGTACTACAAGTCTTTATTTTCGGGGGGGAAAATGTCACAGCCAAATCAGTGAGATATTTCATTCCAAATTATCACAATTCTAGAAGATAGTTTCATTGCATGTTGTATGTCTGCAAGATGTACAGTAATAGCTGCTCTTTATATATATTTAAAAAACGTTCTGCCAGAATTGATTTCGGAAACTATTTCATACTATAACATATATTTCATACTATTTCATACATCATCATTGATATTTAAACCAGGAAATAAATTAAATCGTTATCAAAAACTAATGAATCAATACTAAAAACAGTGAAACTGAAAGCATAAAAACGTGTTTATTGCTGGAGGAAACTCCAGGCTTCATCAGGCAATCAAACTGGTTTTAATGTTTTAATTTCATCTTTCTCAGTAATAATTCAAAAGATTTCGATAGCGTTTTTGTTTTTTCTTTATTTAAACATAGTTCGAGACCCCCATTTCTTATCTTTCATTTTTGACAAGGACTTTAAAAGTATACAGAAAAGGGCTGTATTTGCAGAGAATCATATAAAGATACAAACTTTTATTTCGGTAATTTTTTTCTATATAATAGACATTATGTATTAGAAATTCTATAATAATTATTGTCGACAACTAAATAATAAAAAAATCTTAGTAGAATGTTAATTTCTAAGTTATTATATTAACTAAATACATTTAGTAATTAGATGCAAAAGTATTTTTTTTAATTTTTTTTTTTTACTGTTCATGTTAGAGATATAATTAACAAATAAATATTATGTTAGAGAACCACAATTTCAAAAAAGATAAGGTTCAACATTAAAGTTAACATTAAGGTTAACGTTTAAGGTTAACATTAGGGTTGTTTTCAGAATGAAATCAACCTTAATCCTTTTGTAGAATATAATATGGAGCCATTCGGGGAAATTCCTCATCAAAAAGCAACAACATTCAATTATTACAAAATCTATCTAAGCTAGAGTTACTAATTTTGGCAGGAGTAAGCACATTGTGATGTCCATCTAATAAAATATTTATTTTATCAATAATGCACAATTAATTGGATTAATAATAGTTAATTAGTGACCACCCCAGTTATAGTTAATTAGGATTTACCCCAGGAATGAGTAATTCCAGGTCACTAATGGGGTAATTATTGGTCACTCATATATTTTGCGCAAATACATACATTTTTTTTATGTATATTAATTATACAATTATAAACTAATTAGGAAATTAATTTTATTATCTACAGCTTATTAAACACTGTACTTAGTTAATTAAGGGTTAAATACAAATTTATTCAACATGAGAAATATATACATTCTACTCATTTTTAGCCAAAATATCTTTTATGCAATTTGTATGCAATATTTATAGCTGCTGTGAGCCGGCGAGGTGGCCGAATAGTTAGCGTGCCTGACTGTTGAGCCAATGACTGCGGGTGTGAAACCGCTGTTTAAATGTGTATTGTCCTCCATTGTGTAAATGTGGATCATCTCTTGAACGGGTATCTTGGACAAGGTGGCGTGGGTAATTTTAATCGCATCCTTTACTTTGGGTCACAGGTGCCCACCGGGTTAAACTAATGAGCAACACGTCCGGCGTCTTCTAAGGTAAGGAACGAAAGTTCAGTGTCTGCCATTATTAAAAATAAAAATAAAATACTGCTGTGGATGGATCTACACCTTTCAATTCAATAGGTCCAAGCCACGATGGCTCGGGGGATAGAGCGTTCTCCTTCCGATCAGGTGAACTGAGTTCGAATCCCAGCAAGGCTGGTCGATACGAATTCCGCATCCGGCTTGCACCGACCACAACGCTGACGTGAAATATCCGCAGTGGTAGACAGATCATGGGTTATAGTCCCCTTACCATCAGGCTTACCCGTGGGGAGTTCTCTTGGTCATCCTCCCTAAGTAACGCAAATGGGGGCTAGTTACATCAAAAAGTCCTCCATGAAGGCAAATTTCTCCCAATACTTGATCCGGGAGTTCCTTTGTCTTCTGGATTGGGTTCAAAATTACAAGGCTGCATAGTTGAACATTAGCAGTCGTAAACCCAAAATATGGTCTGCTGTTCAGCGACGGCTATAAAAAATTTAAAAAAATCAGTAGGTCTATAAAAAAGTATAGCGAATGTGAATTGTCTCTATTTTATCTTGCTTCGGCCAGCGTAGGATTTCTGTTTTCAAATACTTTACACACATTTCTCTCCCCTCCACTTTTGTGACTTTTCCAACATGGAACTGATTGTAATATACAGCATATCTTCATCCATTGAATATTTTCAATGATATTTTTTGCATTTTGCAATGATGATGTTTATTCAACTGCTTAATCATTGTTGATGTATCTGGTAGTTCATGCAGCTAAAGCTTAAGTAACTTAGAGGTTAAGGCTCAAAGAGTTGCTGATAATTAAATAAATCAATGAAATATGGCAATAATAGGCAAAATAACAAATTCATAAATGATAAGAACAACATTGGCAAGGAAGTACCCAAGTGACCAAGAATTACCCCAGGAACATGGGGCAGTATTTGGTTTCTCTCTTGTAAATTAATAGAAAATCTAAAACTATTTTTCAGTAACTAAAGTAGTTCATAATTCAACCAAAAGGGAAGAAAGAAAAATATTTATATCTTTAGTTGCGACCAAGATCTTCGGAAAAATGTATCATAACTAAGGCCAATGTTGTTTTACAGAAATTTAATAAGCCATTTCAAAAAGTTTTTTTTTTCAAAATAACTAAACAATAAACTCAAAATTAATTCCAATGAGGATAATTCAGAGAGCCTCTGTGATTTTTTTTTATTTTTATTCTGGTGAAGTGTTTTTAAAGCATAAAAAGGACTGTAACCAGGAATTAATTACCCCAGAAACTTGCTGACCAGGAATTACCCCGGGTGATTCTGCTACTTTTGCAATTGTTGTGAAATTGTAACAGT
Source organism: Parasteatoda lunata (assembly GCA_949128135.1). Classification (NCBI taxonomy): domain Eukaryota; kingdom Metazoa; phylum Arthropoda; class Arachnida; order Araneae; family Theridiidae; genus Parasteatoda; species Parasteatoda lunata. The sequence continues at coordinate 94,174,107 of OX421972.1, read as the reverse complement.
TATTCTTGTCTGTTTTCAAAGTGAATCCTAAGCTGGATTGTCTGGATTCATGAAAATTTGCGAAACTTGCGAATTATCTATCGATTTTAATGATATTCATTCAAACCACCTTGCTCATAATCTTATTTAATTTTGTAACTGCTGTTGATCAGCCAACCTATTTCTTCAATGTACCCAACCCAGAAGACAAGGAAACTCCTGAATTAAGCATTGGGAAAAGCTAGCCTCCGTGGAAAATTTCTGATAGAACTAACGTTGCATGGAAAGGAAAACTGCAAAAACCTCCCACAGTTACCCCGAAGGAAACTGGATTCTTATCCATGATCCGTTTACGTACTGAAATTACTTAACGTCAGCTCTGTGGTCGGTGCGAGCTGGAAGCAAAATTCACATCAACCAGCCTCTGCTTGGATTCGAACCTGGTTTACCTAAATGGGGAGAAGAATGCTTATTCCCATGAGCCTTCACGACTCATCTCGTTAAATTTGTAATTATTTTTTGCGAAAAGATTTTTTTATATTTTATTTTTTATAACTCTAAACTATTTGTCTGTTTCAAAGGCCAGACAATTTTTTTGTTTGATAAGATATATAGTTGACAATTTTGTCAGATTTTGGCATATATAGCTTAAAATTATTGCTTTGTTTCAAAGCTTAAGACAGTTAAATTCTGTTTTTTTTTTCCTTCTTGGCTAAAAACTTTAGAAGACATATAGGAAAAGTTGATTGGCAATTTTTTCAAAAAAGTTTAAATATTTGAAACATTTGTTCATTTTAATATCTGTTTAACTCTTATCAGCAATTCTTACTATTAGTGTGCTAATAATTTAAAATTAAATCTTTATTCTAAAAGTGTAAGACAGTCAAACAATGTTGTTGTTTTTTTTTTAAATTTTATTCTTTCATTTTCTTTCAGAAAAAAAAAAAAAAACTTCAAAACACTCTTAACTTATCGATGGGGAGACATCTCAATATGTATAGACGTAGGATCTTGAATCAATTTTAAATAAAATTTAATAATTTAAAAATAATATGAATATATATTAAATGAATAAAATTTAAAATAGCTAAAACAAAATCATTAATTTTTCATTGAAATTCTAAAGCTTAAAAGAAAGAAGAAATTCACAATACATAATGTATCCATGCCAAATGAAGCCCCAACTTAGATAAACTCGATTTTACTTAAGATTAAATCTTTATGCTAAAAGTGTAAGTAAAAAAAACCTTGTGTAAGTGTAAGTTTAAAAAAAACCTTGTTCAACTAATGTTCTATTCTCGGGATTGATCCAGATCCTTTCGATTCAGTATAAAAGTGTACAACAAAAATAAATTTCGCTTGATTTGTAAAATAAAAACTGATATAGATATAGAACACTTATTGTTATACTTATATTATTGGATAGAAATTTAAAAACTTGTTTCTTGCGCTTTAAATAACTTATTCTTTTATAACTCTTTTTAATAGATAACTGCATTCATAATTTTTGAGTTATGATTCTATTCTTACGGAAAGAGTAATAAACACATGTTTTTTTTAAATTATATGCAAAGCAAATATATATATATATACATATAAAAAATGGAATTTAAACGGAAGTGAATTTTATGTATAAAAAAATATTAAAAGTAAGCAGAGTCAGGACTGAAAACAGAAAAGTACTTTTAACTAATACTTATCTAAGCACTTTTTAAAGTACTATTTGGTACACATATAAGATAAATTTTCTAATGTAGTTTTCATGGGAAATTGGATTAGTCAAAATACATTTTAAAAATATTACTTTTTTTTTGTCATAAAAGCATTGCAATTTTTGACCTATTCAATCGTAGTTGGTCTCACTTTTAAACAAGGAAAAATATATATGAAACAATATCTCTCTTGTATATATATTTTAAAAAAACCTTGTTCTCCTAATGTTCTATTCTCGGGATTGATCCAGATCCATTCGATTCAGTATAAAAAAATAATAAAAAAAATACTGAAAACAAGGTCTTGTTTATCTTGTACGATAGCACGATCTACCAAAAATCACACCGCGAGCTACTAGAAGCTTGCTGTCAGTAATTCGTGGTCGGCCACTGGTCCAATAGTGTAAGATAATAAAGTAAAAGTAGTCGATCAGTAAATAGCAATGTAAAAAGTATAGAATGGGTATGGTATTAAAATTTTTATTACATTTTTAATTTATAATAGATTCTTACTGATGAAGTTAAAACAATCTAATAGCATAATATTTTAGCTCTATTTAATAATATGAATGATACAAAATATTAATTTTCTTATGTTATGCACGCGAGTGGGTATGGTTACAACCAGTGGTTGAAAAACTCCATTATTTTTGTAGTTTACTACATTTACAACTACTTTGTTACAAATGTAAACTGCAACTTTTTTTTTTAAATGTAGTGACTACAAAAACTACATTAGAATTGTAGTGACTACGTCGCTATATTAAGGAACCAATCTTAGCTGGAGAAATTTAATTTACTCCTGTATAATTTACACTGCTTAATTTATACATTCTGTTCAAAATGGTTCTGAATAAAAAAAATTGGCTTATATTAAACATGGAGAACTATTTAGAAATATTTTTTCATGTTTACATCAGTTATTTTGTTATTCGTTCGAATGTGTTCTTTTATTCTTCAACTTTTTATGCCTTTCTTGACAGCGAATATTTAATTTAAGAGATGCTAAGAAATAATCAAATAGTTGCAGTTAAGTATTTAATGCTCTTTTATTTCCCCTAAGAAATTAAGTACATCGAAAATGTGTTTCCTTTCTTTGAAATAACATGACTGTTTTACGAGTGTTCACTCGCATGTGAAAGTGTGACCCGAGCGATAAATTATCGATTATTCATAATGGCTAGCTTAAATATTAATTATACTAAATACGCAATTCTTGTTAACTCAAGTCACAGGGGCATTTAAAATTGCGTCAATTGACAGGCCCGCAATGATTTGTAGCCATTGAATTCGAAAAATTAGTTGAGTAAGAATCCTGTTCTTATACTGAACTAACGTAAAAAGTAGTTGCCAGGTATCGCTACAAACTACTTTTTTTTTTTTTTTTTTTTTTTTTTTTGGGTATCGAACTACCCCACTACACCACTTTTTTTTTTAATAAAGTAGCACACTACCAGGGGTCTGTCCAGACATTTTGCGAAAAGTCCGTTTTTGTAAAATTGTGAAAAAATTACTCGTAATTTGTGAATGTCTAATAAACGTTAAGTCACATTCTTTCAACCAGGGTCCTGCTTTTGTGAATTTGCGCAAATAGGGTCCTGTTATTGCAAAAAAAAAACTTTTTCAAGGAGTTTTTAAATTGTAAAGGGATACAAGATATTGCTCAACACTGTAAAATTATAATTTAAAAAATAAACAGCAATTGCTGCTACTAAATTAGAGATGCAACATACAAGTATTTGGTATTTAGCCTGTACTGCTGAACGCAGAATATTCATTTCGGACGAATAAAGGAAATATAAAGGACGAATAAAGGAACGTTCCTTTTTGTACTATGAAGCGACTTATTAAGAACAGAGTGTCTTTTCGATTTTACAGAGATGTAAGGACACGTACTGCTTCCAAAAGCTGGGGACATTTAGATCAGCTGAGCATTCCGGAGTATCCTCGACGTGATGGGTTCCTTGGGATGTTGGTCCATCTTTCCTCCGATTTAAATTTCATACCCCCTTACCCATCCAATATGGAAGGCCCTGTTATTAGTCTCTAAAAATCCTGAATGCTCTGAGTACACACTCAGAGTATTCAGGATTCTTTCAAAACGATCACTCAGGATTCTTTCAGGATCAGTATCAGGATTCTCTCAATACTAGGCATGATTCTTTATCGCCTTTACAAGATCATCCTCAACAAAACCAATTGCTTTTTTTATTTTTTTTTTAATCCTGAGTGAAAAACTTAGCAGAAGAGTTCCGATTTCTGTTTGGATTCTGATTACTGTTTCAGTTGGATCGTTAAACTAGTTAATTAAAGTGATTCTTCGCTTACCTGACTTAGTACCAAATCTTCCTTTCTACAATTCTTTCTTTCTTTTCCCCTTTTTTGCTTTTCTTTTTCTTTTAATTCAATCGCTTTATTTTGTTATTCGCAGATATATTTTAAAACAAAAGGATTCATTTAAATAGAATATTTTTCACCAATACCTTATGTGTAATTGAAATTAAATAAATTTATGTCATAAAATTTTTAGTATAATAAATTCACTGCATGTTTTAAAATGCTTTAAGAAAGGGGAAAAAAATTATATATCCTATTTACCCATTATAGCTTTCTGATTTTGTTATTTCAATTATAAAATATTTCAATCATAAGTATTTTATTTCCTTAAATCTAGCAGCATATTTCACAAGAAGAGAATTCAAAAAATTTCGTTACAATTATGTAAAAATTATTCGTTTAGGTGTAAATAAATTAGTTAAGTAAATTTGTTTGTAATGACGCAGAGAGGTGTGTTGTCGGAGCAAACTCCTCGATAAGAAGCATTGACAAGAATAGTGTAATCATGTAAACTCTAAGGAGGAGATTTTATTAAATAAAATGAAAAAAATTGGAATAATATATATCAATAAAATTTTTACTTAAAATTTTTATACGGTAGAACCTGTTTTTGTGTTTTGTGCTGTGGATAGGGACCGCATAAAAGAAATCGCACAAAAAAAAAAAAAAAAAAAAAAAAAAAAAAAAAAAAAAATTCGAAAATTTTATAAATTCTTACATATAATAAACAAGTTTGTACGATATACTACCTAAAACTTTTTTTATGCGGTGGAGAGGGACCGCATGAAAAATGTCGGACTTAGAAAATACATCAATGATTTATGAAATAGATGAGAGAATGCTTTCAATTGAATGAAATAATTAAATTAGACCTAAAGAAATTGTAAAAATATTTAATTCTTCATTGTACATATACCTGGAGAAGTTTTCAAATTATACATTAAATAGTGGAATTGTCCGTCTTTTTGCTTTCTTTTGGCTATAATTATTCATTATGTCTAAAGAACTTACGTCTAAAAATAAAATAAAAATCATAAAAAGTACATATAAATAGAAACAAAAGTAACTTATTTATTTATCTTAAATCTCACTATAAAATGAATCCTTAATCACGTGAATCGTGTATAAAACTCTGAATACGAAGCGCATACTGTTCGCGCGTCGAGCGACAATATGTATGTAACTGACTCTGCCTTGTCAGGAGATTGTTTAAAATAAATGAACAGAGCATCGCGAAGTCCAGATACATCGTTGTCAAGGAGGCCACGTAATCAGAGTTCGTCCACAACATGTATATGTACATTGATAGGAAACATTAAACTGGTGCTATTGCCGCAAAGATTCATATACCGCATAAAAAAAATCGCACAAAACAAATAGCACAAAAATAAAATCGCACAAAACGAATCGCAAAAAAACAAAATCGCATGAAAAAGGACTGCACAAAAACAGGTATTTATGTATGTATGCATTTGTCTAAACATTTATACAGAGGAGTAGGACAAAATAATGGAAGAACTTTGATACTAACACATTTTTTAATATTTAAAAAATAAATACTTATAGAATCAGTTCAGAAGTTTAGAAGTAATTAAATTGTGCAATTTCTCATAAATATCAATGAAGTTTAAAGCTTTTTGAGGTACTGGCAATGAACTACAAACGAAAAAAAAAATTTTTTTTGAACATCCATGCAAAATGTAGCAATAAATTTGTAACTTATAGCTATTATTTTGGATATTATATGCAATAATTGCACAAAACTTCGTAGACCTTGCTTAAATATTTATAGAGATACATGAACATTTTTATAAAAAACGAATTTTTTCTCTAACGTGTTTTTGTTATAACTTTAAAAATTTTCAAAATGCTTTAAAATAAACAAAATGCTTAAATCAATTTTAAACTGATTACGAAATTATTACTTTAAAATTTGAAAGAAAAAAAAATAGTTAAAAACTGCGCCAGATAAGAGTTATTAAAGTAGTTGTTTTATACTGTGCATGTGCGGAAAAATTTATCTCAATTTTGTAGTGAATCGTAGTTGACAACTAAAAAGTAAAGTCCGTTTTAAAAATCTTAAAAATTTAAAAAGTCTCAAGCAATTTTCTAAGTAGTTTTCTTAATCTTTTAAGAGAAAGCTCAAAATTATAAAGGATTTTCCACGAATTTCATTTTGCACTATTAAACAAGATTTATTAACAAATGAAAATACCCTACTTATGATAGTCCGGACAACAAAGTGTGATGGAATTCGGAAATAAAACATGCGGAAGAAAAGATACTTTTATCCGCATGATCTCCAACCGGTGGCTGAAGTCATTTTCATAAATCTTGTTTAATAGTACAGAATGAAATTAGTGGAAAACCCTTTATTATTTTGAGGTTTCTTTCTTTAAAAAAAAAAAAAAAAAAAAAAAAAAAAAAAAAAAAACCTTAAAAATTGCTTAAAATATTCAAATCGGACTTAATTAGTATTAGTTGTCAAATACAATTCGCTACAAAATTTTTAAAAAAAAAACAATTATTATTTTTTTTTTGTTGCGTATATGGGCGATTCTCACGAAATATGACAATTTGCAATGTCTTGCTCCAAGATCTAATACTAATACTACTGAAAGAACTTTTTTTTGAAAATTTCGATAAATCAATAAATAACATTGCTGTTAGCATTTTAAAATGACTTTGTATATAGACTGTTTTGTATATTTATAAAATTTAATTGAATTTCAAAATGTCATGTTTCTGGTATGTCACAAACAATATTTCCAATAATAACTAGCTTCAAAACTTCGCATAAATTTTTCAATATCTAATTTTTTCATCTCAACCGTTGTAAGTATTTCTAGAATAAACGCAAAGGGTATTATTTACAAAAACTCTTCGTTTAAAATAATTTTTTCTGTCTATAATTTGTTTGTCACATGAAAATCTGTCATTTTCCGAGCTACTTTTATTTAGTGATTTATAACCAAAATAGATAGCGCCAGCAATCAATATCCTATGTTAATAGATTGATTAGATACCATCCTATCTGAACATGTCTTGTTACATGAATAAAGAACTAACTTTCTGGTTCAAAATCTATTTCAAAAATTTTTTCAAGGTAAGTAGGTTTATTTTGTTGTCATTTTCCTGTCTTCTTCAAGTCATTAATAACATAAACTACATAGATTTATCTGAGTTATTTCAAGAAATCCTGTTGTTTTCTGTGAAATTTAAACATCTCAGGTCAAAATGTTAAGTTAAAGTAAAGTTAAATACTATAAAATGGCAAATTTGTCATTATCCTGGCTTATGAATGCCAGGACATTGACGCGTTGCCAGAATTCTTTTTAAACAGTATACTGTAAAGAAGGAAAGCAAATATTAACCTAATACCAAGTTTATGTATGATTGTAATATGCTTGAATGTAATCACAATTATTTATTTATTTAATGATTACAATTTTATTAATTACACACAATTACACATTTATTGTGTAATTACACAATTACACATTACACAATTATTAAATTACACACAATTTTATTCTGTACATATCAGCTACAAAAACATTTTTGATTTTTTCTACAGTGGATAAAAAATATTAATTTAAGCAATTTATGGTCCATAAAGGCTTAAGTTGGGTTACTAAATATAAGCTTAAAATGACTGTTTTCTTAACTTCTAAGCTAATATGTCATTTTCCTGGCATTCAAGATTTGGTGAATTTCTATTTTATTATTTTTTTTCTTGAGCAAATGTCAATAAACTACACTGCTGTCTGTAAGATATTAATAAATGTAACTAAATAAGTATACGAAAAAAAATATATTATTTTGAAGACTTTAAATTTGAAAAAAATTTTTGGTCCGAATTGTCATGTTTCCAAAGAATCACCCATATGCGCAGTATAAAAAAAAAACTACGTGAATTAATCGTATTTTGCGCAGTTTTTAACAATTTTTTTTCTCAAATTTTAAGGCAATAATTTGTAATCAGTTTAAAATTTATTCAAACGTTTTTTTTTTTTTCTTATTTGTTTCCTTTTTTTAAAAAAATTTTAATGAATATTTTTAAAGTTATGGGAAAAAAACGCAAGACAAAAAAAATTGTTTTTTTTTTAATATATATATATGTATATATATATATATATATATATATATATATATATATATATATATATATATATATATAAATGTTCATATTTTCCTAAATATTTAAGCTAGGTTTATGAAGTTTAGTGGAATTATTGAATATATAATAACCAAAATAATAAGTAACAAATTTATTACTAAATTTTTTGCTTTGGGTGTTCAAAAACACTTTTTTCCGTTTGTTATTCATTCTCGGTGCCTCAAGCCTCAAAAAGCTTTAAATTTATAAAGCTTTACTTTATAAAGCTTTAATACTTCTAAATTCTAAATTTATTATTTAACTCTCTAGATAATTTCTGATAAATATCAAAAAATGTCCAAGTCTTTCCATTATTTTGTGTAACCCCTGTATGAAAATTCGAACAATTATCTTCAATTTGAATTAAACAATATGAATTTAATAATTTGGAAGTATACTTTTTTAATAATATTTTTCTTAAAAAAAATTAACCACACTTGTGTAGACACGTGATGGGGTTACTGTGGATAAGTTATAAAAGTATTTATTTAATCTATTGTTAATTATAAAAAGTAAATAAAAAAAAATACCATTTAATTTTCAATTTGGTTGACTCGATTTGTTAATATTCTCCACCACCGCTATATTTTTAATAAGATACAGCGACCACTGTGTTTATAAATGATAGCGAAATGATAAATTACAGTATTTTTTACTTAATTTGAAATTAAACAAAAGAAGCTATAGTGATTTAGCAAGCTTTTAGTGTTTAAAACAGTAGTTTGAAACAGAGCAAGTGTGAAAATCATAAAATTTTCTCCACAAATTCTGAAAAAGCTTCATTTGAAACAGGAAAATAAATTTAAACATTATTGGCAATTAATAACATATATTTTGGAACTTATAAAAAAAGCGTTTGGATATGGAAGGATTTTAAATAAATTAGATAAATATATAAAGCGTGTTAATCATGCCGTGAAGTTTATATTTGATAAAAATATCGCGCAATCATTCCTTATCTTAATTGTTAATACTTTTGATTGTAAAATTGATTTTTTTTCCTTCGCGATTTTAACAATGCAAATATTCATACATTATTAAGAAGCTGAAAAAAATAGTAAAAATAATCCATAAATCAATATTGAAAAACGCAATAAAATAATTTTCAAAACTTTAACAGAAATAATAAACTAAAATAATTAGGTTTTTTCCTTTTACTATTAATTGTTGCCCTTTTTGGTGGCTTTATGTTATTGGATTAAGCAAAACACGTTCTTAGAGTCCTCATGTCCTCAAAATAAGGACCAACTTTATTATTATATAGGCATCATTGTATAGGCACTATATTTGTTCATTAAATACTCTGTACTTATGTTAGAGTATTTGGCACTTATGAAAATCGCATCAATCTCCATTATGCCATAAGTATACATTATCAATAATTAGTATCATTTGTGTTAATAGTTTGCTGATTTGTTACGCACTCTAAAACGAATTAGTGCAATGTTTATATTAATTTTGTAGAAAGCTTATTATTTTACTTCAATTAATAATTGGCATCAAAAATAACTAACAAAGCTGAATCGTTTATAGTTTACTTTAAAATAATGGCTTTCGCTAAACCAATGAGAAAATTTCATTTTTTAAATTTCTCTGAACTAAAATTATAATAAAAAAATCGTAAATCGGACTTCGTAATTTTTTATTAATTTATTTTTTATTATTATTATTATTTTTTTTTTTTTTTTGTAATTGTTCTAATTTCGCTTCATGTTAAATGTCATATTTTTGGAACCTAAGGCTTACCAGCAATCCAGTTGCAGACACGCACTATTTTTTTATTTCATTATATGCATAAATAAATAGATAGACATTTTTTAAAAAAATCTATTTCAAAGACAATTGACTCATTTTTATCAAATAGTTTTTATTTGCTTTTTTCTTCTTTTATTCCACAAGAGTTCTAGTAAATATCCTTTTTTCCTGTGGTTCATGGTTGTGGTTTCCAGACATGGAATAAAATAAATCATCTCTAATACATACACGTGCGTTACAATCAGTACGCTTTGATATAAATTATTATATACATATGATATAAAGTGATATAAATTATTTCTAAAAATTAAGAACTCCTCTTTCAGCAGAAAGAAATTGAAGGCTATTTTCGGCAAATTTAAATGAAAGTATGCTGACCCAACTAATTTGTAAAATGTAGTAAATTTAAAGTAAAAAAGTATCATTGATATGTTTAAAATTTGTTCACTTCGCTTCACAAACCTTGTATAAGTATACGTTTGTATGAACCCAGTTAGTTTTAACGAAAATACATTTAAGAATATTTTTATCAGCAAGTGAGACTCCTCTGTTCAACCTCTCACTTAATTACTGCCTTGTCAGCCCTAACGGACATCAAACCGAAGGGGTATCCCTTTTGTATGCAAAAACGAAAGGGGTGTACAACCCTTCAAGTCCACCAGCCCTCTTTATCTCCCCTTCTCACTCATCTAAGATGCAGCTTCTTAGAGGGGTGGGGGCTGATATTCAGGTGAACCAATACCCCAAGACACCTCCATGATGCGGTTGCGATATTCAGACTTTGTACCCAGCGTGGCTGTCTGGCTTGACATCTATTTTCTATTGGTGTCCTCCCGGACCCCTTTTGTTATTTCTGTGGGGTTCACGTCCTCATGAATGGTCATCACATTTCACACTGTGGAGCGCTTCGTTGGGGTTCCTTGGGAGGCTATGTTATTGGGAGGCTCGAGGCGGAATGAGACAATGACTTTTTTTTGTTTTGTTCATGTCTTTTTCCCCCCTTTACGTCAAGTTCTCTGCCATTGGAAATATTAAAAAAAAGTGTCTGCCGGAAATAAGCCCCCCCCCCCTTCCAAGGTAGGGGGGGGGCCCTTCCTTGGAAATGTTTATTCGATTAACAAAACAATAATGAAAATAAATAAATTTGTGAAGGATCCAATTACGAGATAAATTATTTCGTGAAGGGTCCGTCAACGGGCCCAAATTTCTTCTAAACAGACCCCTGACTACACACTACTAACTAAAAAAGTAGCGACATCAGTAGTTTCACTACTTGTAGTGTGCCACTTCAGATCACTGGTTGCAACATATTATAAAGTAAAATGTTTCAAAAATGAAGTAAAAGAGAAAAATTTCAGCACGTTATTAAAACCCTTCGATTTTTAAAATATAATTTTAAAATAGCATTTAATATATTTTATATTTAAAATTATATAAAATTAAACTACCTTGCACGTTAAATACAATTTTAAAATTATATTTAAGTATTGGGAGAATGAAAACCAAAATCTGTTTAGGCTTGAGATTTGACAAACAAAGTAATCAAAGTAAGTTTACGTTTTGAATGATTTTATTATTATACATAAATTACTAATTTAACATCGAAGATTAATAAAATTATGTTAGAGCAAATCATACAAAATCTTGAAATGTATACAATGAAAATTTTAAGTAGAATTTATTCACTCCAACCCATTTTTTAAATTTCAGATTTGTATTCTTCATTTTATTTTATTTTATAACCGTTATTGAACAGCCAACTCAATTTTTTGGGTTTACAACTACTAATGTTCAACTCCATAGCCTTGTACTTTTCAACCAATCCAGAAGACAAGGCAACTGCTGGATCAAGTATTGGGAGAAATTTGCCTTCAGGTAGGACTTTTTGATGGAACTAACCCTCACTTGCGTTACATGGCGAGGTAGATCCCGAGAACGACCCACGGCAAGTGGATCTTAACCCATGATCCGTCTACCTTTGAGGATATTTCACGTCAGCACTGTGGTCGGTGCAAGTCGGATGAGGATTCGTATCGACCAGCCATTGATGGGATTCGAACCCGGTTCACCTCATTGGAAGGTGAACGCTCTATCACCTCAGCCATCACGGTTCTGGATCAAGTAGTGGGAGAAATTTGCCTTCGGGGAGGACTTTTTAATGGAACTAATTCGTATCTGCGTTACTTGGAGGAAAACTAGCCTCATTGAAAGGCGAACGCTTTATCCCTGAGCCATCACGTCTCTGGATTCTTTTATTGAAAAATACATTGATATGTTTTTAAAATTAGAGAGGGTTAATTTTGGTGACAAATGAGCATGTTTGCATGCTTTTTTTTTTTTTTTTTTTCCTTCTTTGTTTTTCATTAACATTAACGAACGATCAAGGAAGAAAAGTAGTTTTCGTAAATCATTTCATTTTCATTTACTGGAAAGGCTACGTCATTGGGTAGATTTTTGAAGCATAAATTCTTAATTTAAAAACCATATCTATATATTTTCCAATGGTGAATCCAAATCTGCAAAAAGAAGAGAAGGGGGCTGCTATTTAATTTTTTTTTAAAAATTGATCTTTTGTTGGACCTGATGTATATTTCTTGAAATGTTTACATTTTTAATAATTTGTACTCTATTTTCGTCGTATTCTGTTACAACGCCATCTATGAAACAGAATAATGCAAAAAAAGATAAAGGTTATACAGTCAACAATCCAAATCGACAGTAAAAATGGGGTTTGCTTTAGAAGGTTTCTATTTGCTAAAAATACTTAAAACGAATTTTTTTTTCTATTTATTTATTTATTTATTTTTTTAGATTTTTGTTCCCATTTGTATTTTTTATGATATTTGGCCGTTTCCGGATTTTCTGAACATTCCGTTTATGATAATAGGCCCTACATTATTGTAAAAATTTAGAAATTACTTTTGAAATTCTTATATTTAGCGGTTTAAATATTGCTAATTAGTTAACGGGGGGGGGGGGGAGATATCGGCGAGTCGCTTATTTTCGAAGTGGAAGGAGGGGTATAAGCTATGCTTAAGCAAGACATAAAAATGACATTATTTTCCAAAATATTTTAAAATGTTTAAAAAAAATTATAACAAGAAATTTGAGGAACTTGGTAAAATTCAAATTTGAAATCAAAGTTAAGTTTGGGGGAAAAAAGTTTCTTCTAGGATTTTCAGAGGTCGAGACTTTTAACCATACAAGGAAGACTCCTTAAGAATATTGTATTCAAAATTTTTACAAAATGACTTGAAATATAAATTTAGTTTTTATACACCGTGCTTATGAATAAAATCCTATGTAAAAGCAAAAAACAAAGGAAGTTGCTGTGACTTACTTACGCAAGACTGCGAGAAGGTTTGTGATTTGTTTATTTTTACTGAAAAATTTGGAAGGTAGCTTTTAAAACTGCAAAAAATATGCTTACTTATTATTAGACAATAGAATGATACAAAATATCATTCATGTAATATGTTAAGCAATAATATTTTAAAAATGTAGATCAAATGTATTTATGCAATAAATTAAGGAATATAAATATTAAATAAAGGTAAGCAAATATATTCATGCAATAAGTTAAGTAATAATATTCTATTAATGAATTTAAGCAAATATATGCTTGCCATAAAAAAAAAAACTTCTTTATTTTCCTACACAAGAGTGTAAAAGTTTTAAGAATACTATGCTTTTAAATCATAATCGGGTTATATTTAACTGGTTTGTGCTATCACGTGTGTCATTTAAGAACCAGAACTAATAAGAGGAGATGATCTGTGTTTTGAAAATTAAATGGAGACGATGAGTATTCGCGATAAAAGTTTATCTTTGAAATGAGTTAAACAATCGTCATACTGTCAGATAAGTATAGTAAATAAGATAAGGCTTTTCTTGAACTTAATTATTATATGACGACCTCATTTAGTCAGAAATTTACTTGCGAGAATTCTTTGGAAGTGGGTAGAGCAGAATACTTACTTCGAAAATTATATTCAGCTCAATTCTTACAATGTTCAAATGATTTTTAAAATAATCGAAAATTTTACCGATTCTCAAACTAACTACGATATTTTCGCACTTTGAAATTTGACACAATTTTCACATTTTTTCTTTACGTGAATAGAGGACCTGTGGCCTAAATACAAGTCAATGATTGTTTCTCCTTTGTTCTTTAAACTGTTTTTTTTTTGTCAGACTTAGTTTATACACCGTTTTTCGTTCAGACTTGGTTTATAACAAGTTGGAGAAATAAAGCTAATTCTTGTTTTTGTGCCATTAAATTACATTCAATTGAAACAGATATTTAAGCAAAAAATATATTCCAATTTATTCCAGTTTCCATTCTGCTTCGATTCGTACTAGCTATGTTCCAAAGAGCTAACAATTAAATAGTTCTTATGTGAATTTGATTTATTTTAGAACACCATTTTTTGTCTGACTTAGTACATAACACTGTTTTATGGTCGGACCTATCTCTTAAGCGATATTTTTGTCAAACTTAGTTTATAACACCTTTAGCGGAATATAGCCAATTCTGGCTATTTTGTCTTAGAATTACATTCAACCCAAACAGGTATTGTAGGTAAACATTTCTTTCAAACGTTTTGAAATCCTGTCCTGTTGCATACTGGCTTTTTTTAAATTTTAAAAGATCTTTGGCATACTTTCACAATATATCGAAAAGTTAGAAATTAAAATTTTAATTAAATTCGTATAATTGATAACTTTTTTACATTGGCTTAAAACAAAATAATTCATTTCATAAAATAATTCCTGAAAAAGTTATTGCGCCAAGTGGCTCAAAAAGTATAAGAGCGAAGCTCTCACTACGAGAAAAAAAAAAGCCACTGTTTCCGCACCTTAAAATTAAATCAAAATTTTAATTTTGCACTTTACATAATGCCTTGTTAAATAGAAGGATCTGAATTTGGCTTAGATAAATTATCATTGAACAGAGGACTTTGATATTTAAAAAAACAACTTACAAAACCATTTTAAAAAACTTCTCCCATTTGCCGAAACAGTACGTCACTTCTAAAAAATGGAAAGTTGCATCGTTGTATTAAGTTGTATTAGAAATTGTATCTTTATGGTGCAAAACCAAATACATTTTTCTGTCCCCAATTTCAAATCGTTATCGACCAATTGCTTCATGTAAACAGCTCAAAACACTCAAATAATAATCTTTATTGACTATTTTGCCAGTTGGTAAGAATTCATAGTACATAACAAAAAAGAACAGCCAACATTACCTTGATTTTTTAAAAACTATTTTGACTTGGAATTAGTCAGTTGTAATTCACCCTCTAAGCGACATTCACTCAATTGAGCTGTTTCTATATTGCAAGCATATATTCATGCTTTATCACCTGCAATAATGTGTTTTAAACCTTTGCACTCCGAGTACTTTTTAAAAGCTGTTTGATCTAATAGCAGCACTATAGCGTTTAAAATACACAATATATTATTATTATACAATTTTAAAATTCTTAAAATAATATGGTTACTAATTATTTAGGTAAACAATTTCTTAATTTTTAAGTGGTGACTACTGATGGTGCCACCGCGGGGACTTCGGAGTGCAAAGGGTTGAAAAAGGAATTGCGTCGTGCAAAGCATCTCTCGGGCTGTTTGAATATGTTGTTGCTTTTGGAATTGATCTAAGTCTTTGGAACACCTTGAGATGCAACGCGTCGCAACCTTTAAATATTTTTTTTAATTGATTGGTTTGTAAGTTGATTATTAATTAAAATTAATAGTATTCCAGTTTATCTTCGACGTATTCTTTACAATTTATTACATTTTTTTTACGAATCAAATGCTTTCTTTTTAATATTTATAAACAGACGTCTTTAAAAGGTTTTTTCAGCAAATCGTAAACGTAATTTACTGCATATTCTTTGCTTAATAACATCCAATATTTCCGAACACTAGCAGAATTAAAATTCTTTTCTTTCACAAAGTAAAATAGCTTCAGACGATAAATTTAAATAATTTATTGACTGTTTCCAAATGTTTGCAGAAGTAGAAATATTGGATAAACGTTTCGAGACGATATCAATTATAGATGAATTTTAAATGAAGCATTCTGGACCATCTGTATATATATATATATATATATATATATATATATATATATATATATATATATATATATATATATATATATATATATATATAACAAAAGTTGCACATTGTTTTACAGATGCTTATTGTGCAAGTGTCAAAGAACAAGAATTTATAAAATTAATTTTGTTTTTGACCATCTTGTTCTTCTTTTTATTTATCTTTTGAGATGCAATAAAGTCGGGAGGATTCTAAATCCAGCAAGCTGAGAGGCGTTGGCGCGGGGGACGTTCGGTCTATGTTGCCCTCAATAATTCGAAACTTCAAAAGTCACCCAAATATTTCGACAAATAGCGTCCATCAGCGATTTAAATTTAGCTAAATTTCTACTAATTTAAGAAATCTAATAAAAATTAATCATTTTGCCAATATTTAGTAGTTGGAAGCAGAATTGTTTAATTTTTTTCGTTCAAATGGGAAATTTTAAGGAGTATTGTGACTATGTACTTTAGTTTCGTTCCCCTTAAAAAATCAGGAACCTGAGCGAAGAATATACACACTCTCTATATTCTTTCTTTGTATATTCTTTGATATTCTTCGACCAATTCCATCAGGGATTGAAATATCTTAAAATTTTTGCATACCATATGATTAAACCTTTATATGCCAGAATTTTTTTTTCTTCCGAATACTTATCAAGTAAATCATATGAACGCATCTATTATTGATAAGTTGAAAGAAATATCATTAAATCTACAACAAAACTTTTATATCAGGCATAAATTCGAAATAATTAGTGTTATTAACAGAAACGTATTAAGGCTACTTCTTCCTTAGAGCGTAACTTCGAAATTGATTTATTATATTCATTGAAATCAGGCTTTAAATATTTACTAGTGACAGTACTTTTAATGAAACGGATCAATCACGACACGGAACTAAACTTTTGCTTAACTTTTAAGACATAAATATTTTTAATGGGCGTTTGAATTGAAAGCCAGAAGTCATACAGAAATTTTAAAAAAGAATCTATTTTCTTAGACTTTGACTGGTCTACTAATACCAACTGTCAATCAGATATCTGTGAATACATATCAATAAGCAGTACCTAAAAAAATAAACATACAAGTGGCGTATATTCTGCGTGACCTTAAAATTGACCTCAAAGTTACAAGAAACTAAAATCTGAAAATCCTCAGGTCATTAATTTTTTCTTAACAAAAAAAAAAAAAAAAATTTAAATTTCTGGAAAAGAAGTCTTAAGTATAAAATAAAATCAATTCACAGACAATATGGTTATTGATTCAACTTTTTTACAATATGGCTTTACAATTTTATACCCGGGCCTGAGTAATTGAATGCTTAAATAGTTATGGCAAAGTTGTAAATAAATTTAAAAAATGTGATTTAAGCCCAATATGAATATAAGAAGTTAACACCCTCCACCCGAAGTGAGCAGCTGTCTGTATCTAGAGCTTACTGAGGCTGAGGGGGGAAAGGAGGGTATATATATATATTACGCTGAATCGAACAAAACCTCACTCATATCGATACAACTAATAGAGTATCGATACAACTAATGGATAAATAGTACAGTATACTGTTGCACAGACAAGGTCCAATGGGTTTTTTAGGATTAATCAAATTAGATGAAACAAAGTCAAATGAAATAAAAACCAATTTATTATAAAAAATTTAAGAAATATTTAACACATTATTTTGAATCTACAGTTTATGTTCATAGAAACTGGTTCTGAGAAAAAATGAATTTGTCCGTGGTTAGGAACCGTTTTTCTATAGAACAACCCATCTTCACCGAGTAACAATTCTCGGGAGAACCTATTTTCCACCTTATTGATTAGTCAAAACTTAGTAACCCTCAAAATGCCACAGATGATGATCCAAACTTCATTTTTTTTTAAAAATGAATATAATGCCCCCCTCCCCAGATATTCATTTACATTTGAAAATATTGCATTTCCATTTGAAGTAAAAACAGAGTTTGCTTATTTATCTCTTTTTTTTTTCCCTCCATATTTTATTTTTCTAGAATAAAATTTTAGACCCAACCCTTTTTGTAAACTGCAAAATTGGGAGATTCTATCACCTTTTTTTCTGATATGAAAGAATTAAAATGAGAAACAATAATTTCATATTTCTAGCTTAAAAATTTTTAGAAAGTATCTTTAAATTTTTAAACTTTAAAAGTATTAAATTATTGTGTTGTACTAGGTCTTATTTCGGAGAAACATGTCTTCACGAAGTGAGTGAAAAATATTATATTGGTTGAATACCATTACATTATGACTAACACACAAATTTAAAATCAAGAGAGCCCAACCTCCCTTATAGCGTACTGTCAGCGACATAGAAATGGGTCCATTATAAACAATAGCTCACTATATCCGATTTCTTTTTAAAAAAATTATTTTTTGCATATCAAAGTTGGCGATAGTGATTACAATAGTACATAATTTATTTATAAATTATTAACTGATTAAATGGTATAAGTATTATTTCGTTTTAATACTCATAAATCAAGCTCTAGAAAGAATATTAGTTAATTTTTACATGCTATGGAAGAAATTAATGATTTACGATTTTAAGTACAGGTTACTAATTTTCATAACGTTAAGTGGTTAAAAAAATCCATTATTTTCTATTCCTCATTTTCAGCACAATAAATAAATAAATAAAATCAGAATATTTTATTTTCGAGACAAAAATTGTCGAAATTTCATAATCCTTAGACTTTTTTTTTATTGTCCTAGTTTATAAGCGAAATGAGAATTCAGAAAGGACTAATAAATAACACCACAGCAACTGAGTGTTCCCTATATCCAAGATTCATTATAGCTGGGTTTAACTAGTAGTAGAGAATACTTCTTATCAGTTTGCATCTTACTACTTTGTTCTAAACGTTCTATTCCCTTGGAACTTATCAGAACAAACCACCCCTAAACTAGTGACTCATTGAACGTAAAATTTGCAGGTTCAAGTTCAATTTTAATTGTTTGTTTGAAGTCCGCCCCTTTGGTTTCCACTAACTTGCAACATTTGTTTTGAGCAGTGATGGTGCCGCACGTGACTTTTCCAGGTCTACCCCCCGCTTCTGTGATTAAATAGTCTCAGCTGTGTTGCGGTCTCTTTCAAAGAACACTTGAACTGGAAAAAAAAAAAAAATAGTTTGTTTTAAATGCACATTTTGTCATGTGACTCATAAATTAGTTGTGTCCAACTTTTACAATGTTCCTTTTTTTCCTGTTTAATGCTATTTTTTAAATACTTTTTCATCGCTTGAAATAGTACTTATATGCAAATAATATTATATTTTTATATTTTTATGAATTTGCAACAGTCAGATTAAGTCTATCTTTAGCCCGGGTTCTAGATGTTAATTCTGAAAATGGCGCAAAATGTTATAAATGCTTAAGTAACAGTTTTTGAGAAAAGGAAAATCATTTGCGATTTAATTTTTTAATATTTAATAAGTTACTCCTCTTTGCATTATCTGGCACAAACAATTTGCCAAAAATGTTCAAATTTGTCAATTTAACCATGACTTTTAACAGTATTTTTTTTTTCCATCTATTATTATTTAAGGCTGTTTTTCAAATATTTCGTCGTCGCAAGAAATAGTGCTTATTTGCGAATAATTTATATTTTTTGTCAATTTGCAACAGTTATTCACGACTGTTTGGTCAAGTTAAATCTTTCGTTAGCCCGGATTCTAAATATTAATTTTGAAAATGGCGCAAAATGTCAAAATGAATAAAATTTACAGTTTTTGTGAAAATGAAAAGCGTTTGCGATCTAATTTTATTTAAAAAGTAATTCCATCTTTGCATGATCTGACATAAACAATTTGCCGAAAGTTGTTAAAAGCTGCAACTTTTACCATGATTTTTTATAGTATTTTTTTTATTTACTATTATTTAAAGCTGTTTTTCAAATATTAATCGTCGCATGAAATAGTGCTTACTTGCAAATAATATTGTATCTTTATATTTATGGTGAATTTTTAACAGTTATTCACCACTGTAAGATCAAGTTAAATCTATTTTTACGGGTTCTAAATGTTTATTCTGAAAAGTGGCGTAAAATGCCAAAATGAATAATAGCTACAGATTTCTTAAAAATGAAAATCGTTTGCGATCTTATTTTTTTAATATTTAAAAAGTTACTCCTACGCTGTATTAATAAAATGTGAGCTTAAAAAAATGTGCCACAAAATTGAGAATTGCTCATAAATTACAATAATTTTCATTTAGGTGAGAAAATATCTACAAATCGGAGATTTTGAAAAAAGTTTAATTCTAATTTAATTAGATGTTATTGACAGCTTAGATTTACAGTTCAGCCTCAAATGTTAGGGCCTTTTTTTTTCTTCTTTTTAACTCTTCTTGGTGTTAAAGCTTCGATAAACATTGGTAAAAACTTCGATAAACATTGGTTATGAATCTGATTTCGAATATAAAAATCTTATGCATTTTTTTAATTACTGAGTTCGTTAAAGTAGCTAGCTGATTAAAAAAAATTTTGCTCTAAGTATACATTTTGTTATAAGTGTATCGTAAGCAAATAGTGTCCAAGTTTTACCGTAACTTATTACATTAGAATCTATCTACAAATAATGTCACACTTAAGGCAGAGTTAGTGGGTCCGAGAAATTGTGACAATTTGTAACAAGGAGGGAAGGGACAACAAGATGCGTGATAAATATTTTTTAGTTAAAATTAAAACATTTTAAATCAGTAGATTAAATTTTTTAATAATATTTTTTTACATTATTTTTTTCATCAAAATAAGTATTTATCATTATTATTCTTACATTTCTTAATGTCACTAAAACACATAGTTAAAGTTTCAAATTGAAATTTGAAATATTATTTATAATATGTGTTTTGTTCAACTGCTGGAGCATGTATTTATGCAATTTAATGTGGTAAAGGGGGTATGGAATTTAGTGAAGTGACTTTGTGATAAAGAGAAGCAAAAAGGTTAAAAATAATGGGGGGAAAAGAAAGAAAAGAGTGTGGCATCATTTTTGGACGGCTCCTTATACCTTTTTATTGCATTTACTTCTTCATGTTTTTAATTATTATTGCTATAATAGCTGCGTTTGGGCTACCAGCTTGGTCTCCTTTCAAAACTATCTAGTACAACTTAGAAATTTTAAAGGTAACCAAGCCGATTGCATAGCACAACTGTATTTAAATATTCTAATTCCTCATCCCCTTCTCCGATTCTAACACTTTATTTCAAACAATATACGAACCAAATTTTTTCGCCTTCTAACTGTTTACTGGCTCGGAAGTACTTTGATTTCAATTTTAACTATTTTCAAGCGATGCCTGCGATATTGTTAATGTTCTTTATGTACTGACTTTTAGTAAAAATTTTAAATCTGTCTTGCAGTCATTAAATCACACACCTTAAGTATGAGTTTGGGGCATTATATATATATATATATATATATATATATATATATATATATATATATATATATATATATATGCATGCAACTGCTCGAAAAAGACAAGTTCTGCCACCAGTAATTGATATAAAAGTATGCAACACCATAGCACCGTTGATGTTTAAAATTTCTACGGCCATATTTTAGAAAGTTTGAAAAGTATATCTAAATCTTTGTAACGAAGTCTTTATTTCTATATTCAAAATATTCAAAAATTATTAAAAAAAAAAAAATACTTAACACACACACACATATATATATATATATATATATATGGCAAACTCTCTTTAAACCTTGTCAACAATTTAAACTATGAAATTGCAAATAATGATTTTATTTTTCAAAATATTGAACTGCAAACAAATTATGACAGTTTCCCCTCTCTGAAACAGCAGTTAATTTTACCTTAATTTGTGTAGAAGGCTTTTTAATTGAGTAATTGTGACCGTTGTGCATTTCTAATGAGAAGAATCTAAAAATTTTCATGCTAGAAAAATTTTCAAGTATGTTTATGCCATTTAAGATTTTTTTTTTTTTTTTTTTTTTTTTGAAAAAAAAGTTTTTTCGAAGAATACATTTTTTTAACTTTTCTTTGAAAGCTAAAAAGATGATGAAATGAACTAATAATATTTTCTAATTTTCTTTTCTGCCAGAGCGAATTGATATTTAGTATTGTACTTTTTTGTATTTTATTGTACTTAAGGATAGAAAATAGTATGAAATCAGAGGGTTACAGTAATAGATTTTGTGCACTTTTTTAACTCGTTACTTTTTATTGAAATCACGTATTCCGTGTTATAGTGTAATAAGACATTTTTTTAATTGTTTCATTTTTAAGAAATGAAAATCACTTTAACAATAAGTTGCTGGCAAAAGTGGTCTTAGAGGACAAAACTTCCTAATTTTGCTACCAACAGATAATGGTGGCAATGCGGCCACAGTTGTCCACCGGCTGCCTTAACTTATATTACTCCTATACATGAAGAAATTATGACATTTGCGAGAAAATATGACCAAAATTTATTTTGTAGTGTTAATTATCCACTGAAACAAGTTTCTTTTTTTAAATAAATAACTAAAAATGCAAGAAAAAATTTCTATTGTAGCTGTGATTATTATGTAGAATTATTTATTAAGATATTTAGTTTTGAGTTAGTCCTTTATTATCTTTAGTCGAAAGAAAGGAGATAGAGTCTTGATCATTCAAACAAACTTTAAGTCCAGTGAAAGAGTTCAGGCAAAAATGAATACCTTCAAGACTGTTCATTAACTGTGTTATTAACAAGGAAAACTTTAACCTTTTTTCAAGGTACAAAAAAAAATAAAATAGTTTGAGTGCTTAACATTTAAGGAAAAGCTATAATTTTAAATTAAGTATACATCAGTATGCCAAAAAAAATTATATATGCTTTAGAACGGGAAAATATAATTTAAATATTTGAAAAGTTATCAAACTTTGTTTAAAAATTCGCTTATTTGACTAGAAATTTCCATCTAATTGAAAATTGTCAAAATCAATGAATATTTCTTAATATTTGCAAATTTTTATGAGCTCTGATAATGCAGCGTTAGAGTATTTTTCTTTAAATAGTGAAAAATTGATTAAAAACTCTTTTGATTTACCCAAACTGAGGCTTTTTTTCATGTATTCCGTTTTGCACCACTTTCAGTATCAGCATAGATGGTGCTTGATCTAACAATCATGAATTTCTGGTGCAAACTCAGGGCAGTTGTGTAAATAACATATTTTTCGTAAAAAATAAGAATAATGCTTGTTTTACTTTGCGTTACTTACTTTGTTTATAATACATACTTAGTTTACAAAATATCTGTACAAAAAGATTTTTTTTTTTACTTACAATGTGTTTTTAATTTTACTTTTTAATAAATACGTCGAGGTACTATTTATATTGTTTCCTAAAGTAGACGAAAAATAGATACTTAATTTTTGATCGATATAAAAAAAATACATTATAAGGAATCAATATCACTTAAAATATTTACTGAATGCAATATGAAGAGTTTTAACCTCTTTTTATCTCTGGGAATCGTGAATACAAAACTATTTTCGCGTGAATTCAAATTAACTGCGATCAAATTTAAAAGAAATGAATGCGGAAAAATTAACAAGGTCAAATTTATGTTCTAACTTAATTTATGCAAGTATAGTAAAAAAAAATTTAAATATTAAAGTTTAACAAAGATTCAAAAATATTTTTGTTGGACGTATATTCACGAACATTAAAATATGCAAAAGAATCGAAAACTTACTTTGAAAGAGCATCAGCAACATTTACTTTAATTATTTTTTATGAATATCTCATATTAAAAAAATTTCTTTTGACAAAAAAGAAAAGAAAAACCACCTAAATAAATAAATAAATGTGCACAAGAGAAAAAAAAAAGATTTTTTAATAAGAATCTGTTTATAAATCTAACTTTTTAATAAAATCTTTATATCGTTTCTTAAAATAGACGAAACATAGGTACTTAAGTACTTTTTTTTTTAATTATTAAAACTACATTCCTTAAAATTAGTTCATAATCTCTTATCATTAATAAATAATATTTCAAATAAGTAAAACATTAATTTATTTTTATTCGCAAGATTTCAAGCGAGAGCTCTTACGACTATCTTATTTCCTTATCCAGTTGTTTAGCGAAAGACATCAGGGATCGAGGCCACTTTGGCTGGCCTAGTCATGGGATGTTGAGGTACCTGGGTCCCAGACCCCTAATCCTCTTTCTTGATATATAAAGCAAAGGACGCTGTTCAAAAGTAGGTTAGCGTTCCAGTGGTGCTTTTAAGATTAAATAATAAGAAAGGTTACTCCTTAATTAAGTTAAACTATTGAGTAAATAACAGTTAGGTTGAATAATAAATTTAATTAAAAATTAATATCACCAGAGCTCACAGAGGCTTACAGTAAAAAAAGAGAAATAAAAAATAAAATAAAATAAAATCCTTATAAAAAAAACGTATGCATATTTTTTTTATTCTTAAATAATTATCCAATTAACAGATGAGTAAGCCTAGCAACCCCCTAAGAGCATCTGGGCTTCAACAGGAATGAGGAAGTGAGAACTGAGCTGTAAATAACCCCAGGAGGTAATGGGGTGGAATTTCGGGGTAGATCGTCAGGGACAACTCCAGAAACACCCTTAAAATCTCATCCTATAAAAAAACCTTTTTGATTTCTTTTTTTTCCAGAAAAGATAGACGCGATTTTTTTTTTTTTTTTAGAACTGTAAATTCATCGCTGTTAGGTTAAGTTTTGTCCATTTTTAACAAATAATACTCTAGTTAAGAAACTGGTTCATCATTTCAAGTTGAAGCAAATAAACAGATTTTAGAAAATAAAAAGCGATACAAAAATACATTGTCTATAATTGATGATTAGGGCAGCAAGTTTGTAGCGATGTGAATATTTGCGATGATTTCAGCATACTCTTGATGTTTATTTTTTTCTACTCAAATATGCGAACTTTTAAAAAATCTTACTTTTTTGAAGTCAGAGAATTAATGATGTATAACTGATAAAAGATTTATTACAATAGAAAAACGAAACGAAGAAAATAGATCAGAGATAATCCAAATCCTGTCAAGTAAGGTGATATGTTATATCCCTTGGAGTAAAAATTTATAATGACACAATGCTTTCCTAAAAGACAATAAGACTACAAAATACAAAAGGAAGAAAAAGTTTTGTATCCCTAAAATTTTGCTTAAATAATGGGAGGAGGACATAGGATACAACGAATATTTCTTTTCCTTCTTTTTTTTTTTTTTTTTTTTCGAGCTACATGTGGAACTTAGTAGTGCGGGGAAAATTTTTAGTTTTTTTTTTAAACAATTGCTTTTGACAAACATTCCATGTGCTTTTTTTCTCCTTCAAGCTACGTGTGTAACTTAGTTTTGCGAGGAGCATTTTTAGAATGCTTTTTTTTTCTTCTTTTTGTTTAAAGCAAAAATAACTGCTTTTGTTAAACGTTCACTTCTCTTCTTTTTTTTTTCTTCTTTAGAGCTACGTGTGTAGCTTAGTTGCAAGGGGATCTTTTTTAGAATGTTTTTTCTTTTCTTTCTTTTTATATCAGTCGCTTTTGATAAACGTTCTATTTCAAGTTTTTTTTTTTTTTTTTTTTTTTTTTTTCTTGAGCTCGTACATGTGTTCAGTTGTGTTGGGAGCATTTTTAAATTGTTATGTTTCTTTTTTTTTTCCTCCAATTTTTTTAATCAGCGTTTTCTGTAGTATTTTTTTTCCGAGATGCGTATTGAGAATTTCTTAACTTCTTCTATTTTATACTATATATATATTTTTAAAAACATTTGCTTTCAACTAAAATTTTCTCTAAAGTTTTTTTTTTTTTTTTTTTTTTTTTTTTTTTTTTTACCACATTGTTTTCAAACCGCGTCTTCTCATTTTTAACCGACGTGTTTTTTTTTTTAAATTTTATTTATTAATTTTTTTTGAAACGTACTTGTATAATGTTGCGCGTGGAATAATAATCAAATATAAACTCTCAAAAAAACTAGTTTACAGTTAAATCATAATATCAGTGCCTTGAATCATTATATACGCTTAAAAAAATAGTGTTTAACAACTTTTTTTTTTAAAACTAAACTATAGTATTATACATAATCAAGTTTGAAAAGTATAACTCTGTACCATATTTTGGTCGCAGCAAATGTAAACGATATGGTATTATGTACCATAATTACTTTTAAAGTATTCAGCCAGAACTTAAGCCTCAAGAACGGCTTAAAATATTAAGGGTTGGGGCAACTACATAACTTGAGGAATCTGGTATAGAATTTTTGTTCCATTTTCCCACCTACAGCAAAGATTCTGAGTTTCTACATGAAACCCACTTGATGCCACTGAGTAATTGAAATACCTGTTGTAATCAACCCTTTCATTACAACAATGCATTGATATGCTTAGGAATTTTCATGCACGCGCTGAGAAAGCACTTCTTTTGCAATATCTTTACTGCAGAGGGGGGTAAATATGAAGCATTAAAACTGACGATTGAAGAGAATTCCAAAGCGTGAGAACGAGGACAATTTTTCTACTCCTCATTGTTCTTCAGGTGACGAACACCTGACTCACCTAGTTAGCATAGAAAAGATAAAAATTTATCATAACTGGCAGAACATTATTTAGAATTTTAGAATGTGCATGCAGAGAATGTCAAGCATACCTTTACACAAAATCCTGGGACCATAGTTGTCTAGATTTTCCAATTCAAAATTATTTTGTTTTATTTTTCTTGACTCTTAACATTTTGTGCGTTCAAACAAAAAGTTTTTTTTTTTTTTATAAACACAAGTCGATTTAAAAAAAAACATCAAAAAAATTTTTTGATTTTCCTAACATCTTTTAATTTTAACTCTAGATTGCCTAAGGAAGTCGTTTTGACTGCTTTAAATTTCAATTAGAAAATCAATGATGTATATAATGATACAATTTCTTAGAATTTTGTACAACATGTAATTTTTTTATTGTTTGTATTTACTAATAACTTGTTATATAACTGTAAATAATATAAAAAATATTAAAAAATTAATTTTAAACAAATTTCTTTACACATTATTATTATTTTTTTTTTCAATCCAGTCACTTTGACTGCTTTTGGGCAATATAGGTATATATTAAGTTTCAGTCTTTCTAGTGTTAAATAATAATTAGTCCTTGCAATAGAGTTCAAAAATCAACCTTACCTAGAAAAAAATTGCGGTGAGTTTTAATTGTTATACATATATTTTTCTAGAGATGTGTTCAAAACATTCTTTTCTTATGAATACATGTTGATTTAAAGAATCAAAATATTAGGATTTTGTATCCAACACCTTTTTCTTTAATTAAAAATTTGTCCTATCATGGAGCTCAATAATAGATGCTAACTGGGAAAAGGGATTGATATGAGTTCTTTTTTTTTTTTTGTCTGCTTTTTTTTTTTTTTTTTTTTTTTTTTTTTTTCCCCTCCCCAAAAAGCAGAACATGAATCCGCATTTTGAGACCAAATTCTTTTTCAAGGAATGTTTCATTTTTCAGAAAAAAAGTAAAGCATTTTTTTTTTTTTTTTTTTTCAGTTTGCAGTAGAAAATTTCTGGTGGCCTAGAGAATATTTTCAATGGGAACACAAATCCGCATTTTGTAACCAAAATATTCTTCTCAAATTTTTACTTTACGGAAAAGAAAAACTATCGAATTACAACCTGGTTAAATCCTAAATATTGAATGTCAAGTTGATTTAATTTGTAATGTTTTATTTTTGTCATCAGCTATAATAATTATTTAAAATGCTAATTACCTGCTTGAGTTCCCCGAAAGATTTTAAAAGAAAAATTAAAAACCATATTTTTAGGGAACGTTTTTAAAATATAATCCGGTGGAGTAGGTAAGTGAAACACTCTTTTTAAGAGCAGAGTAATTCGAAGAGGCGTCAAAAAACTCACATGAGTGTTAATCTTATTGAAAGAAGGGAATTAATCTGGGTAATATTGGGGGGAAAATAAAAATGAAAACTAAAAATTAGGTTTTTAGAAAAAGTTCACGAAAACTTTTGTTAATTCAGGGAGATAGAATTTAGGGGATTGCCAATTTCCCTAAATTCCAGAAAATAATTTTTAGGAAATTTCAGAGTTCTGTTAATTATTTTCTCCCATTTTACTTAGCTTTTTTAATTTCTGAAAGCAGCATTCCAGTTTTCTGTTACTCGTAATTTTTTTTTTATAAACTTACGGTTGAATTATTGATACTAAGTTAGCAGGAAATGGACACTAGTTTTCAGATATTTCAATAAAAATTTTCGCTCTCGAGTGAAAAATGAAAATAATAATAAATATTATATTTAAAAAAATATTTTTGGTGGAGTTGAGGGCTTTAAAATCGTTGAAGTTAATCACTCTTGATAATACTTAAAGACAATAATTCAACTGATAAGAATAAATTAACAATAAATCTATGCTGCATTAAAATGTGAAAAATAGCCCACGATAACTTTATTTGTTTAGAATTTGATTATTGGAAAACCATATATTATATACCCATAATGGATTATCTTAATAGATTGTGCACCTTTAATAAAACTTTGGAATGGATTAACTAATGCAGTGTTTCCCAAACTTCTGACTTTTGTGTACCCCTTCTAAATTATTCGTAACGCTGTGTACCCCTAATAAAAAAATTAATGTATTTTTTTTTTCAAAAATATGTTTATTTTTATTTTAAGGTACAAAGTTTTGTTAATCAATTTATTTGCATTAGGGAGAAGGATGCTATTGTTTTTGCTGTGATAACAGTTTATCATAATTCAGTTCTCTTATGGCCAATTTTAGTCCGAGATGCGATTCCACGTCTAATAATCAATTTCTTTTTTTCAAATTAATGTCCTCGAATGCTGAAAAAGTGACTTCAAATAAATCTGAAGTTGGAAAAGGTAAATTTTTTTCACAACTTTTTCTGTTAAAACTGGATACATATTTTGCATTTACAGCCAGAATGATGTTAAAGTACGCTCCTCAAGTTTATTTTTCAAGAAGGATAAAAATTATATTTTATAAAAATAATCAAAATAAGTAAAATTTATTACAAACTTTTACTATAAAAAAATTGCACAAAAGTTAAAAATCACAAATAACTGTTGAGATTACTAATTATAAAGTGTTAACTATGCGAAAAATAGCCAATAGAAAAATACGTAATCATAAATTTTCATGGCTAGCTTTGTTTTTAATTAAAATTCTTCGAAATTTTCGTTTGCTGCAAGTTATTTCGCATAAGAACGCGTAACCCCTCTAAACTGTTCCCGTACCCCTGGGGGTACGCGTACCACACTTTGGGAAACACTGAACTAATGGAATGAATTAACGATGAACTCTTTTAATGTATTAAAATATAGAGCAAGCAGTACGATATATGCCCACATTAAAACAAGAAATATTTATTCCAAAAAACAAAATGGCGTTTCTTTGAAGAGGAAAAAACCACTAACTTTTAATGTTCCATGAATGAATTATATACATGTTCTAAAATCTAGAGCTGTAATATAAAAAGTCCGATTTGGGACAGCGGCCAGATGAAAGAGGTGGCTCAATGTTATTGTCTCTTTCCTTCAAACATCTGGAGCTAATTATAGTTTTCTACCAAGAAAATGGCCGAACAGCGAAGCCAACCCTTTCTCTAGAAAAGATCCCTCGATGTCGCCATTGGTATGATTAATAAGCTAAGGTGACCATTTTTATTTGCTTTACTACTTATTCAGTTGATTTACAGATTCAACAAAGAATGAAATTGGCGACAGGTATAGTAACCGGCTGTGAATAATAATCCCATATGGTTTTGGTTGAGTTTAAAATAAGCATCGGGATTATTGTCTGGTTAGAAAAGTGAATGAGCCTCCTGGTTTTTGGTTCAACACTGATCCGGTTCTTTTGTCACTGTAATTGTAAAATCGAAGTATTGTATTCATTGTTGAGAATTGAAGACCTACATGTTTCTTGTTAAGTATTGTTCCGGGTCTTTCATTTCTGCTGTCGTGAAATCGAACTATTGCATTCAAAATCAGTTCCTCATGTCAGTTCAAAGCCATATGTTGTTGAATTTGTTTGAATTTTCTAATTTGTTAAGGTATTCGTAGAAAAATGCTTTTGTGAGCTAATTTAGTAAATTAAGTAGGTATGTTCAATGCGAATTCTGCTATGTAATTGAAAAAACAACGTATATGCTTCGCGATAGATTTTATGAAAGATGCTTTACCTATATATTCTTTCCATTGCTAAGATTATCAACTCTAAATTAGAATTTCTGAAAAGTATTAAAAAGAAATGATTTTTTTAAAAAAAAAATAAATAAATAAATAAATAAATAAAAATACAATATGTATTTTGTCATTTGTAAATGCTAAATATTTAAAAAATTTCATTTTGAATTTTTTGTCTCTCATGTTGAATTTTCCATCGCATGTCAGAATTGTATAGACGAATATTTAAAATTTGTTTATTGTTTCGAAGTAAGAATGCTGAATAAACGATGCGTACAGTTTTGCAAATTTTTTCCTACTGTTTGACGATTCAAAAACACTGTTCTAAATCAACAAGTGAATAATATAACCATTTTTATAAAAAAAAAAAAATATTCAAAAATTTTTTTTTGATATTATTGAAAAAATCTCATCTTAGGTGAAAAATATAATTTTTACAAAAGAGCTGTATTGCTAATTTCGAAAGCTTACTTACTACAAAAGAAACGATAACTACGGTAAAAAGCATCAGGTACAAAATATCTTTTCAGAAAATTGTGTTTTACCTTTCATGGTAATCATATTTAGGAAGAAAATAAAGACAAAGGTATTCTGTTTGCTACTCACAAATCAAAAGCTTGAATTTTTTTTACAATTATAGAAAAAAGTTGTTGGAAAAAAAAAAAAAGAAACTGTTCATTAAATTACTTATTTTACACCGTTTCTTAA
Organism: Parasteatoda lunata; assembly: GCA_949128135.1. NCBI lineage: Eukaryota > Metazoa > Arthropoda > Arachnida > Araneae > Theridiidae > Parasteatoda > Parasteatoda lunata. The sequence goes on along the minus strand of OX421972.1, from coordinate 94,143,149 downwards.
TTTGCTGGTCACGTGATTAACCAAAACCGTGCACTCGGAAGAAAATTCAATGAACATTGGTGAAATCAATGATCAATAATATTATTTTTTATTTGAGTAAAAAAAAAAAAACAACTCTTTTTTATTCTTAATTCAAAAATTTGTACTTCTTCACAATTATAGGAAAAAAGAAAAAAAATTGGAGAAAAAAAGAAATTTGTCAATACTACTCATTTGACACATTGTTTCTTAGATTACTGATCATAAGACAGAGCAACCCTAGTAGCGAAATAACTTGGTTCCTCATTGGACCAATATTCACATATATTGGCTCAGTAAGGATTCAAAGGGCCGAAATTTTCCGATATTGGCCCTATATAGAATTGTCCAATTCACACGATGTTGTACAGCACTTTACCACCAATATCGGCCCTATATGGAATTGTCAGATTCATCCAATATTTCGTAATCATTATTCACCCATCAGGACCTATATTAGCTAAAAATATTGGCCCTTTATATATATTATAAACAGTCTAGACATCAAAATATTAGATCCTTGGTGTATGTTCATGTAAGAGTCATATTGAGCCAATTTTGAACTTAACTGGGGCCAAGGATAAATTGTTGCTATGGAAAATTGCATATTGAGAAAAACTTAATAGGCGAAATCGATGAGGATTTATTATTAAGGGATCTGGGAACAAAGGAAACTTATTGGTATGTGCAATTCAATTCACAAACGTAGATTTCATAATTAATTTAAAGTAATTTTGGAGTAAAAAGAAATTTAAATACATAATTTATGCGTGACAAAGAAACAGTTACACTGAAGAAAAAAAAATTTGATTAAAATCGATGATGTTTAAGAAAGGAGAAAAAAAAGTATACTTTTTTCAATATTTGCACTTCAACTGAATCAGAAATGTGAACAATGTTCGGAAAATAATTATTTAATATTTGTGAATAGTAACAGATAAACAAAGACACGAGTTTCCTTATAACTTCCGGTGTAATTGAAATCGTCCTTTTTCCTTATATCTCAATTTAACATTTAATTCCGGTATTTGAAAACCTCTCAGCCGACTTTCAAGGAACAGGATGACAAAATGTGTTTCAGATCCGACCCGTTTATTCTTGTTATATTGGGATCGCCTTTTGTTTCCTGTTTTTCTGGTCATCAGTAAGCTCACTACTTAACTCAAACGCATCGGTTTAGCGTGCAATTTATGCAATGTGAGCGTTTTCCGTGAATTATTATTACCCATACAGGGCCTGAGCTAAGGAATTCAAATTAATAGCCAGTAAATTAGCCAAATATCAAAAGTATTCGCCCATTTTCGAAAGTCTTCGCTAATAGCAAATCTCAATAACTTTTTATGATTAATTTTTTCCCATAGAAAACTATTTTACGGTAGTTTGTTTCAGGCTTATATTATTTGGAACCAATTTGAATTGGTTATGCTGCTCCATCAACCGAAAATTACTGTAATCGAATAAATGCTGATTTTCTTTAAAAAAAAATTCCTTTTGACGTAATTTTAATTTCTTTCCTGTGATAAAAATCATTCGCCAAAACACAATTTTGTTCGCCAAATTTATGATTTTTTCGCATTTGGCGAGGTGGCGAATGTTCGCGGACCCTGTATACTAATCTTGGACTAATTGTAGTTGTAGGTGACAAGTTGTAGGCGACAAGTTATAGGCCACATTGAGTAAAGATCCATTTTTCTTTTTTTGTTATTGATAATGAAAGAGGATTATAAGGATGTATACGAATTTTCTCCACCCTCTTGTTTAGGACCATGGGCGGTGAGCCATAAACCTATCCATTAGGCCAAATTTCAAAATAAACTGACTGAATTCGGTTCATCATGTTTTCTCAGGAAAATTTGAATAGGCACCTGGTTATTTGGTGTGATATACTAATTTTCATACAGTGTGCATCTCTGTGTGGTCTTTGTGGGAAAGTGACTACAATGATTGATGCTGGTGTAGGTAGTCATAAACATTGCATTCCATTTTCGTGCGAAAATTGGAAGAAATGTTTCAAGTTTTCTAGGTGTGCTGTCATGTTCATAGTTTTAAAGCTGGTTTGAAAAACTTTTTGTTTAGAGTGAATAGCTTTGTCCGATAAAGTTATAACTAGAAAATATTAATTGGGAAAAAGTAATATTAATTAACAGGTAAAATTGTATATAAATAATTAATAAAAAATTCTTTTATTAAATAGTTTATATAAAAAAAAATTGATATAAACAATTCTTAATTAATCATTGTGATTAATAAAAAATGCTGAATAGTAAGAATCAAATATTTAAAATTTAAGAAATTAATTATTAGCATTAATTAATTTAATATTTATTAATATTATTTAATACTTTAATAATATTATTAGTGGAAAAAATACAAAAGAGAAAATTGTGTCTTTATATCGCTTCAAATTTGAGAGAAATATTTTATCGAAATAATAATGAATTAAAAATAATCATATCGAATTAAAAAGTAGATAAAATATTCTTGGTGTAAAAAAAAAATTCTGAATTAAAATATGAAAAAAAAAAAAAAAGAAGCTTAATTTAACTTTGTTTCTTGATAAAAAATGCTGAATAAAAAACAAAGAATAAAAGAAAATGCTGAATAAAAAACAAAGAAAATATTATTAAAAATTGTTTTTGAAAAAAATAAATATTGGAAAACTACAAAAGAGCAAACCCATAAAAACCTCTGGACAAAAAAAAATAAAGCAAGAAGTGGAAAAATATAAAGAAAACAAATTAATTGAAAATCCTTGAGTTAAGAATGAAAAAATGCCGAATAAATACATTAAAGCACCATTTGTGCGTTCTTCTCTTTCATGTCCTTTTATAACAGTCCTATCTCATTCATAACCCACGCAATATTAAAAAACAGATAGTTTATACGACGGAATTTTTTTTTTTTTTTTTTTTTTTTTTTTTTTTTTTTGGATAACGTTGCAATTTTATAGCGCGAAAAACTAACCAAGTTCACCAGAAATTTGAAAATTTTGCTAGAACACAAATCCAAAAAATATATACAATATATGCACTAAAATCATAGACAAATATTAAAATAAAGCATTTAAAAAAAACTGGAAAAATTGTTTCTTTTAATTTTATGCAATAATTATATTTTTATTCGAATGTACAGAATTTTGGTACAAAATATTGTATATTGTTAAATTATTTTCACTCATGTTTCTTCGCTTATCAAACAATAGTTTTTCAGCGTTGCCACGTGTTTTTTAAAACAAAAAATTTAGAAATTTATTAACCAACGCAATAGATTGTGTTACCCCATAATTTTAAAGCATTTTCTAGTGTAAGGGATAGGGCTAGTTAAACTTTTTCTTTATTAATTTATGATCCACATGATATCATGGCCATTTTACTAGATAAGATTTAGATTGTACCTTAACTGTTTTCTTGTTATTTGGCTTTTGATCTATACTTTCTGTTTTATCATAATCAATTTTGTAACCTCAGAAAAGTAATAAGAGCTGTTAAAATGTAAATAAAAAATATAAATAAACATATCTTTCTTGAATAATTTTCGCGCATTTTTAAAAATCCCCTTTTTTTTTCTTTCTCATAAAAAAAATATTAATTTGCTAAAATCATTGTAGTATTTTGAGTCGCGGGATAGCCTGGTTGGTAGGGCACCGGGCCCTTGCAAAGAGTGCGTTGGTTCGATCCCTGCCGGCCGAAGACTCCCCGTGTAGTAAATGGAGACTTACGCAGGTTAAATCTGTCGAATCGCTAAGTCCTCCATGTTCCCATAACAAATCAATACCTCTGGGGGTACTGATCCAGGAGTTTCCTTGTCTTCTGGATTGGTTCAAAATTACAAAGCTACGGAGTTGAACCCAAAATTGGGTCGCCTGTTCAACGACGGTTACAAATAAAAACATAACATTAAACCTAAACTATGGATGATGCGTCCTTGCTTCTAGTCATGCGCCGTTTCTTTTACTTTCCCTGTTGTTTTATTACGTTAATATTTGGGGAATTTTGGAAATTTTGGGAAATTATTCGGGAAATTTTGAGTGATGCAAAAATTGAAATTGAACAATACTTGAAAAAACAAAAATTGAATATTTTTGAAAAAGAATTTTTCTCATCAATCCCGCTGAGTTAAAGTCATAAAAAGGGTAGGAGATAAGAATGGGAGGAGGGGGGGGGGGCATAACACTGTCACTAGACTGATTTGCTGAAAAGAACTGCTTCACTTGTTTTCGATATAAATAACATTAAGTGTAAATTAAAATTGCTATTAAGTAATCCAAAATTCTTATTTTATGATGCATTTCAATTAATTTGCTTAATTTTTAGTTATATGTCATTTAATTTATGCATTGATTTACTTCGGTTCCCTGAAAAACGTATGAAAGATGCTTTACTCTATTTAGAAAAATAATGATAAGTCAAACAAAAATAGAAAATAAAACAATCGAAAATAGAATAATAGAATATAAAATAAAGAATAAGCTCTTTTTTTTTTTTTCCTCAAAAAAATCATAAAAATATAATAGTGCTAAAAGAATTTCAAATATTAATTCTTAAAAATGAATAAATAATTTCCATTTCTGAGGAATTTAAATTTTTGAAGAAAATCATTGATTGTAATAATTCTTCTTTCTCATTTCTCCTCGCTCCAATTTGTTAGCAACACTATAAATATAAATATTCTATAAATTCACCATTGAATCATTTAAATGTTTAAATTCCTAGTTTTTGCTACGAAGAAACAAAATGTTGGCAGTAATTTATTTCTTGCTGATAAGATTCACACTTGATAAATACATTTGTTTGAGCACGAAACATAGATAAAGTGAAGCTATTTACGGGACTTTCTCCTTCATTTTATTTTAATTTTGAATTCGAAAAACAGACCTATGACCTTGTTAATATTGTTAGATTCTTAAGTTGCGAATCTATGCCGTTCAATTTGAGAGTATTTAAACTTAAAAATTGTTGTGAATATATCAAGAAACAAAATTCCTATCTTTATAGCGATGTTTATTACCACGTTTATATTAACTTGCCTTCGTGTATGTCTGTCCGGGTGGAATTTTGTAATCGATTTTAAACTAACTTCCCGACTAGCTACAGACTTCAAATTTGGCACACAGATTAGAATTGGATGACAAGGCATGAAAATTAAGAGAAATAAGGCATACAAAGTAAAATAAAATTAAAATTAAAGAAAAATTAATATTTTCGTGATTGTCTTTTGTTGTCGATTCAGTTATTTCAAATTAGTGTCACATGTCAGTAGAAAAGTTTTGTGTACAGTGAGTGAAAAAATTCAGATTTTGGAAGTGAGTACAAAAAAAAAAAAAAAAATTCAAATTAAAAAATAATATTTTTAAAAACCACGTTTTTGTAGTTGTTTTGTAATTTTTGTAGTGTAATTAAAAAATAAAAATTTAAAAAACGAAAAACGTGGGGAGCATGAAATATATAACAGTACATATACACATACATATACACATTTTCTTACTCATACACATGCACAGCCACATCCACATATACATCCACATACACACACACATGCATGTACACAAACATATTCCACATACACATCCGCATTCAGATACAATTACAGATATACATACACATATTCTCATGAGCACACATACACACACTAATATAACATTACTGTTATGTATTTCATGCGCCCCACGTTTTTTGTTTTTCAAATTTTTATTTTTTAATTATTACTAATTTAATTATTACAAAAACGTGGTTTTTAAAAATATTATTTTTTAATTTGATTTTTTTTTTATAAAATGAAATTAATATTAGTAATAGTGTCGGTAAGTTTTTTTTTTTTTTTTTTTTTTTTTGTGTGTGTGTGTGTAACTTACGAGTTTATGATAGTGAGTTCGAGTACTGATCAAGAGATGACAAGTTTGTATGTAGTTTACTTATGAGCAACGCAAACTGGTCATCTGTCTGTGTATACACCACGAACTCGTTATGAGTTGTTTGCTTACTGAAAGTTTTGACAAATCTTCTATTTGTAACCGTGGGGTTCTAGCTGCTCATCAGAGGGCCATATTTAGTTACATCAGAGGGCAACATCAGACATTAGAGGGCAACTATTTAGCTATCTCTTAATTGGTAATCAAACTCACTATTCTAAACTTGTATGTTTCACGAAAAAGATAACCCATCAATAGCGTGGTAATTTATGTTAAGGTATAAAAATATCCGTAAATGAATATAAACTGAGGCTTTGTAACCTCGCTCTCAAAGATTTTCAATCCAATGGTCTATAACAGGGGTTTCCAACTTACATGAGGCCGGGGGCCACAATTAAAAACACAAATCAAATGGCGGGCCGCAACTTTATCAAAATTTTATGTAGGACTCTTTCATGTCTGAAAGAACATTAAATATTACTGTCAGATTTTTACCAAGTTGTACAAAACAAAAGTATTGAATTACAAATTAAAATACGAAGTAGATTTTTAAAAATATTTAATCGCATATTAAGAAAATTCGAGCTACAATACCTTTAATGTGCACCTGTGTATTAATCAATTAATGTGCAACATATATCTAATTGTTAGATATAATATTTTAAAAAGTTTGGTTTTTAAAACTTACACAGTAGCACACAAAATGTTCAATGAGAAAATTGAGGTTTGTCTGCTGTAACCACCAGAGAATAGATATTTACATTTTAAATATAAAATTTAAGAATGTGCGTGTAAATATTTTCGTCCAAAATGAGTGATTTCAAAAAGTTAAATAAATTGGAGAATTTCTTCGAGAAAATTTCTGATACACACATGCTAAATTATATTCACAAAATACAAAAGAAAAAAAAAAAAAAAAAAAAAAATGAAATAAAAAAAAAAAAAAAGCAACATACACTATTATTTTTGTATTTGAATAAATATTTTCTTGGATGCGAAACCTGAGAAATGATTTTTTTTTTTGCACCGTTGGTATGTTAAATTTCACGGACACTAGGTTTTTATTATCGAGAAAAGTATTTTAAACCTATATAGATTTTTTACGAAAATTCTCCGCAAAAAAATGACAGCTAATATATTTTAGTTCGCGGGCTAAAAAAAAAAAAGGCTTCGCGGGCCGGATGCGGACCCCGGGGCGCCAGTTGGAAACCACTGGTCTATAAGATCAGAAACATTTTAAACACAAACGCTCATTAAAATTTTCCGTTTTTTTCCCTTACTTTATTTAATCTTAAAATTTTATTATCTTATCTTATTAAAATTTTATTTATTATCTTATCTTTAAAATTTTATTATCTTATCTTAAAATTTTTATTTATAGTATAAATATACATTCGTTTTTAACATGAATTTCGAAAACTGACAGATGAAAGAGTGACATTTTCCTTTTCTCTATGTTTGAAGAAAAGAGTTAATTACTATTAAAAACTCTCAAGTTTGCTTCACAATAACTTCGTTACCTTCAAAAATATATGAAGGTGAAAAAAGTCGACACGTACAAATCGGCACCCGCTCTCAAGACTTACCTGTCTATATAATAGTGACCAGATAGTGAATAAAGAAAACAAAAGAGATTGGAAACAAAAAAATGTAAAGTAGCCAATTCAAGTTGTTGGTTTATCCCGTGACAAACTTGCAACCCTACCAAAAAAAAAAAAAAAAAAAAAAAAAAAAACATTTCCCCGTCGTGTAAACAAACTCTTTTAAATGTAAAGTAGTCTTTTTTTTTGTTTTTTTGTTTCCATTTGTTATGGTTTTCTTTATTCACGTCTAGTATTCTTGAGAGAGTGGTCCCTATCTGCACATGTCAACTTTTTTCACCTTCATATATTTTTGAAGGTAATGAAGTTATTATGAAGTAAATTTGAGACTTTTTAATAGTAATTAACTGTTTTCTCCAAACATACAGAAAAGGGAGATTTTAATCTTTTACCCGTCAGTTTTCGAAATTCATGTTAAAAATGAATACACATTTATACTATCATATATAAACAAAAATCTAAGATCGAAGCTGATAATTTTTATTATTGGCGCCTATTTATAAGCCTTTGAAATAAGTCTGCCTTTTAGATCACATTTTTTGGAAGCCAATAAAATTCTTTTATTATCAAGTATATCATGGCTTATAGTGAAATTAGATAATTGTTGGTTAAAATTTCGGAAAATAAAGGGAAAAAAAAAACAACAACAAAAAAAAATAATAATCGCATTTTGGCGACTGTAAATCAGGCTCTGAAGCTAACCTTTGAAGATTCACACGGTTTCTGGTATACTAATTCCTATTCTTAGGTTATAATCCTATGGGAGACTGCAACCGAAAGTTCTGAAACCCACTCTCGCATAAGAATGCTTAAAAATGCCGCCGTTTTCGTTTTTCATCCTGTACAAAGTTTTTCATCCCGTACAAAATGAACTAAATTGTTTGTTTACACTTGCTCTGTATTTCATCATTTCACCCTTTGTCGGTTCGGGATGCTCGAAAACAGCAAACGAGGACAGAGCTCTGCCTCCCCCAAAAGACAAAAATCCTTGCTGCCGACCTGTATGCTCGAATGAAAATTTTCTTGTTATTTTTACCCGTTCCAACCCATTACACAGATTTAAAACATGGGATCAATTTTTGCTTCGAATATCCCCTTGAGTCCGAAATATTCTATTACGATCCCCATGTATCATTACAAATTGTAAACAATTTACTAAGAGTTACAATTAAAATGCTTTATTTTTTAATGCAATTAAAATGCTTTGTTTTTTAATACAATTAAAATGCTTTATTCGACCCTCGTTAGTTTTATATTCTCCAGAATCATAAAGGGGCGTAGCCCCTAAAATTGTGAAAGTGCAAGAGAAAAAAATCATCATAACTATTCCGTACAAAATTTCTATTTTAGCTTAATTTTGTTATTGGTTTAATATTTTTTTTGAACTGCGTTTAAAAGGTTTGGACTAAAATTGCGCAAATAAATAAATAAATAAATAAATAAAATAAAAATAAATTATAGCCAAAATAATGAAAAGAAATAATATCCTAATTATAGATGACAAACTGATTTTATGATCAAGGCAGATTAGGCCCGAGTTTTGAGCTCCCAAATTGAGGGGGCCTCAACTTTTTTAATGATTCGTACATAGCCTAGGTAGTTTTAAAGAAAAGAAGGTAAAATGACTCAGCAGGCAAAATTGTTTGGTTTCTCTTGAACAATTTATTTTTATTTGCCCAATACATTCTTCACCATTTTATCATCCGTATCATTTATTTGATTCATGTTATAAAATAAAGCTGATGTAAATATAAATAGGAGAGCTTTCTATAAAATGTACTGCACAAGAAATTTAGCATTCATTATACGTTGGCTTAAAAAATTTGAATAGGGAGGCTTAATTATTGTTGGCCTTAGCCCTATTTATCTTTAATCGGGACTTTTATTGTGTCCCATCTTTTACTATCCAGATCACAATTTAACATATCAGATGATGTTATCACATTTTGTAACGATTTTACTATCATTACTTTATCATTTACTTCGAATATCTTTTTGTATTATCGCCATTTGTTACAATCAATGTGAACGCATTCAGTTCTCATTGACATTCCATCTTTGAAGGGTTGTTAGTTTTAAGCGGTATTTTTTAAAAAAAATACAAATTAATGCCAAGATTCAAAAGGGAAAGAGTTATTCTTCAATAATCTACAATTTATGGATATTTTCAAGCGTTTAGTATGTGCATTAAAAAAACATCGAATTGCTCTTACACTGGACTTTTACTGTAACGTTGGAAACAGGTAAATTTTTGAGGAATTTTTATCATATAGGTTTAAATTAGTGTTTTGTTTGATAATTTATTGTCTTTATTAATTTATTAACTAACCATTTCATTACTAGTTATTATTCGTATTATTATTGGTCGCGAATCGCCGACATGACTGTGAAAATTAGCATAACCATGTAACTGAAACTTATTTGTGGTAAGAAATAAAGAGTAAAGAGTTATAAATATATTTTTGTTTTCGATTAGTCGCGACAGTGAATTTATGAGTCTCCATTGGTTTTGAAATAAGAGATCGATGGAAAATGAGATGAAACCGATCGATAAAAAAAGAATAAAATATTTTATATTCGCTTTTTATAAATTGTAATAAAAATTAAATAATTCATTTAATTTAATTAAAATTCGATTAAGAATGATTAAAAAATAAGTTTAGGAAATTAAAGAAAAATTAAAAGCAAGGAAATATGTAATGCCTATTGTGGCATCACAATACTATTATTTAAATAGATAACTAACAATAAGTATAGTTAGCTATAAAACAAATTACAGCAATATATAATTTTAAGAAGTGCAAATTATAGTTTTGAGAGGAAGAAAAAACGTACTTCATAATTTCCTTTAAATTTTTTTAGTTTATCTGAGAATTCTCTTTCCTTTAAGGAATAAAGTAGACTCAGTGAAATTTTTATCTAGTGAAATTTCTATTTTTGCTTTATTATTAACAGTGTGGAAATATTTTGGTCCGTCATTTTATAATTTGTCATGTTTTATTTGAGGGGAGGGGGGTTCAGTTTCGAATCTTACAACCGCATAAAATCCAAATTTTAACATTGAATCGATTTATAAACATAAACAACTTAGTGAAAAAAAAAAAAAAAAAAAAAAAAAAAAACAGAAGTTTAAAAAAGCATATAATTTAATATAATAAAATACAAAAGTATTCTTAGAAACTTGCCCATCTAAAAATTTGACTTTTAGACTAAAAGTATCATATAATCTTGTCTTCTTTTAAACGGGGATAATTGCAAAGAATGTTTTAAGTTTTTTATCGATTCTTAAAAAAACATTCCGTAAAGCAACTTAACAACTACAGAGCTTCTCTTGTATTTTTTGTTTGTTAGCATATATTATCAATTAACATAGATTTCGCATAATTATCTAATAATTTTTCAATACATTTTATTTGTGGTATGGGTTGACTCGTATATGTGACATGTTTCGCATCGGCACAAAAATGGATATACCATAATTTCAGTTGTTTCCCCGTTTTCTTTTGTCATTTTGGCTTTTGACACTTTAGAAAGTTTTTGTTTATAGAACCAAAACTATAGTATGTTCCTTTTTGCGCTCTCGTGTGTGCTTTTCTGGTAGCTCTTTTTTTGGCTGCCATTTTGTGTTTTGACACTTTAGAATGTTTTTGTTTATAGAACCAAAACTATATTATGTTCCTTTTCTTGCTCTCATGTGTGCTTTTCTTACAGCTCTTTTTCTTTTTTCTTCTTCTTCCTGTTATTTTGGGTCTCGACACTTTAAAAAGTTCTTGTTTATAGAACCATAACTATAGTGTTTTCCTTTTTGTGCTCTCATGTGTGCCTTTACAGTTCTTTTTTTCTTCTTTTTTCCCTGTCATTTCGGGTTTTGGCACTGAAGATGTTTCTTGTTTATAGAATCGAAACAATAGTGTATCCATATTTTTAAAATTTTATAGCTGTTATGTTAGCATTTCTTTCGTTTGATTTTTTTTTTCATTATCTTTTATCATTTTTAGGATTTGAAACTAAAGAACGTTCTTGTTTACAGAAACGAAACTATAGTATGTAGTGTCCATTTTGTACCGTTATGTGTGCTGTTTGTTCGGGGTTTTTTTCCCCCCGCATTTTTTTCAGTTTGAGTTTGGACTCTGAGAAAGATAATATGTACATTTTTGTATTGCTTTTTGTGCTTTATGCATGCGTTTTTGCTTTATTCATATACAGCTCAAAGTATACCCTTTCTTCATTAAGATATGTAAAATTGTATAAGAAAACTATTATTTAATATTTTTTCCTTTATCACTACTAGCAATATAATATTTTAAATAAGAAAAGATATAGTTTCATAAATGTATTAATGGAATAATTTCCTTAGTTTTTTGATTTGATGGTTATATTAGCGGTTAAAACTGATCAAAAGCTTAACTACACAGGCACTCTTACATTTTAGAATAATGATCTAGATCCGAGTCTTCAAGTTAGTCAGGTCACATGTATTATTCAGTTTTTCAATGAAATAGACTCATTGTAACAATTCTGATTGATGACCAATTGAAGTTGCTATTATGACAGCATAAAGACGTGCCTTTTTGCCTTATCTTTAAACCCAGAGATGCTTCAGGTGTTTAAAAAATCATTTGAGAAATCCAAAGCCCACCCAGGATTCAAGAGTCAATGATGATGAAGAAAAAGAATGTTTCAAATCCGGTTTCACAGATCTTGAATCACTCACTAGGAATTTTATCTAAATGCACGAAGCACCCCTTGTTCATTCAATTTATTAAATTTAATCGTTTGGGTCCATAAAATAATGTAATAAAATAATATAGTTAAGAATAATAATTAATAATTTACACAATTGTAATGTTTTCTATAGTAAATTATAAATGGTATTTATATAGAATTTTTCAAAAGTGTTGATTGAAATCGGCATGCCCGATAATTTGTGAGAGGGTTTCTAGAAACATTAATTCGTCAAGGGGCAATTCAAAGCTTACATTAGCATTTATAAAATTGTAGACTATATTATTGTGGCTAAAATTTTATTGCTGAACCGTCAGTTCAGCGATATATTTTTTTTTAAAAACTGAAACCATTTTTTTGAAGGGCAGTCAATGTGTTATTTAACATTCTAGGAAGCATGGAAGAAAACAGTTACTATGCATATCATAAATGCGTAAGAAAAACGTTAATATTTTTTCTTAAAAAAATATATAAATAAAATCTATTAATGAATTAAAGTAATAACAAAACAATGCTATACTTTAGTAAGAGTAAGGTTTTTACTAAAATACCAGATAATAATGCAATATGAGTTTTTCTTGTGTTAATGTATACGTAAGAAATTTAACAGCATGTTATGTTATATGTAGTATAATGTTGATAAAAGAAAATATTAAAAATCATAGCGATACAATATAAAGTACATAATACTACATAGATTAGTTTGTGGCAGCCATTTTTGATGGATAAAATATGTCTATATAACTTTGAAGACCATGTTTCAAAGGAAAAGTAATCTAATCAAGGACAAACAATTCGCAATAATTTTCTTATGTTTGAACATATTTCAACAATTTTCGCAACAATCTTCGCAAAGTATGATTCATAGCTTTATAGTGCCCTTTGAAATGAATGGTATGATGAAAGCGAATACATCAAGATAGGCTATAAAAATGAACGAGATAGTGCCATACAATTGTCTGCATGATTGTACAATATACACTTAATCCATATTTCACTAATTTTGTGTTGACCTAAGAACTTGGTCATCTAAAAATAAAATTTAAGGGTTCTTGGCTTTTGACGCTTTAAAGCATCAAAAGTAGTTTCTGTGAAATTTTTGTTGTATCAAATTGCTAACACATACAATGGAAAAAGAGGTCAGGGCAGTCACTTCTAATGTCAATTATAAATCCTGCCAAATAATATTTTTCTTTTACTCCTAAGTCGATTAATTAACAAAGCTACCATGCCACCTTAAAGTCTACCAGATCACGTAACATAAGATTGTATGTGGGGATTGTGTCACATAAATAGAATTCAAAATGTTTCACCTTAAATGTGTGTAAACGCACTAAAGGTTTTAATTAAATTACAGGAAACATGTAATTTTTGAAATTTTCATTTTATTATTAATTAATGTTTAAGTTACTTGTTTCATACACTTTAAATGAGTTATAACTTCAAATGCCAGCTTAGTTGTTCCAATTCATGCATATTTTAAAACTGTCTATTTATTCTTCTTGGAATGCGATATTCATATCAAATTGATTTAGGAAGAAAAAAAACTAAATATTTACATTAGTTAATTAAATCAGTTAGTTATAACATGTTTCAACTATAAAGAAATTAGAGTCAGGATGACTCAGGGGATAAAGCGTTCGCCTTCCAATGAAGTGAACCGGGTTCGAGTCCCAGGGATGGCTGGTCGATACGAATTCCGCATCCGGCTTGCACCAACTACAGTGCTGAAGTGAAATATCCTCAGTGGTAGACGGATCATGGGCTAGAGTCTGCTTGCCGCCAGGCTAACCGTGGGAGGTTCTCGTGATCTTCCTCTCCATGTAGCGCAAATGTGGGTTAGTTCCATTAGAAAAGTCCTCCACGAAGGCAAATTTCTCCCATTACTTGATCCATTACTTGTCTTCTGGATTGGGTTCGAAATTCCAATGCTATGTAATTAAACATTAGTAGTCGTAAATCCAAAACAATTGGGTCGGCTGTTCAATGACTGCTATAAAATAAAATATAGAGAAATAAACCACTTGGTTACAGTTTAGATAATTTTTTTAGTTAGTAAATTATTTTAGTTAGTAGTTTAAATTAGTTAGTAATTATGGTTGGGTAATATAGTATTATTTTGACATGTGTTTTAAACAGTGTGTTATGAAATCATCTTCTGAGAGAGTGCTATTTCCTAGAATCTCTACCTAAAGTGAAATGCATAATTATAATTACTTTGGGAACTTTAAACAAATTGATATCACTTTCTTTTGCAAAGTTTGTGACTGTTTAGTGAATTATTGACAATCAATTTGTCTCTGTATTCTAACTGATCATGCAAATTAAACATTGTTATCTCCCAATTTGACTGATCGGCGGATCTGACACATTTATGCAGACATAAATGTTCTTGTCGAGTCTCGTTAAATCGGCCCATTTGGCAAATTCTTGTACACTTTCATCACCGATATAGCAGAGTTTTCGATAAACTATTATGAATTGGATTTTAATGAGAAATGTTAGAATTTAAATCTTGTTTACATTTAACGTTTGAATGGGGAAAATTATCAGATTGTAAAATGTTATCAGTGAAAGAATTTATTTGTTTTTATAAAGAAGTTGAGATTTAGTAAGTGCTGTACTATACTGATTTGCTGAAACTTTAATACGATGTTAAATTAAATCGTTACGATTCCCTGATAAGTTATATAAATCATAATTCCCTGATAAATAAACTAATTATAATGTACAAAATATATAAATGCTTGTTCGAATTAATTACTTATGTTTTTCAAATAGTGCGTCTACTTTCTATTCCATGCAGCTCAGTATCAACGTAAAGAGTATTTTCGAAATTTAGTACATTTAAACTTGAATTTAGTACAGATCCACCAAATTTCATACAGTTTGGGGTGCGTCCACTTACTAGTCCATGCAGTTCATCGAATCAATTAAAAATGTATTATCAACTACACTGGTGTAAGAAATTAAGCGAATTTGCAGACTTGGTCAATTATCTCTAGAACTACTGGACCGATTTTAATGAAATTTGATATGTACTTACATTGATATAATACAAAACAAATAACCAACATAAACCAATTAATCGGAGTCCAAAGGTATGAAACAAAGGTTGCCGAATAAACAAAAAAAAAAGAAAAAAAAAAGTTTAATAGGGGGTATGGTCCTCTCTTATACAGGCCTTGCAGCTTGATTTTACACTTGAAATAAGGTAGTTTATAATTTCCTGTGGCAATTTCATACCTTCCGACTCCAACGAGTGTTACGCACGATCATACGTGTGTATTAAAAATGTTGAATGGTTATTTGTTTTGTAATGTATCAGTGTGTATATACATATCAATTTTCATTAAAATCGGTCCAGTAGTTCTACAGATAATCGATCAAGTCCGCAAATTCTCGTACTTTCTTACGCTTACAATATCAATTGGAAGAATAATTTCTAATTTTAGTCTTATTTATTCAAAACTGAGAAATAAAGTTGGAGAACAGAGAGCTTAAAAACTAATGTTTTTGATTGCATGCTTTGGGGGAATGGCTGATCTAGAATGAGAGTAAATTTTTTCTTTTTTAAGACGATTGCTTTTATTTTCATGTATTAAAGAAATTAACAGATTGGATAAATAGCAGGGCTTTTAACCGTACCCGAGGACGGCTTGTCCAACAATGTACCCGTCCTCCTTTTAAACTAACCCGTCACTTCTAAATAAATAAAAATATAATTTTCTCTTATTTATTACAAACATTTATCATATAAATTGCGCAATGAATTAGTTATTAGGATTACAAATACTAGGATGACATTATACAGTTATAAAACAAATACTAGGTTACTAGTAACCTAGTATTTATTTTATGAAATAATTTATTTCTTATATGAAATAATTTAAATGACAAAGGTCAAGTTATATGGAATGTCAATTTATCCGAGGGTACTGCGTTTTTGAAATGCATCAAATATAACGTTTGCCAGTTTCACAATCAATCTAATGATTTACAGAAGTTTGTGCTCAGAAATCTGAAAGGGTTCTTCCATTTAGGTAGATGTTCATAATTGCGTTTAACGCTTCTTGTTAAGACCAGTACGTAATGTGTTTTTTTTTTTTTTTTGTAAGTTCATTACTGAAAAGCTCCTTTCAACCGCTGCAGTACTCCCAGACAGAGAAAACATCAATTCCACCAAGCACAGTATGTTGCTGTATTTCTAGATTAGAGGGTCATTATAGAAGTGAGGCGATAGACTCTTGTAAGATAACAAAAATTTAAAATGTATCACGAACTTCAACGAGAAAATGGCCGTCCGCGCAAACGTCGGATTCGAGAAATTTGTTGTCCGCGGGGAATATTTGACCGCCAAGGACGGGCGGTTTTTGGAGCCCTGATAAATAGTAATTTTACATATTTTTATTAATAATGATTCAATATTTATATCAACGATTTTCTACACTAAATGTTAGGAATTTCGTCAGTAATAGTCAAATCCATCGTACTATTATTTGAGTAGTACACCATGGTCAAAACAAACAGGGATTTTAATGTCAAAATGATTAAATAGTATGATAGAGGGATTATTTTCATAGATATAGTTCTATTTATAATTACCTCATGTTTATAAGAGGGAATAATTATTTCTTAGTTTAGTATTTTGAATTTTTAACGATTTTCAAATTGATTGATAATTTTAAATTTATACGGTGATTGAAACATTTTTATATAACTTTTAGTCCGAATGGTAAAGTGACAGAAAATTATGAAAACAATTATTATTATTTTTCGTGAATCAACCATAAAATTAGGAATGAAGTTATAAAAATTTAACACTGAAATGGAAACCATTCTTGCATTTACAAGTAAAAATTGCAATAATTAAAACTGCTCTAATGAATTTCAAACATCACTCACTTGTGGCATATTATTTATTTACATAGAATTAAAAAAAAAGAAAAAATAATAATAAAAGTATTAAGGTTTGCTTTTTTTTTTTTTTTTTTACGTATGGAATGTATTAATAGTTTTTCTGTTTGTGTCATCGTAATTTACTGCTTTTTTCGGGGGGGGGGGTGGAATTTCAATTTCAAATGTAGTTGAACTCAAATTTACATTATTTGATTTATTTACATTATTTAAAAACGAACAAATTTGACTAGGAGTAACATTTGCTTTTGTAGATAGAAGAGGGGTAACTTATTGATTCACCTCCCCCCCCCAAATAATCTTCATTAAAATGTTCAGTGCATGTCCATGATATTAAACACATCTTCTCTCTCTCTGTCTCTTTTTTTTCATATTACATTTTTGACATTACTAAATACATATTTCTGCAAAAGTGCTTATTAAATTTTTGCATTATTAAATGCATTTTTCTACAAAAGTGCACAATTTTAAATTAAAAAATTGGTTTTTTGTCCACAAAACCTAATTTATTGAACTGAGTTTCAAAGTTATTTAAGGAAATAAAACAAATGTAAAAGTTCCTAAGTCCATGAAGTCTCACCAATAAATTCTCTTGTTATAAGATTTTTATGTGCATGCAAACTGGATATCCCTATCTAGCTCTTTTCCAAAGATGGTTTTCCATAATTTCAATATTTTATTCAAATACATTAGTGAAAAATGTTCTTCAACTGTTTTGTAATAATATAATGTGAGATTTAAAATAAAAATATTTTTAATTCTAATTGTTCATAAAATATAATATGAAATTAACATTCACCTAGTACTAATCTTAATTCTCTCCTTGCAATCTGTGAAAATTTCATCTGAATGTAAGATGGACATTCTGAAAAATTCCAGAGTCGAACATTTCAAATGGACTCCACACCTGTGATTTACATCACCCTTTATTACTTCCTTTTCTCTTCCAAGACCTTCAATGTCCTTGAACAATCCTGTCTAACATTTTGATCTGTACATTTCTCCTTACCTCCCCACTCAACTGTTTTACTTTAGTCCCTCAGACCCCCCCTAAAAAACTCGATTGTGAAATACTCCTTTTTAACTCATATGCCCTATAAGAATCAATTCCTCCCTTTTATTAGAATAAAACCAATCGAATGGGGTGTGCGGGTTATTCATCAAATTTAAGTACCCTCTTCAGCAGGGACTGAGATTTCATTGGCGTGCTGTCTCCCCTCCCCCAATGTCTCACTCCTGACTCCCCTAACAGGGGGACTCTATTTAAGCAACCCATTCCTCTGCCAGTTACTCGTTAGCTGTGGTAGTTGTTGTTCATCAAGCGCTGTATTGATAGTAGTGATAATTTTTGGATATCAAAATTTCCGGAGCTTTTTTCTTATAAATTTCGGTAAGTGTTTATTTTGATGTATTATCTGCTTTTATTTCTAATCTTAATTGTTAGTTTTAGTCAAATACTTTGTTTTTTAAATATAGATTTCATATTTGATAGACTTTCGATTTTTAAATAATTGCTAGATTGTAGATAATTGATAGATTACCACACAAATCTCCAATGAGTAAATTTACATATTTCATTACAATTTTGTTTGCGCTTAGCTAATTTTTAATTAACTAGTTAATTTTCATGACTTAATGTATGACTATTGACCTTTGTACTTAAATTAGGTTTTTTGTTTCGTTTTTATTGACGCTTTAAATTGTAAGATTTTTTTTTTAGTTAAACTACTACCACGTGTTAGAGGCATTTAATTTATTATATTTTAATAATTAAATGAATATATTTGCTTAGTTTTAAATAATTGTTTAAACGTTTATAAATTTAAATTATTTGCGTTGATGCGTATTAGGCTCTTTCTTGATTTTTTATTGGTGAATTAAATTGTAAAATTATTTTGGGTAAACTATTACCACGTGTTAGATCCGTTTAATTTATTATATTTTAGTTAATTAAATGAATATATTTGCTTAGTTTTAAATAATTGTTTAAACTTTTATAAATTTAAATGATTTGCGTTGCTGCTTATTAGACTCTTTCTTCATTTTTTTATTGGCGAATTAAATTGTAAAATTATTATCAACAAATTATTACCACGTTGTGAAGTCAATTAGTTAGAATCCATTTTATTTATTAATATTTTGGTTTGACTCATTCTTACACCTTTGTTCATTTTTAAATGAGGATTTAAGCTTTTAAAATTATAAAGCTTTGCATTAAGTACGTTTTTGGGTCTTTTTTGAGTTTTTATTCATAAATTATGTTGTAAGAATTTTTTTTTTGTACAGATATTGCCTCGTGTACAAAGCCATTTAATTTGGATCCATTAAATTATTTCTATTTTAGTTTATCATATGTATTTACTTGCTCAGTTTTGAATAGTTATTTAAACCGCTATTGATATAAACGCTTTACTGTACCAGGTATCTATAATAAACATTGTATTTCAGTTAACGAGTTTAATTGGTAAAATAGTTCCAACCCTTTGTAAAATATTTTTCAAAAATCATGATATTTGAGATCTCTAAAAATCGGCTTGTTTCTGTTTTATTTTACCGTCGGAATTAATTTGTTTAATTTTAATTAATGACTAGAGCTTGAAGCACTACAAAAATATGAGTTTAATAGGAAAATTAGGCATTTGCATTTTGATTTAAACTTTTTTAATCCACGGAATGGTGAAGTGTTAAAATTATTTGCTTCTATCAAAAAACATTTTTTTATTAATTATTTTTGGTTTAACAAATGTTTTGTATGGGGTGGATTTTAATTAATGAATTAAATTTTTCATAAACTTAAGTATTTTGGGTTATTAATGAGCGTTCGACTTATTTTAGTTAACGACAGCAAGTGTTTTGCACCTGAAAGATATTAGTTTTAATTTATAACCTTATTTTAGTTATTCATAACCTTATTTTTTTACTAGTGTCCAGTAAAAGTCAATGAGTTTAATTTTCGAAAACGTAGATTTTCAGTTGTACAATCTTGCAAGGAAGCTTTATGTTCGATTTGCCGTTTTTAGCATTATTAAATGTTGCATAGCTGTCAACTCTACTGAATTTTCCAGTAGATGACTGGGTTTTGCCAGTTTCTACTGGTTTAGTAAAAATTCTCCTGTTTTTGTACACTTTTTGAAAATTTCCTAAAATTGAGTAAATTTCCTAAGGAAAATCCCTATTGAAAAAGCATTTTCCCTCAGATTATTGACTGCTTGAACATTTAAATCTGTATTACTGATAGATAATGAAGCGGGGCTCAGTTACGGAGAAGGTTGAAATCATCAGTTATGAAATGTTCAGTTCATTTAATTCAGGACTCCCTCTTTAAATTATTTTAAAAGTCTTTTAACTATCTCTGGTTAATTTAATGTCTGTTACTATTCAAAATTATGAGTAAACATAATACTCAGCATTTCAAGTTCATTTAATGTTAATTATAACTAAAACGTATTGCAGTTTTTTCTATTTTAATGACTATAAAAATCCCTAAAATTTACTATGTGCAAAGTATTCAGTACACTGAGCAATAATTATCATCAAAATGTTAGCAGCTATAAATATTGACAATGATTCAAATAAAGTAAAAGATTCTAGGATAATATTTTTTTCTCGGTAGTTTTTAAGGTAAATAATAATGATAATAAAAACCATATTTGTTTCCTCATTTTTTTTTTTCTTTTGATTTTATATTTAAGGAGAATAAATTCCAGTTTAAATTAAATTTTGGACCCTTACTAATTAGCTTAGTTTTTTTTTTTTTTAAATAATTAATTCATAAATAAAGTGAACTATTCACCTTTATTTCCACGATTAAATTTCTATGACATTTTCCAGCTAAGTTTTAACGTTTTTTTATTTATGGATTCTATCATATCTAAAAATTGGTTTTATTTATTATTTGAGGAACAAAATATATAGATAGTTAAGGAACATAAAAACTTAAATCTGCTGTATCTTAGTGTTGCGTGGGCAAATTGCTGTTTATTAATAGAAAATTAGTATAACATGCAATTAATTAATATTAATTATTAGATTACGAAAGGATATGATTTCTCCCTATAAATTTATGTCTTAATTGTTTTTATTAGCCTAGTTTGAAAGCTAATACAATTTATCTTAATATTTTGTAATCTTGTATTTTGATTTTTTTCAAATTTTTATTTGGATCAATTATGGTATTTTAGTCTTTAAATAAACATTTTAATTATTACCTAAAATTTTAGTACATAAGTAACAAAATACATTTAAATTTTATATAAATATTCAAAAGATTAAGCAGAGTTAAAAACAAGATAATAGGAATGTTATCGTTTTTTTTTTTTTTTTTTTAAATATTATATTTAATTTTCTTATGTTTAATTCAATCCTTTTAAGAACGGTTTTGCGTTAATATTAAAAAAAAAAAATTTGTAATTATATTATTTCAAAATTAAATACCTTAGAAGGACGTTTAATTTTTTTCCTTTTAATTTTTAACTTTCGATTTTTTATTTAAAAGTTGTAATGCTTAATTTTATGGCTTAATGATGGGCAAGTGCCCTAAGTTCGAAATTTACTGTGAACCATTTATTTATTGCCTTTAGTTTTTTTTTTTTTTTTTTTTTTTTTTTAATAAGGAGATTGTTAAATTAACCAAATTAGTGTTAAGGTGCAAATTTTATTTTAACGAAAAAGTCAGATAGTACAAAATAATTTTGCTTGATGGTAAAATTTCTAGCACTAAAGGGTACAGCAAATGTGAAATTTCAATCAATTAATTTAGTCATTAGTTTACTATATTATTAGTTTTCGTACATAAATTGAATTTGCTGAAGTCTACTACATGAAAAAAGATTTATAACCTCAACCGTTCATTTAATATTTTGATTTTACTTTAATAATTGATTTTAGTACAATTATTGGATTCATGAAATTAAAATTAATCATGCAAGTTTTATAATTTTAACCACTTTTTAGGGTATGAATTTTGCTTTAATAAGTAATAAGGAATTAAATGGTGTAGGATATCAATTTATAAAATTCAACAATATTATTTTAAAATTCAAAATTCAGTAATGGATTTGTTAAATTATAAATTCTCTAATGTATTTTTGGTAACTATCAACGATATAATTTTAACCAATTTTTTTAGGGTATTGTTTTTTGCTTTAATAAATAATTAGGAATTCATTGATGTAGGATATCAATTTATAAAATTCAACAATATTATTTTGAAATTTAAAATTCAGTAATGGATTCGTTAAATTAAATATTTTCTAATGTATTTTTGGTAACTATATCAACGATATAATTTTAACCACTTTCTTGGGGTATGGATTTTTCTTTAATAAATAGTGAGGAACTCAATGGTGCATGATAACAATTTAAAAATATAACAATATTATTTCAAAATTCAGTAATGGATTTGTTAAATTAAAAATTATCTAATGTATTTCTGGTAACTATCAACGATATTTATTATATTTGGTTAAATTTTTTTAGACATGTTCTCACCTATTTCCGATCCTGATATTCCACCACTCCTCCCGCTTCCGCCTGCTTATACTTCACAAATAATCAAGTCGGAGCCTTTGTCGTCGTACATCGACCCAAGACCGTATACCCCTCAAGTAATGGACAATATTTGGATGAATCAAAACGATTTGGATAGCTATGGTTGTTCAGATACATCGCCTACTTACTATTCTATGTCTCCGGCAGAAGTTATTGAAGCTGCTGAACCGACGCCGGCATTTTCGGTCCCATCTGACTTGCTGAATTATGATTACAAGCCTACTTTGTTTAGGATGGATTCTGATTTATTAACAAACAATAATAAGGATGAGGGTTATGTGTCGTCACCCACTGCTTCTCTGCCTTCCCTCACTCCTCCATCGGATTTAAGGCAATTACAAGTGTTAGACTCTTCTAATGAAAGTGGAAGCAGCAATGACATAACCGGTAAGTCCAGTATTTTTATTATTTGTATTTAGGTCCGGTATTTGTATTCTTTAATTGGGACCCCTATGCTTTGATTCCAGCATTTAAAGTTTCTATAGAAAGGCATGGTCTAGCATTTAAAGTATCCATAGTTAAACATAGCCTAGCATTTATAGTATCTATAGTAAATCATAGTCTAACTTTTAAAGCATTTCAAAGAGGGCATTTCATTCTTTTAAACTAGTGCACTGTAGGAAAGCTCTTTGCTTGAAAGCCCAGGATTTGATTTCTTTACTTAAAAGTTCAGCACTTAAATTTATTAATTTAATGCATGCAAATTCAGTAATCTAACTCTTTATTTAGTTATTAATTTCAAATGAGATGATTCATTGATTTACGCAAGAAATTCGTAGTACTTATTTATTATTATTATTTTTTTTTAATTTTGGCTTTTAAGAATTTTTGAATTAAGCTCAGGTAAAAAAAAAAAAAAAAAATTCTCTGTATAGAATAATGTTTACGTTGAAAAATTAATGTTTAACATTTTTAAACTAATGGAAGAAATTTTTGTTACAATATTTTCTCTCACAAGATTCAACTTTTATTCCAAATTTGAAATTTTTCCTAGTGTGATTTTTTTTTATCAAAATTTTTTTTGTTAAATACATTTTGCATTTAATAATAATAATAATAAAATACGAGCATTTTCGAGTTGTGCGTAAGCTTGTCTCGACCCCCTTTTCCCCTCTTGTCAGGAAAAATAGATAAATTACAAACCCCTTTACCCTTTAGGTGATATGTATTATTTGAAAGGCTACTTTTATCAAACCCATTTAACCATTGATTCATGATAATTTTAGTTTCCTATCTATTTAGTCATTGATACGCGATAATTTTTGAAACTTTTAATTAATTGTAATTTAGTTTAATTGAAGCTTCATTGAACAATTTAGCATGATCGTCCAATTATCCGAAAATCCTAGTTTTCCCTCAGCAGTGAAAACGAAAGTATTCTGTTTATAATTCTCGAATTCTAAACACGAAGAAAAGAAGAAAAAATTCGCATCACAGTTTATGTCCCTCGTGTGTACACGTCAACACCTCAAGGGGGTTGGAACAAAGTGTCATCACCCCTCGCTGGAGAATCGTCTGCGAGGTGGTCGTAAGATCTGTTACATCCACTTCTCCTATTTACTAAAATGTTCTGGGTGAGAGATTTATAAAGTTCGCCCGGGTCACGGAACCCCGTTTTACCCCACTTTCATCAGCGATGAAAATATTAAGTTTGGCATTAACGGCCGACGAGGTTTGGAATTGTTTGAAAGGACCTGTTATTTATTTTCGGCTTAGAGGTTCCTTTCTTGGATTTTAAGTGCTTTTTAGAAAATTTGTTTATAGTATTCTAGAATGGTTCGTAATTTTAAGATAATTCAATATCTTGGAAGGGGAGAATGGGGAGATTTTCTGGAGGAAAAAAACAACAACTTAGATTTCCAAGATTTTGTTTTGTGTGTATCTGTAATTTTTTTATTTTTTATTTATCATTTAATATTGTATTTGCTACAAGGATGTAGTATCTCGTTCTTGTTAAAGTTCGATTATTATAACTTTACAAAATGTTAACGATTTCGGAAGTCAGCTAAGATACGATATTTTGCTAGAGTCGCCTTCCCCCTACTGAGTACTATTTTTCCATTTCTTTAGCTAAATGGCTCTTTTTTTAAGTCAATATATATATTTTTTAATTTTGGAGGTGAGCATATGAAAGTTTTGAAATTTCTTTATACAATTTTAATGATTTCGGAAGGTAAAATAGTTTTTTTTTAATAAAATAGAAATAATAAGTTTTATGATTTTTTTTTTAAAGGTTCAATGCGATATTTTACTTTAACTTCAGAGTTTTATACCCCCCCCCCACACGTCAAAGTAATATTTCTTTTTTCCTTTAACTAAATGGCTGTTTTTTAAACTAATATTTTTTTAAATTAAGTAGATTTTTGAATTTTCTTTAATTTTCAACGATTTGGGGAAATCGCTAACAATATACAAACACATACGCTATATTTTACTTTAATCGCCCCCACCTACTGTGTAATATTTCTTCTTTTATTTAGTTAAATGCCCGTTTTTTTAATTATGTTTTTTGAACTAATGAAAATAATATTTATAATCATGGTCTAACAATTTCAATCTAATGATTAAAGAAACAATCATTTGAACTTCAGTGAGGATTTTATGTACAATCTAGAAAAAAGATTTAAATATTTCCTCCTACATTAATTGCCTTGAAATCATGTAATATAATATGTAAAATTAAATTATAATACTTTGGTAGCATTTTCTGTAGTATTACATCAATTATTTTACACACTGTTCATGAGTTTTATACTTTTTATCAAACCCTTCTTGATTTCATCAGCAACTGGTGTTTGTGTGCTTTGTTTTTTGTTTTCGCTTGTTCATGACAACATGTGATTTTATTTCCTCGAGAACATAAAGTTATTTTAGTTTGGAGAAGTTAAGCCATTTTCAATACTTTTGAGTTCTCTATAATGTTCTCATATTTGTCGTCTTGCCGAAAATTAAGCAGCTGAGGGTTAGTTCCGACATTTTTCGAACTTGAAAGTCGAAGACTCAGGAAAATCGATTTTTCTGCTTTATCTAATTAAAAAGAGGTGAGAAGCTGGAATAATTAAATAAAATTTTGCCTTAAAACTTATCGCTCAAAATGATGGTTAGTTTTTTGCTATTATGCAGATATTTTAGAGCTTTTTCCCCCTGTTTCAATTTAAAACTTTGTAATTAGATAAATTTGAAACGATTTTCTCTAATTTCTCTCACATTTTTTTTCTACGCCATTTTAAGCAATTACCCGTTGAAGCTCAGCAGAAATTAAAGTCTTTTTCCCAGACACTTAACTTTAAACCATATTCCTGATCTTATTTATTTATTTTTCTATTCTATCATGCCATCTAATGATCCGCACATCCTTCTTGCACCGTCTGGCTTTTGGAACATTCTCCGCGTTTTGTTTGCAATCCCTTTACTACTTTTGCTCATGAAATCCTGGTAATTGTCTGGTTTGTAAGGAAAGAATGCCACGAATGTGAGGCGAATCAATTGAGAACCGCTTAACGGTTTCATTCTTTCTAAATCTGGCGAGATCTCTTCCAGATGCTAACTTACAATACACCTTGACAATTGCAGTGAATGAAAGGAAGGAATTGGTATTTATTTTAATATGTCGCCAGGACTATGTACCTACGGCGACAGTTCGACTGTGTGTGATTAGTGATTCACCTGTTGGAAGTGCCCTTGCTTCAATGATTCATTCTTGGGTGCGCCGGCATTCCCAATGTTTGTATTCTGGAATTTTATGGGGGGTGGATGACATTTTTTTTTGTTTAGGATCTTCCTTTTTCCTGTTCTTATTGATTTTTTTCCCAACGCTGTCTTGGAATATATGTTAATTTCTGTGAGAGATAAATTAGCGTGAACAATGATAAATACAGAGCTTCGATGGTGTTTAAATATTACGTGAGCACCTATAGGGTGAGGAGGTTTTTTGTTTTGTTCATTTTTGCTGACAAGAAAGGAGATAAAAGGGTTATGAGCAGTGCTTACGTAGGAAGTTGAAATCTTTTTATTTTAATTTTTTTTTAATGCAAAAGAAAGGAGAAATGTGAATTCAAATTTTTAATTTTATTCTGGGTAAAAATAATAGAGAAACAATTTATAGATCAACCACAGAAGTTGAACACAAGTGTATGTTCTGTTCAAAATTTTATAACATGAATAAAAATGTAAATTTTGTTTAATGCAAAGTTATTTTTGTTATTCTACATAGTTATTCAAGTTTGTATATAAATTTATTATATCAGCCATCAGTAAACATTTTTTTATATTTACATAAGAGAATACAGTCAAATTCTATTTAACGGATGCGAAATTTTTTTTGTTGTTGTTAAATCGGGAATACTTGTAATGTTAGTGTTTTATTAAATTTTAATTATTATGTTATGTAACTGTTTAACTTTTATAATACTTTTGAGCTGTTATATGTTTATTTTAAGCTATTTATACCTACCGTCCCGTTTAGTAGAAGTTAATTTTTGAGAAGTTGGGATTTTAAATTTTCTTAAATGTTTCCAGGTAACTATGACACGAAAGTTCATCATCAGTTTCATCCGTCTGATTCATCTGCCCAACCTCAGCCCTTTAGGACCCAATGCGTCAAGTGTGGTTGCGTTATGGACATTGCCCAGTGTCAGAAAGAGGAGACTGGACACTACTTGTGTATTACCTGCTACGTGCAATCCAATCAAACTCTTGTTCCAGTCCAAGCACCCGTTGAAGAACCAGCTCCTAAGAGGACCAGAAAGAAACAGTCGGTAAGTTTTTTTTTTCGTTCGTGAAGGTTCATCACTTAATGAGTCCGGATAATAGGATTGGAGGTTCCCTGGGCAGAGTGTGGAGAACTGCTTATATAGGCGTTAAGTTCGAAATGATTGATTTTTGAGGTGCCCCTCCCCTCCAACTTATCCATATCTGGGTACTCCATAGGTCAGTTAGTTTCTCCCAGTTAGCAAAAAAAGTGATTTTTTTTAAACCTAAATATCAGATTTGTTTGATTTAAATTGGATTTTTTTTTTTAAAATTTAGAGCAGAAAAATTAATTTTATTTTTTACACATTTCAATCAAAGCACTGATCATGTGTATTAATAATATTTAATATTAACTTAAAGCAACTTAAGTACTTGATATTTCTAATTCAAAAGGTTAAAATTGTTACATGATTATTACGAATTGATCATATAAGAATTTTAACCTTTTATCCACATTAATCCATGTAATAATAGAATCAGTAATTTTTTTCTAGCTTCATACTTTCATGGGTTTGTAAAGACAAGGGCCCATTTGTCAGTTTATCAAATGAAGAATAACTTAATTTAGATAAGGAAACTTCACAAAAGTAAATAATTCTAAATGGTTCTTGGCACATTATTATTTATATGCACAAACTGCATGTTTACTAAGATTTAATAGTATTTCTTTTTAAACATAAAACTAAATTGATGTAATTAATACAATATTTGAACAGCAAATTACTTACAGGTAATAAAAAATTAGGATTTTAAATTTTTACAATACTTTCATTCACATTTATTCCTTTTATTTTCACTCTATTTTTAACAATTTACTTGCATTACTCTCAATCATTATTTCTCTAGGTTAAATTTTTTATCTTAAGAATATAAATCACAACCTTAAAAATAAATATGTAATCTCCAAAAGAATATCTTTCTCTTAAATAAATTATCATTTAAATAGCAATTATTTTTTTAAAGGAGTTATTAAATCAAATGATTGCAATCAAGCCTGCCTGTATATATTAGACTTGCCCAGTATACAGAATATCCTGCCAAGTTTATATAAAAATTAAAAAAATAAGGAAAGGAACCAGGGCAAAACTTATACACGAGACCTATTAAGATGAACTAAAATTTTATGTGAATGTTAAAGTTTCATTTAATTTTGTTTGTTGCATTCATTAATATTCATCTATTGTTTCATTAATTTTCACAAAAATACATTTGTGCAACAAACTTTTGCATGAATTTAATATTATAATTAAGGCTTCTCATCAAAATTTTGTCTTAAATCTTCTCTTCACTTAATTAATCCCCTTATAAAGAACACATTTCCCACTTAACACATTTGTTAGTTAACTTGTCATTTGTTAGTTTATACCATATAAAATTTTTGATGTTTCAAGAGTTGCATTAATTGTGGGCTTCTGTAATTGGTTAAAAGTAATTATAATAAATAAATTATTTTAATTATTGATATTTTTTTCTCGTTTTGTAGGCGATCGCCAATGCTCGAAACCAAGTCTGCCAAAATTGTGAGTGCCCGAACACAACGTTATGGAGGAGAAGCTTTTCGGGTGAAGCTGTTTGCAATGCCTGTGGCCTGTATGAAAAGTTACACAAGGTAAGTTGCCAAACTCTCTCTCTCTCTCTTGTTTTTTGTTTCTATTAAGCTTCAAAGAATCTCTCAAGAATATATCTTCAAAGAATTGTTTTTAAATCATGTTTTTATGCACAATTTAAAATCTATAAATTCATTGTTTTTATATGGTCTAACAATTGAGTTGTTCTCTGAAGTCAGTTCTAAAATACTTAACTAGGGAAGTGTTATTTTGCAATTCATTAAGCACATTGTTTTTATATAGAGCAGCATCTTTGAAGCACAATGTTTTTGGTTCTATTAAGCAACATCTTTGACGAATTATTTTTAAATTATTTCCATGCGGAATTGAATACCTCCTTTCAATCCATAATGCAATATATGACTTAACAGTGTATAATTGGTGTTCATGAGTGTTAAATAATAAAGTTTTAGCATAATAAAGCATTAATAGTTAAAATAGGATATAATAAAGCTTGAAATTATTAGAAAACTAAGTAAGGAAGTAAATGGAAATGCGTGCTATTTAGTGAAGAAAAAAAAAAAAAAAAAACAAACAAAAGAATTCGTTTTTGTTTTTTCAGAGGAAGCGACCAAAAAGCATGAGAAAAGATACTATTCAGACAAGGAGGCGAAAACCACGTAACGCCGAAGCTAAGAAAAAAGCTGTAGCAGAAGCGATTTCTTCAGCACCAGGACCTAGTACAAGCACTGCGTCAAACAGAGGTAGGTTATAATATTTCATTGGACATTTTTGACAAAAATTCTAAATCAGTAGAACTTTAATTTCCTATAAATTTTTACAGACAGAAAAGACTTTTTTAAATTTTTATTTATTTATTTATTTATTTTACTTTAAACAAATTTTTTCTGATCTCATAACTGCAGTTTTATTTTTTTTTTCACCTAATGGGCTGCAGTAGATCCATGTAAGGGCTTTACAGACTTAGACTGTACCTAGATAAGAACCTTAGATTTCCCTCATTAACTTAAACTATAGGTCCTAAGATGTATGGAAATATATTTTTTTGTACTGGTTCTAAAAAGAATTGTACTTCTTAATTAATTCGTATTAAGTTCTTAGTTTTTTTAAAAAAATTAAAAAAAAATGTATCTCTCTAATATAATAGATGGCATATTATTTTCAAATTTCTTTGATAATGTGCTGATCATAAAAACATTTCTTGGCTGTTGTTACACACATTTATCTAATGTGGAAGAAATAGAATAAAATACATTTTATTCACCCAAAAGTAGTTTATTTTTACATGAATTGCAATTCAAAAGTAGACGAGAGCTGAGGAACATTTTTTTTTTGGCTCAGAATTAGTAGTTAAAAATATGTTTAATTCATAAACTTCCAGAAGAAATTAAATCTTATAATAGCCATCTACTAATGACTTTGAGAAACAAATTTCTGATTTAGATTAAAGATTTTTCTGAGTATCCACACATTCTAAAGGCTACTGTTGCATCAATTTGAAGTTTACTCTCATAAGTGCAAGATAAAAACTATATATGATTTCTGCATTATTTTATTTATTATAATTGTACCTATTCATAAAACTTCTAGCTCAAATTAATTATATTAACCATCTATTATTGGCTTTGAAAAACAACTTTCTGTGCTTAGATTGAAGATTTTCTCTAGGTATCCACACATTCTACAGGCTGCTGTTGCATCAATTTGCAGTTTAATGTCATAAGTACAAGACAAAAACAATTTATGATTTTTGCATTATTTTAATAGTGCCTAATTGTAACTATAGATCAGGAGACGACAGATGCTAACTTTGAGTTTTATTTTTCAGTTATGCCTCAACCTATGGCTATACCGTCGCACCCACCACCTCCATACAATGATCGATACGTCTCTTTTGAGGACCCTGGCAACTATCAAGTTCTCCCATCCCTCCATGGATTTTTGAACCCATTTCCTTTTGACCCTACCTATACGTTCAGTCATTTTACAGGATGAAGTAGACTTTAATAATCGTTTTTATGAGCAAAAAAACTGGTTGCATTTCCATGAAGAGAAATTTTTACAACAATGCTATTTTTACAAAGCAATTTTAGAAGAATAAAAAAATTTTTTTTTTAAAGATTACTAGTAACTTCTGTTCTTTCGCTTGAGAGTAACTTTTGTGCTAATGATCGAATTTTAGCGAACTAATTGTCAATGTTACTGATTCAAAGGAGTGACATTGAACATGGTAGTTTATAGCACACACAGTATTTTAAGTTACAAAATAAAGCACAAAAATGTACTTATCTGAGTAAAAAGATAGTAAAGATAGATTCTGAAGGATTTCGATTTTAAACTATCTTAAGAGAAAGAAAAAATGAGTACATATAAACCCAGAAGTAAGCCATAAATTTCAATCGCTGAAAAAAATTCAAGACATCAAAATGCAAACGAGATATGCAAGAAGTAAAAATTAATATTTTGAGACCAAATTTCTTTGGGTTGATGATTTTTTGTGTCAGATTTTGTAATATAAGATATTGTTTGTGCTAATAGATTAACATATTTGAGGTCACCTCATTGGACCATTAAGATAAGCTTTTAGATTGGTGAAAATCCGGTTTTTAGAACAAAAGTTATTCCGAGTGATGTATTTCTTTTTTTTTTCTACATTTCTTACAATGGCGAGTAACATTTTCTGCAAATAAACTTACAATTGATATTCTTTTGTATTAGCTTGACTGCATTTTTGTGACTTAAAGTGCTATTTTTAATGCCAATAAGTGCCATAAATACTATTTTTTTAAAGGTCAATAAGTGCTATAAATTCTTGCAGTTTTTAAATGACATCAGATGCTATTTTTTTAAATATCAATAAATGGCATAAGATGCTATTTTTTTAAATGTCAAAAAGTGCCAAAATATTGTATATTTTTTAAATGTCAAAAAAAATTTATGTTTAAATGTCAATAAGTGCTGTGAAAAGCTATTTTTTAACTAACAATACATGCATTTTTTACTCGTCAATGTAAGGTAAATACAAGTCTTCCAAATCTTGCACAATTTTTGCAAGACATGTGCAATTCATGCATTTTTTAACGCAAATATACTGCATGATTAGTTACAGTTATAATTATTTCAATTAGTTTATATTTGTTGTTTAAAAAATTCTCTGAAATTTAGGGGCCATTTGGAAAATCATAGTCATTTACTTTTAAAAGCTGTACCCTCTGAATGAGTTAGTGATTCTCAATTTTGTTTGTAAATACTTTTTTTTTTTTTTTAATGATACATATAGCTAAAATATGAGAAAAAAGCTGTGATAAACATATTTTTCATATGAGAATTTTGTGTATATATATTTTTTTATAGTTTTGGTTATCACTGATCATTCTGTAGATTTTGAGAATACTTAAGTTTAAAGTCTCAGCAGAAAGATTACTAATTATTTTTGTATAGAAACGTATATTTACATATTTAAAAATTAAATAAACGCACACTCATACAAAAATATGTATTTACTTATCAAAAGATGTGGAACAACTAGCAATTATTATATTCTCTGTTTATACTCTCATTTGATAATATGTTATGTGGTGCTAATATCTTCAATATTTTAATGCCAATGATTTTGCCAAAGTATGATATAGTGCCAAATATTGTGTTCCATAATAATATGAAATCTGCTTTGTGGTTGTCATTTCCTATATTATTTATGGATCTCATATTTTTTTCCATTGCATATTATTTTAAAATGTAAAAATAAGAAATTAAAAATAACTAGTCTCATTTTTAAATATTCCTTTTTTTTTTATTAACAGTGTAAGAATAAGATGTTTTATTCATTTTTATTATTAATATTTTTTTCAAGAAAAAATTAGTTGTATTGGAATAGTTTTTTCGTGCTCTATTTTTTAATTTTTCAATTTTGAATACAAAATGGTAGAATAAGGTTTTTAAAATTATAATTCTAGCAACAGAGTAATTTTTGTAATTTTTTTCAGCTTACTTTTAAGTTTGGAACTTTTTGGGCATTTTTTTTTTGTTTTTGTTTTTTGATTTTTATTGATATAGTGCCGTTTCAAGTTTTCTTTCTTAACTTTCAGTTTAATTTCAGATTAGTTCAGTTCAGTTTCATTTAACTTTCAAGTTTTCTTTCGTAACAAAAAATTTAAGAATAGTAATATTTTTCTTTTAGAAAAATTCTATAAACAGTGCTTTTGTAAATAAATTTTTCCTTGGCTTAACTTTAATTTTTGTTTTCAAATAAAGAATTAAAAAATAAAACGTTTAAAAATTATTCTAACAACAGAAATAGTATTTTCCTTTCCTTTTTTTAAAATTTAGTTTCTTAAAAAAGTAAATGACTTTGGAGTGTAATCTTTCAGCAGTCATTTTTACAAGTTATGAAAATTTAGAAAGTATTTTTTGCATGGTGTTTCTTGTAAGTTCAAAATTTTTATATCCAGAGGGATTACAGCCTTTAATAGAGAGTTTCCTGTTCAAATACTAATCCTGCTTTTTTTTATGTAAATACTGTACATGATTTTTGTAAACTTCTTTCTTTTTTATACTTGTATATTATGTGATCAGAAATGAAGTAATAAGAATTCTCATATTTGTATGTCAAGTCTGTACTTGGTTCTGTATACAAATTGCAATTATTTTCTATTTCCATACAGTTTGAATAAAAAATGAACACTGCATTTTTTTTGGTCTTGTATTTATTGATATTTTAATTAAATTGAGTAAAAGCCTTTTTAATGTTTCAAGATAAGCTCCCTTTGAGGACTAAATCTTAATTGTCAGAAGACATTCCAGGTCTAGGATGAACAATTAAAATTCAGGATTTTTTGTTTGTTTACTTTTTAGATTTCTTCTATGAGTTTTGAAAAAAATTTTTTTTTTAAATTTTAAGTGGATTATGCCGTTGAATAATTTTTTTTTCTTTATATATTATTATAAATATTGCATTGCATCTGGCTTTTTTAAATATTCTCCGCAAACGAGTTTTGACACTGATTTCAGATTTGTTTGAGTAAGAAGCCAAAGAGAATAAATAATTATTTAATTGTTTCTCCTTCTGATAAATAATTTCCCCAACGAAATAATTAGATTAGTAAGTATGTAAAAAGTATGTAAATTGAGTTAAATGAATAACAAAACTATAGAAATCAAGATTCAAAGTTAAAGAAATCAAGATTTGTTTGAACCCATAGCATAGATAATTATGAATTTTTTCTCATTTGGATAAATGATCTTCAAAACGGATGGTTTAATTATAAGTGCAATTAAATAAATGATTTAAAGTAGTAAATAAGCTAGTGTTAATTGAAGAAAGGACAAAATTTTTAATTTAGAAATAAAAATATTCAAAATTTATGAAATGAAACATAATGCATTACTATAGAACAGTAAACAATATACATTAAATTAATACATTTTACAGCCAATTTTACAAGTAATAATGTAAGGAAGTAATAAATGCACCAAAATATGTAAACTAAGTGGCAAATGAAAAAGCAGTCAAAATGACTTCCTTGGGCAATCTAGTGTTACTAAATTTGTAATAGATAATCAGAAAAAAAAATTTCGAAATATGGTTGTGTAAAAGGCAGAATTATGAAAACTGCATCTCCTTCAAATAAATTTTACAAGAAAAGTGATGATTGAAAAACTTCTATTGGCATGACAGCCCTTTTGTGGGCCAGAGCCTTCCCTAGAACCTTCCTCCATTCTGCTCTTTTCTTTGTGATTGTTCTCCAGTTGGTAATTCTTAAGATTTTAAAATTATCTTCCTCTCAGTCAAGCCATCTGATCTTAGGCCTACCAGTAAGTCTAGTTCTCATTGCTCTGTAACTAAATATCTTAAATGTCTAGGAAGAAGGGTCCATTCGACAGCTGTGACGAGTTTTAAGAGACTTATTTTGTTGTATTTGTTGATATCAGCTTCCTTGAATATAGCTCAAAATTATGTCGTTGTCTTTATAAGCCATCCACATTTATAGCACCGTAAATTTTTTACAAGGTTTTTTTCTCAAAAATAACAAGCAGCTCTGCTTAACACTAGAAAGACTGAAACTTAGTATATACCTATATTGCCCCAAATCAATGAAAATGAGGGCATTGTGAAGAACTAATGTGTAAAGAAATTTGTTCAATTAATTTTTAATATTTTTTTACGTTATTTACAGTTATATGACAAGTTATTAGTAAATATTAACAATAAAAAAAAATTACTTCACTGGAGAAAAATAATTTATGCATTATTATTTGTACCTTTCTTGCAAATGAAAAAGCAGTCAAAATGACTTCCTTGGGCAATCTAGTGTTACTAAATTTGTAATAGATAATCAGAAAAAAAAAATTCGAAATATGGTTGTGTAAAAGGCAGAATTATGAAAACTGCATCTCCTTCAAATAAATTTTACAAGAAAAGTGATGATTGAAAAACTTCTATTGGCATGACAGCCCTTTTGTGGGCCAGAGCCTTCCCTAGAACCTTCCTCCATTCTGCTCTTTTCTTTGTGATTGTTCTCCAGTTGGTAATTCTTAAGATTTTAAAATTATCTTCCTCTCAGTCAAGCCATCTGATCTTAGGCCTACCAGTAAGTCTAGTTCTCATTGCTCTGTAACTAAATATCTTAAATGTCTAGGAAGAAGGGTCCATTCGACAGCTGTGACGAGTTTTAAGAGACTTATTTTGTTGTATTTGTTGATATCAGCTTCCTTGAATATAGCTCAAAATTATGTCGTTGTCTTTATAAGCCATCCACATTTATAGCACCGAAAATTTTTTACAAGGTTTTTTTCTCAAAAATAACAAGCAGCTCTGCTTAACACTAGAAAGACTGAAACTTAGTATATACCTATATTGCCCCAAATCAATGAAAATGAGGGCATTGTGAAGAACTAATGTGTAAAGAAATTTGTTCAATTAATTTTTAATATTTTTTTACGTTATTTACAGTTATATGACAAGTTATTAGTAAATATTAACAATAAAAAAAAATTACTTCACTGGAGAAAAATAATTTATGCATTATTATTTGTACCTTTCTTGCAAATGAAAAAGCAGTCAAAATGACTTCCTTGGGCAATCTAGTGTCAAAGACCATATTTTGGATCCATAAATTAAGATAGGATTAATGATTGTTTTATATAGCTTTATTTTTATTCGTCAATTAATTCATTTTAACCTTAATTCTAGCCTTAGTTCTTAAGCCATGAAGGCATCGATTGCTTCTATAATGCGTCTCTTTATTTCTGTGTTTATATCGTTTAAGGCATTAATATAACCAAGAGAAGTGAAACTGTCAGGAAGTTCGAGATTAAAAAACTTCATTAAACCTTAATAAAATTTATTTCAAAAAATTTTTTAAAAAAAAAATTAATAAGAACAAAAAAAAAGAAAAAAATAATTTAACAGGAAATAAGTAAATAAAAAGATTTTAATAGGAAAAAATAAAATGTTGTAGGAAAAAATAGAAAGAATTTATTAAAAGAAAGAACCAAAATGTTTTTAAAAAGAAAAGAATTCAATAAAAAAAAGAATTTAATAGGAAATGAATTAAAAAGAAGTTAAAAGAGAATTTGATAGAAAAATAAAAGAATTAGATAGGAAAAAAGAACTTAATAGTAAAAAATATAAATAAAATTATTGGAAATATAGTATTTGGTATCGTTTGTGATAATATGCAGAACAGATTTCGCTAAAAAAAAAGTTATAGTATAAGTGACGTAATATGGGCGTTGTCACCTAGTGTTAAATTATTGGTGAACACTTGGACTAATAATTTCTACAAAAAATGAGTAGCTTTAAGTTTTAAAATTTGACACAATTATAAAATTACAATAGTACAAAAAGCTCCAAATGAGAATGGGGTAAACTCTGTGCTACGTATGTATAAAGAAAATAGCCTGCGTTAAGTACAAGTACAGGTACATATTATATAGTTTTGGTTCAATAGCAAGAACCGTCTTTAGTGTCTTAGCACAAATTGACAAGATCTATGAACAAGAAATTTTCATTGTGCTTCGATAGCACACTGTGAAAGGTTCTTGCTTATAGAATTAAAAAACTATAGTGTGTCGATTTCTTGCATTGCTTTGCTTTATTTAGTAAAAGAAGCTGTTCACAAATAGTTTCATTATACACCAAGTTGAAATTTCAAGATCACGATTTTGAATTTGTTAATAGACGATGCTTGTTGAAAATTTCATCAAAGAAAAAAATATATAAAAAAATTAAAATGTTTCTGAGAGTATGTTTGATAAGAATAAAGCATTTATGCACGATTTTATCAGAAATTTGCATCAAAAAGTAAGAGAATGTACAACATTGATATTAACTGTATTATAATTTTATTTATTTCACTTTTAAGTTAGATAACATATATGTTTGAGAGGAAAAAAATAGATCAATAATAATTAACATTTAATTCATTCCATTTTCTATTATTAATATAATTACTAATGATTTTAGAGCATTAATTGGATTTCATGAATTTTTTTTACAGTATTTATCAAGACTTGTCACTTCAATCAATTTATTATAAATTTTATTTTATTGATTCAATAATGTATTTATGTATGTTTGAGAGAAGTAAGATCGATAGCTTTTAACATTTCATAAATTTATTTACGATTAATGCTACTTCCTCTTACCATATGAACAGTTTTCGTGCATTACTTGAGTTCAACGAAATTTCTTTTAACAATAAAAGTTATTAAGATTAATCGCTTCAAATACTCATTTAGAATATTATTAATTGAAATATTAAATTAAAATTTTTTAAAAAAGTGCAGCGTTTGGAGAAAAAAAAAATAGATTGATAGTTCTATTGCCAGTTCATAAAAATCTATTTATGATATTTATTCAATGCGTTTCCTTTTACTATACTAATATTTTTAGTCATTAGGGGCCATTCAAGTATAACGTAGGCATATTTTTGGCACTTTCAGATTCCCATCTCCCTTCTCAGTAGAAATGAGAAAATTATAAACCCCTCCATGTTTACGCAAGAATGGCTGAGTAACCTCCTAACCCCTTGTTTTTTACTTTCATTTTGATTTTATTGTAGCAGTTAAATTTTAGAATTAAATTCAAAGAAATGATGTAACTTTGGACGTAATAAAATGTACGTTTAAATTCATTTTATGAAATTGTGAGAGAAATATTTTAGTAATCTTTTATGTGTTTCCTTCTGTTATCGAAACTTTTGACCTCCGTAACTCTTCCAACACTTTTCATTTTCCCAAAATTCCATTCCAATTTTTGAAATTTTCCCAATTGTAATTTTTTTCAGACATTTTTTTTTGGGGTTTTTTGTTTTGTTTTTTGTATTCGGAATGAAAATATTAAAAATAGGTGAATTTTTCTGTTTTGCATAAGCATATTACCTATATTTTATATCTAGCGCTGAACAGGTGACCCAGAGTTAACGACTCTCAATGTTGAATTCCGTAGCCTTTTAATTTTAAACCCATCACAGAAGAAAAGGTTAATTCTGGATCAGGCATTGGAGCAAACTAGCCGTTGCGGATTTTTTTTATTATTTTTTTTAATTTTATGGAACTAACCCGCATGATGGTAAAAATCATGAAAAATTCTCACGGTTAGTCCGACGACAAGAGTCTTCTCAACCATGATCCGACTACCAATGAGAATATTTTACATCAACATTGCAATTGGTGCGAACCATTCGCAGAATTCATATCAGCCAGCAACCACCGGTATTCGAACCTGAATCTGGGAAGCGAACGCTTAGCTCCCTGCGCCATTGCGGCTGATATGTAAGCACTGTTCATACCCTCTTCTCAGCACAAATAAGCAAATCACAAACCCCCTTCCCCCGAGCCGTAATGGCTAAGGAGATAGAGCGTTAGTTTCCAAATGAAGTAACCCAGGTTCGAATCCCATGGCTGGTTGATCCGAATCCTGCTCCCAGTGCACACCAACCACAGAGCTAAAGTAAAATATCATAAGTGGTAGACGAATTATAGGTTAAAAATTCCCCTTACCATTAGGATAACCGTGGGAGATTCTCCTGTCCATGAAACTCAAATATGGGTTAGTTCCATCGAAAAAGCCAGCTTATCCCAATGTTTGACCCTGGAGTTCCTTTCTGTTCTGGGTTGGATTCAAAATTGCAAGGCTACATAATTGCAAATTGATTTGAATAATGTTTGAAACTTACTTATCATTACATGCCTAAAATTTAACGTAATATTTACTATTATTAAAATGAACCTGCATAATATTTAATAGAATTCAAAGAAATCTCTATCAATTATACTAGGCAATGAGAAATATCATTTCAATCTCTATTTTAATACATTATTAATCTTACTATTTTATTCAATTACATATTTACGCTTGTTTGGAAAAAAAAAAAAAAAAAGTCGCATCAATATTTTTTAAGATATCATAAAATTTTTCTTTTCTGTTAACCACAGTTATTAAGCTTCAAGCTGTAAAGTTATTTTAATATTCTGTTGGGGAATTTTTAAAAGCTATTTGATTTCTAAAAAGGTGCTGAATAACAACTCGTCACATTTCGCTAACCGTGCGAAATTTCGTAAGTTGTTTGTGGCAACCATATAAGTTGTCTGACGATTGGTCTGCTATAACTTAGTTTGGCGTTCCTAATTACGAATGCTGCTTACTCCCCAAAACCCACTTTCTTTCTCACTTCTTATTCTTCTTCCCAGGCCTCTCTAAAACCGAAGATAACAGAAAAAAATAGAATGACGTCATCGTCTTTATCTCATCTTCTATCACCATCATCCTGATCATGGATTTGTTCTCAAATCAACATTCACCAGTGTCCGATCCTGATGTTTCGCCTCTACTCCCAATACCTCCTCATTACGCATCACGAATTGTGAAAACCGATCTCATGAGTATCTGGTCTTATAGTGACCCACGGCCGTACACCCCTCAAGCGATTGACCACACTAATATCGCCATCAACCACAACGATCTGGATAGTTACGGCTCTCCCGACACGCTAACTTATTTGAGTTTGTCTCCGGCTGAAATTGATGCCAGTGGATCAGCGCCGCCATTTTTAGTCACATCTGACTTATTGAATTACGAGCATAAACCCTTTTGGAGAATGGACGATGACTTGTTTATGAACAATAATAAAGACGAGGGTTATGTGTCCCCCACAGCATCTTTGCATTCCCTGACCCCTCCATCAGATTTGAGACAGCTACATGTGAGAGATTCTGCTAATGAAAGTGGAAACAGCAATGATTTAACCGGTAAGTCAAATACTTGTCTTGTAGTACTCAATTATTTGTTTGGAATTTAACTATTAACCCTTTGTTTATGATGTATCAATTGTATAATTACACGTACTCCATATGCTGTACCAGCTGTAAGCAAAAGGTTTATTACTTTTTTTTTTTTAAAAGTTCAGTATTAAAATCTTTGTTTAGAAATAGATTTATGATTTTCTTGATGAGAAGTCTTTTGTTTAGAAGTTCCCAAATTTAGAAGGGCACAATTTTTTTGTTTAGAAGTTCAGTACTTTAATTCTTGGCTTGCCAACATTTAAATTCTTTAATAATGTATTTGGCAGTGCTGCACTCTGAAGACTAGTTGTTAGATTTTTTAATCTACTGATTCTAAAGTCAATTTCTTAAATTTTTTGGTTTCGAAGTTCAGTATTCTAATTCTTGTCTCCCAAGGGCTGCATTTAAATCCCCCAATTCTGAAAGTAAAGACCAGTTATTATTCTCTTTGAAAAGCTGGTTCTAAAGTCCATTACTTAAATTGTTTGGTCTAGAATTACAGTTTCCAAATTCTTCACTTGAAATTACAACGTTCAAACTCATTGTTTACAACTCCTTTGTTAATACTATTTGTAAAGTTAACTATTTGAATTGCTTGTTTAAATAATATTCTTAAATGCAAGCTTCCTTAAGAAAAATCCATACATACTTAAAATTTGTGAATTAGAACAGTAGGAATTCTCTTAAGAAAGTTGTCATTATTAGATAATAATGTTAGTATTACTTTCAACACATCAAAACCTTTTAATATCATTAGTATTCAATGTTATTTACATAATTTCATTGTTTATTTTATTCATATAACCTTATATGTGTTGTACAGTATATGTCTCAGAGTTTCTAGTATAGAAGTTGCTCTTAAACAAAACTCAATTCCTACCTACAAAAAAAATAATAAATTCGTATCATCTTTTTTCTAACATTAATTTCTTAGTATCACCAATTTTTAATTACCGTATTTCCAGTTAATGAAATACGATAATTACGCTCTTTCGTATGACTTCCCATAACAGGGAACATTCCATTATAAAGACTAATACATATAAACACATTTTCTACTTCATTTGACGCATTGTTACTTCAGCACCCACTACAACGTCCGTACTGATCTGTTCATTTCAATAGGACGATCGAAATTTAATTTAAATTTTTTTATTTCTATGAAAATGGCTGAATTTTATTTCTACGAAACGATTTTTAGTAGATAAATGTCTTTTGTGAATAGCTATTTGCTGTTGTGTAATATTTAATAATTAATGAGTCGAAATTCCCTAAAATGTCAATTCGATCTTTTCTTCATTATAATCATCATTATTATCCTTCATTGTTTCATTCACAATAGGACGACCGAAATTTAATTAAATTCTCTTTATGTCTATGAAAATGGCTGAATTTTATTTCTATGAAACGATTTTTAGTAGATAAATGTCTTTTGTAAATAGCTATTTGCTGTTGTGTAATATTTAATAATTAATGAGTCGAATTTCCTTAAAATGTCAATTCGATATCTTTTTTTAAGATCATCATTATGATCCTTCATTGTTTCATTCACAATAGGACGACCGAAATTTAATTTAATTTTTTTCATTTCTATGAAAATTGCTGAAATTTATTTCTATGAAACGATTTTTAGTAGATAAATGTCTTTTGTGAATAGATATTTGCTGTTGTGTAATATTTAATAATTAACGAGTCGAATTTCCCTAAAATGTCAATTCGATCTTTTTTTTCATTAAGATCATCCTTATTATCCTTCATTGTTTCATTCTAGAACTTATCAAAGAGATAAAATCGTTAGAAATGTTTTGATTAGTTGTGTATTTGTATATATAGAATTTTTTTTCTTCTATGTTTTGAAATAAAACGGTTTTTAGTTGGAAAATGCATTTTAAAAATAAATATTCGCTGTTAGAAAATTTTCTATAACTGATGTTAATTCATTAACATGTCTATTAGAACCTACTTCTCCTAAGCTTTTCAATATTATCTCTTTTATTGTTTGTTTTGACAACTTGCCAGGGTGACAAAATTTAAAGAATTGTATATATATATATATATATATATATATATATATATATATATATATATATATATATATATATATATATATATATATATATATATATATAAATATATATATATATATATATATATAAATATATATAAATATATATATATAAATATATATATATATATATATGTGTATATAAATATATATATATATATATATATATATATATATATATATATATATATATATATATATATATATATATATATATATATATATATATATATATATATATATATATATATATATATATATATATATATATATATATATATATATATATATATATATATATATATATATATAAGGTTGATAAAAGTCAGATGTATAGTTATTTGCTGTTTCAAAATATCCATCACTTGATTCTCTAAAATTTTTCTAATTTCTTTACTAAATTCATTAATATGTCACATAACCTTCTCTCACTTAGCTCCTCAATATTATTCTCTATTGTTTGGTTCGAGAACTTATTAAAATGATAAAATTTAAGAAAATTCTATGATCAGTCATGTGTGTAAAATGTAAATTTTTTCCAGCCGTGTTCAATTTTTTTCCAGCTCGTATAAATTGTGTTTTAGTTGATATATGTGATTTGTGAAAAGCTACTTGATGTTGCAAAATATCCTATAACTGATGCTCCTGAATTCACTTAAATGTCAAACCTTTTTTCCTGTATGTTCTTAGAGAGCGTCTTCTATTGTTTGCTTCAGGAACTTGCCAGAGTAACGAAGTTTAAAAGAACCTGACAAATTCTCGTCGATTTGCAGTAATATCTGTTTTTAAAACTGTGACTTTTTCAATTTAAAAATGAGCGCTTGCTTCAATGCGGATAAATATTTTAAGAAATATTTTATATGTTCATTTATGCATGCATTTTAAACAAACATTTTGATTACAGACAGTCAATCAGTGATTAAATATTATTAATACCTTAGGACGATCTTTAAAATTTCACCTGGTTAATCTCGTATTTTTTTTTTTTTTATTTAAGTGTAATGCATAATTTATGCTAAATTTCTAAAATTTTTTGATGGTTTTGTTTTTTTATCCCTTCAAAGGTACTTTTTTTTCTTACTTTCCCTTCATGTGTCCGAATTAGCTTCCAAGGTCTACAGACTGACCTTTGATCTTTTAGTGGCTTAGCCTTTGAGAAAAAGTTATTATTTTCTTTACTTTTTTTTGGCATCACCACTTCCAACCATTCGATATGTAAACTATGGAAAAATAAATCATCTTTTCTGTCTTAACCAACTGTTTATCAAAAATAAGACCTCTATAAGACGTAATTGGGAGTAACGTAAACACTGAGATGATTTTTCTTCCTCGTGGTTGTTAGATGAAGATAAGATATCTGATGGTGAATGTAGACAAGTTATTTGATTACAATTCTGACTGAGGTTAAACGGGCACATAAACCTTTTTCTTATTATACACAGATTCCTATTTTTTACATTGCTGTTTTGTTCCCAACTTTTTATAGTGGCTGTTTTAAACGTTAAGATCATCACAAAAAGCACTTCAAAAAGAAGAAGAATCCTTACTAGCTTAATGCCGGTGTCATTTTAGTGTTTGTAAAAAGCTTTAAATGTGTGACTTTAGAATAAGGAAAAATCATGAAACTTTATCTATCTGGAGAAAAGGGAAATACAGTCGGACTTCTATTTAATGAACTTCCATTTTGCGAATTTCTTTATTTTGCGATTTTTTTCGAAGGACCAAGAGCATTTTTGAAATTTCACCGTAAAATAACTTTCAAATAGCGAAGTAAATTTTCTATTTAACGAACTTTTCTTTGAGATCCACTTTCCCTTTTTTTTTTCCAAAATATTTAAGAATATTTCAAACTGATTAACTAATTTTACGGGGGAAATGACCTTGAATTGA
Source organism: Parasteatoda lunata (assembly GCA_949128135.1). Lineage (NCBI taxonomy): Eukaryota > Metazoa > Arthropoda > Arachnida > Araneae > Theridiidae > Parasteatoda > Parasteatoda lunata. The sequence goes on along the minus strand of OX421972.1, from coordinate 94,098,869 downwards.
TTTTAGCATCCACTTCACTTTAGCATCCAAAGCAGTAAAATCCCTTTCCCTTTTTTGTTTGCATTTCGTACAGGAATACATGCCGAATATCAATCTACGCGAAAACATCACGGAAATTTCTAAAGCATGCAACGATGATGTTGCAGGTCATACTATTCCTAACAGTTTTGCTAAAACTGGGTTTTTAGTCAGCGCGAGGACGAGGATGATATTCCTTTAGAAGAACTTCAATAAATATGGGTACTGCTAAGAAAGAACCACGAAATTAACGATGATGGCCTGATCAATGATTTTCTTTTTATTGATTCTAAAGCTGCAACCACAGAAACATTAACCGAATCGGATATTTTTTGGACAGTGTGAAGAATAAAAACTATGCAGTAATAAATTGTGAAAAAGATGAAGACAGAAATGATGAAGAAATCACCAAACTTTCATATGATGAAATGTTAAAATCATTTGAAACAATTCGATAGTAGATAATAATTTACAAGATAAAGGTGTATCAATTGTTTTTTTTAAAATTATATCTAGTGTTTATGAATTCAAAACTTGTTTCGTGTTAAGTATTTCAAATGGTGATTTTCTATTTAAAAAATTTTCCATATAACGAATTTTTTTCGGGATTTAGATACTTCGTTAAATAGAGGTCCAACTGTATTTTAGATTTAATTAAATTACCCAAAAATCATGGAAAAGAAATTAATTTGAGTTCGAGGTTCTTTATCTCTAAATGTTACGTAAGCACTTAACTGGAGAGAGGGTTTCGGATTTGCTTTTCTTTTTTTTTTTTCTTTTTTACTGACAATAAGTAGGAGGGGAGGTGGGAAAAACCAATGTTTACGTAAGACATTAAAATCAGCTTAATTTCAATTTTGCAAAATAAAATTTTTAACTAAAATTTAGAAAAATTTCTAAATGAAAATAAAATTAAGTTTACTGATTGACCGCAGAAGTTAAAACCAAATTATTCTTAACAAATATTTCAATTTTTAACGAATACGTTAATAAAAATCTTGTTTTATGCAAAGTTAATCCTAAAATTAGGTTACTACAGTTAAAGAAAAACTCAAGATGAGATTTGCTTAATTTTGGTCACAAGGGAGTGTCAAAAGCTTGCTTACGTAATATTTGAATGGCTTCTTTGCTAACTGATTCTTTTCATGTAATTTGCTTGTTTAGTTACCTCTTTGTTTATTTTTATACGAAAATATTTTCATTTGATGTGTTTATTTTGTTATGATAATTGTTAATTTCCAACTTCAACAGGAAGTAAAATTGCTTTATATTTTATGTATTTGAATGAGATAGAATAAAAAAAATTTATAATAAAATTTATGCCTTCAGATACGAAAATCGGAGAAAATTGTTAAAATCGCCCTGGAATCACAAAAGAGCCTGTAATTGTAATTTTAAACGATTTTTAAATAATTATTTATTATAGCTTTATAAGCCAATTCTCTAAGCTTCTTTGCTTTTGACTAATGATCAAGCTTCCTCTTATCCCTTTAATTTTCACCTGTCCAAATCCATTGGCTAAGTCATTCTTGGGCTTCCTCTTTTTTTCCTGCCATCATGGGCCGAAGAAAAGGAAAAGTATGTTAATCTCTTTCTTGGCATTCTTAGTACATGACCTGTCCATCTCACCGTCTCTTGTTGATTTCTTCATCAATTGTAATGAGGTTTGCTCTTTCAAATATTGTTTTATTTCTTATTTTAATAGGACTAAAGATTGTTTTATTTCTTATTTTAATAGGACTAAAGATTGTTTTATTTCTTATTCTAATAGGACTAAAGATTGTTTTATTTCTTATTTCAATAGGACTAAAGATTGTTTTATTTCTTATTTTAAAAGGACTGAAGATTGATTTATTTCTTATTTTAATAGGACTAAAGATTGTTTTATTTCTTATTTTAATAGGACTAAAGATTTCGAAAATATTTCTCAAACGGCTAGTTTGAAAAGCTTAAAACGTTTCGATGTATAATTTTCTAAGGCACGTTTTAGAATTATATAATAAAATTATAAAGGCTATTGATTTATAGATATTCATTTATGTTCTTTACTGAATGCTTAGTGACTTCCAGAGTTTTTGAATGCTTGTGAAAGATGCTTTTGGTTGAAAATATAATAATAGATTGCTCAAATAAATAAAAGGAATTAAAAATCATGAATGAAATATGAATTTGACATAAAAATAATACAAATTATCAGGCACAGTATATTTCTTTATTATATTATATATATAGATAGATATATTATGTATATGTATGTATGTATGCATTTGTGTGTGTGTATTGTAAATATGTATCTATGCATCTACGCCTGAATTTTTAATCTACAAATGTGAATGAATAATTATTTTTAATTAAATAAAAAAAAACGTGGATAAAATAATAGTTTTCGTTTGTTCTTTTGTTTGTTGTTCCGTAATACTGTTTCCTTGTTTTATCATTTTTTATATTTTTGATAGAGGATTATGTGTTAATATTGATTGTTATATAGTTTGTTGAAGCATTACGTGAGCATTTAAGTTAGGGATGGTTATTTGTTCATTTTTGCTAACCAAAAGGGACAAGTATAAGCAATAAGCATTGCTTATTCAAGCTACTATATTCCCTATATCTTCAAAACTAAAGTAATTATTTTTAAATTTATCTCTTATATCAATAGATTTTTTCCCTGATAATTGCAAAGATAATAACTAAGAAAAACAATTAAGAATAATAGAATGACATTTTTTTTTTTTTGGCAAGTCATTCAGCTTTGACGATCTCAATCAATGAAGATACTAAGTGAGAGTCTTTAAATGCTTTTGGTGTGAAAGAAGGGTTTAAGAGCATTTGCAAACAAATGTAACTTTCGAATGTATGCTTTAAATAAAATTAAAAACGCCAAAAAAGCCAAACGAATCATTGTGGAATTTTGCCAATTAGAAGTTGGTAGATAAGAAATAAAGGCAAGGCAACATATTCCTTTCCTATTGCCAAAGTAAAAACTTTAAAAAGCAATTTTTTTTCAAATTCAGTGAAATATCGCTTGAAATTTTCATCTACTCAGATTTAAATTCAGATTTCAACTCAGATTTCATTTCAATTCAAATTCAGTGAAATATCGTTTAAAATTTTCATCTACTCAGATTTCAATTGACAAAATAAGGCGACAATATTCGATGTCGTTGCAAATTGTTATGTTCATTGCTTTCTAAAATATTTTTTTAACTCTTATTTCGCAATTATTCTGTTATTCATATGCATTTCCATGTTCAGCAGAGCCATTACAAAGTTAGTTAAGAAATTTGTATTTTATATTTCTGCAGGGTTATATGACACAGAAGATCATCATCAATTTCGTCTGTCCGACTCCTCCACCCCTCCTCATCCCCCTAGGACACAGTGTGTCAAGTGTGGGAGTGTTGTGGACATCTCCCACTGTCTGAAAGAGGCCACTGGGCATTACTTGTGTTTTTCCTGTCACATGCAATCCAATCCAACGCTTCTTCCAGTTCAAACACCCCTTGAAGAATCAGCTCAAAAGAGGACCAGGAAAAAACAGTCTGTAAGTAGCAACATTTCATCATGACTACCCTTGACAACAACTTCATAACTGGCTGTAATATAATTTAGCAACAATTATAGCAACATTTCATCATGACTACCCTTTACAACAACTTCATAAATGGTTGTAATATAATTTAGCAACAATTATAGCAACATTTCATCACGACTACCTTTTACAGCAACTTCATAACTAGTTGTAATTTAATTTAAAAACAATTATAGCAACATTGCATCATGACTGCCCTTTACAACAACTTCATAACTGGTTGTAATATAATTTAGCAACAATTATAGCAACATTTCACCATGACTACCCTTTACAACTACTTCATAACTGGTTGTAATTTAATTTAGCAACAATTATAGCAACATTTCGTCATGACTACCCTTTACCACAACTTTATAATTGGTTGTAATATAATTCAGCTACAATTATAGCAACATTTCATCATGACTACCCTGTACCACAACTTCATAACTGGTTGTAATCTAATTTAGCAACAATTATAGCAACATTTCATCATGACTACCCTTTACCACAACTTCATAACTGGTTGTAATCTAATTTAGCAAGAATTATAGCTACATTTCATCATGAATACCCTTTACCACAACTTCATAACTGGTTGTAATATAAAGTAGCAACAATTGTAACAACATTCCAACATGATCTTTTACAAAAACTTCATAAGTGGTTCCAATATAATTTAGTGACAATTGTAGCAACATTTTATTATGATTACCCTATACAACAGCTTCATAACTGGTTGCAATATAATGTATCAATAATTGTAGCAACATTTCATCATAACTGGCTGCAATATAATGTAGCAAAATTTCTTCATAACTACCCTTAGCCAAAACTTCATAACAATTTGCAATGTAATACAGAAACCATTGCAGCATTATTTCCTCATTATTACCCTGTACAACAACTTCACATCTGGTTGCAATATAATGTAGCAACAATTGTATCAACATTTCATGATAACTACCCTTTACAACAAGTTCATAACTGGTTGCAATATAATGTAGCAACAATTCTAGCAGCATTTTATCACAACTTCTCTACAATTAAAATCTATATAGCCAAATAATGTAAATGGAATCCCTAAGCATTATTTCATCCACTATTTGGATATTTTAGAAATAATGTTCAAGAAAACTGATCAACTTGCACTTATAACCTTACATGATCTTAAAAGCTTCACCTATTTGTAAAGATAGAAAAGAAAAAAAATGAATGGATAAGAGTGGGTCAGAGAGTACCTAATACAAGTACATATTAATGATGAATTAGAATTTTGAAAATCGTTTATGTTTTGAATGTAGCTCGTTTTTTAAAATTTTGTTGATAGTTTTGCATTTTTTTAAACGAAAAAAAATTTTTTAGTAAAATTTTTTTGAATACTGTAAAAACGCCTGATATACAATTTGTTGTAAATTATCCAAACTGATATCCAATAAAAGTAAAAAAAAAAAAAAAAAGAAATGGATAATAAATAAATAAATAAAAAATGAAAAGAATAATAGCGGCAATAATCAAAGCCTTTTATAATATTTCAAATTAGGTATCATTATAAGTTGAGGTTGATTAATAATTAGTTTGCTGGCTTCATTGGTTATTCATTTAAATTCAAATATGTAACTACAACAAAGCATACTTTGTTATAAAGGCTAAATATGTAAAGCACATTTTAAATACAAAATTCTAATTACATGTATTTAAATATAATTAAGTATGTCTCTAAATACAAATAAGTATATTACAATAAGTATATATTGTATTACAATAAGTAGGGGAGAGTGGGGTCAATTGTAACAGGGTACGATTGTAACAGAGCAAAAATTTCGAGTGTCGGGTTCTAGATTTGGTTCCTAGGTGGCGCACAAGGTGTACTTAATAAATCTACATGTATACCCCTGCTGGCAACCATTTTTACGTACTTTTGAAAGAGTTACATCACAAAAGATATTTTCACGCTACGTAAGTACTTTTTTTGGTATTAGAATATTATATTGTAACAAAGTAATTTTGTTTAAACAAATAAAAATTATTAACCGAATATGTAAGTGGACACCTTAATTAACATTTAAAAAAAAAGATCAGTTTTGTTAATTAACTAGCATTGTTTTTAACAAATGAAGCTGAAATGGCGTCTTGGGGACAATTGTAACATTAAGTAAAGGGACGAATGTAACAGCTGAAAATAAATAATCTTATTTTTACAAACTATTACTTAACTCTTTAAGAACCAACAATAGTTTCCTATATCATTTATATTATGTTGCATGTGCATTATTTTATTTGTTACCTTTCACAGCATAAATTAAAATTTTTAACCCCTTTAAGTTAAAAGTTTAACCCTTTAGGTCTCTGCTCATTATTATTTTTACTCCTAAAATATCACTACTATTTTGATCAATAGAAAAATATATCACAACTATGATTATATGTATAATTAACTATGTTTTAGTTGAATTTATGAACTGTTACAATTGACCCCGTAAGTGGGGACAATTGTAACAAGTGCACGACTGTCAAAAATTGTTAATAACTAATATAATAACATTTAAAATAAATTATTTTTTTTTCTAGTAGAGGATAGTCTACTTTACTCGTCTGTCAATTAATACTAATAATATATTGGATTTTTTTTAGTTGAAATAGTTAAGTAAAAAATGTTACAATTGACCCCACTCTCCCCTATATATTGTATTTAAAATAGTATTATTGTATTTAAAAATAAGTATTAATTGTATTGTATTTACAAAGCACGTAAATAATACAACGTATCTAAATATCTATGAAAATTTTCAAGTCAAATTGTTCTTAATCAAAAAATTATCATTCAAATATTATATATTTTTGCATGGTGTATGTGTTTGCTATTTTAATTGAGACTTGTAATTTAAAGAAAGATTATTTAACTTATTGATGATTGTTTTTTTTAAATTAAAGGCAATCGTTAATGCTCGAAACCAAATCTGCCAAAATTGTGAATGTCCGAACACAACATTATGGAGAAGAAGCTTTTCTGGTGAAGCTGTTTGCAACGCCTGTGGCCTGTACGAAAAATTGCACAAGGCAAGTTTTTGAATTCTTTCAATCTTGTCTGCTCTTAATAAACAATATTACAAACAATTATTTTTAATCATTATTTTACGTTCCATGAATGGTAGGTTTTACTGCAGAGGGCACTGTATTCTTTTCTTCAGCAAAAGTTTCAGGTTACTGCAACCGGCCCACTCTCTCGCCATTTTGTGAGCTTTTTGTGTTCACTTGTCAATTTGTTGTTCATTGCTTGAGCTAGCATTTCATTAAAGTGGCGACGGTTATTTTTTTTTTTTTTTTTATCCTAATTTTAAAGATAAATATATCTTCAATATCAAGAATACTAATTAAAAAAAGGATTATATAAAAAAAAAAAAACATAAGCCATGAAACTAATCTTGCAATGAAAACGTTTTCATCCAAATTATTATTTTAAACGCAATTTATCTGCATAACATTATTACTTTTAAAAAAAACATTCATTTGATAAAACATGAGCAAGATATGAATTACCTAGCTGTGTCAGAAACGTAATAAAGCAACAATACAGAAATAAAAAATGTAGCCAAATGAAGGTTGCCAAATTAGCGATTTCTTAGAAAATCAACGATTCTTTTAAACCTGTTTTTCGAAGCTCTGTCGCCAAGGAAACTAATAAAAAAACAATAGTTTAAATGTTTTACACTTGAAGTAGTACTATGATTTTAAACTATATATATAATCTTGCCGCGGAGAATTATCTGGGCTTAAGAACACACAAACAACTTAAATATTTTAAAAGTTATTTAACTTCTTAAAAATCGCAAATTTGGCGACATTTTCCCAATTAGATGATAATTATCAAAATCACTGCCTTATTCTCAGTTTTTGCAAATTTTTATCAGCCCAGGTAATGCAGCATTGGAGTAAGTTTTTAAGTGTTAAAAAATTAGACCACAAGCGCTTTTCATTTTCATAAAACTGTAGCTTTTCTCTATACTCGCGTTTTGTGCCATTTTCAAAGTAAGCGTAGACAGCGCTAACTTTAGATAGGCTAAACTTGACCAAACTATCATTGAGTAACATTTGCAAACTCAAAACAATTATAAAAATAGCACATTATTCGCAAAAATTTTCATATTACGACGATTAAAAATTATTTCGTATTACGACGGAGCCTTCGAAAAATTGCCTTAAAAACCAAACTCTAAAATATTCTAAGCGATATTGCTCTAATATTTGCCGGGATCAAATGATGAAATCTTATGAGTCGTAAGAAATTGAGTTGATATTCTTATTTACTTTTATGTTTCCATAAAAACAATATCAAGTATTCGAAAATATCACCTCGTAGGATATGCAGCAATAAGTAGGCAGTGGCTTTCTAACAGGAACTTTAGACCTGTTTCAGGGTGTTTGTTTATGGAAATCACTATACATTGAAAACCTCCTTTAAATCCACTGTGCACTGTATGACTTAACACGAAATGAATACATTGCTTTCTATTAATTATGTGTTTTTTTTTTTTTTTGCATCCATTCCTCATTTAAGACTTGTTGCATTCTGATTGTATATAGTGAACTCCTCGATCTTCCTTCAAATCTAATAAAAATGAGAAAAATTATGCTTTTGTTCCATTCGGGAAAAATTCTTTTTTTATTTAATAATTCTGTATAATTTAAATGGATCGAATTTGTTTTGGAGCAACTATCTGAAATTTTTTCTGAATCTGAATTTTTCTGATTCTGAAATTTTTTCTGAATTTATTAAATGTAAATATACTTCTTTTTTGTTTGTATTAAAAGTTACCTAATCGAATTATGCAAAATATGAATGAATTTTTATGATGCACATAAGGACCAAAACAGTAATAATAAGATTTAGTCTTATAAGAAATGAAAAATGATTTGTTCACATGAAATAGTTTTAAAATATCCAAACGTACCGAACACCGTGCTGACGTAAAATATCCTCAGTGGTAGATGGATTATGGGTTAGAGTCTTCTTGCTGTCAGGCTAATCATCGGAATTTTGCGTTGTTTTCCTCTTCATGTAATGCAAATGCGGGTCAGTCCATCGAAGACAAATTTATTCCAATACTTGATCCAGGAGTTCCCGTGTCTTCTGGATTCGGCTCAAAATTACAAGGAGCTGGAGTTGAAATATTGGTAGTCGTAAACTGAAAATTCGATTGGCTGTTCAACAACGGTAATAAAATAACGGTAAAAAAAAGTTCTGTTTCAGTTTTGAAGAGCTTATTAAAAATGAAGTTAATTGCTAAATTTTTTGGGCATACTATAGGTAGAAAAAAAAAACAGGTAAAATTACAATATTGCATGATAATACCATTTCTGGTAAAAAAAAAAAAAAAAAAAAAAGCTATATTTTTAGTAATAAAAACCAAAATATACACAATTTAAAACCATTCATTTGGTAATTTTTCCGTTTTATTTACCTATCGGAAATTCTAATTTTCAAAATTTTCTTAGTTTCTTGCATTTATTAAAAAAATACAAAACTGAAAAAAAATTTTTTAAACCAAATAAATGGTTTTTTTTTTCCATGATAAGGTATCATGATAAAATTATCAAATTTTATCACGCATATTTTATTGTGAATTTTATCACGCATATTTTATTGTGAATTTTATCAAAAGACTTTGGTAAAAATTACCGAACTTTTTGGTGTTCCCAAAGAGCCAGAAACGCGATAAATTTTACCATATTCAGGTAGTTTTGACCATATTTTTTTTTCTGTGCATTGGTAAACTCTTTTTAATTGACTAAAAATTCATTTGTTTTTCAGAGAAAGCGACCGAAGAGTATGAGAAAGGACACTATTCAGACCAGAAGACGGAAACCAGGAAATACTGAAACAAAGAAAAAAGTTGTAGCCGAAACCATTTCTTCAGTTCCAGCATCGAATACAAGTACTATCTCAAACAGAGGTAGGTTAGTATTTCGTCTGGCTGTCATTTACAACAGAAATTCTCAGTCAATAGAATATATTTTGTTGGTTTCTATCTCCAAATTTTTCTACTCCAGAAATTTTGTAACAAATATTTAGTAAAAATTAAATTAAAATTTTCGATACTGTTCAATATCAATATATTAGCAAGACAACTTTAGCGTACAGGACAATTCTCGTACCAATTGATGAGTTTCGCCTGCGAAGATAACATCAAAATGACTACAGATTACTCTAAAGGCCACTCAGACACATTTTTGGCGTAACTTATGGTGAGATTCAGGAATTTTAACTCAAGATTCAAAAATTCTTACAAGGGACAATTTTCTGATCAGGCGATAAAAATTCTGGGTTTTAAGTTGCGTTTTAGGTATTTTCGTTTCGCCAGTCGCAAGCCAAAAAAGTAGCCTTCCGCTACTTTTTATTTATATATTTATTATTTTTTTTTTTTGCTATTATTTTAATTTAATTTATTTTTTAAATCACTGAACAAAATGGAAAACTGAAAAATTTAATAAATATAAAAGTAAAAATTAAAAAAAAATTTTTTTTTTGAATTTTCTTGCGTTTGACTAACCAAAAGGTATCAACAAATCCTTATTATGAATTTTAAATGTATGTCGGAACTGTTAAATGTATGTTTAAATGTATGTCATATTGTCGGAACTTATCACCGAATTATTCCATCACATAGTCAGAAATAAGCTATGAATGTTTTGTTTTGATATCATAGTTATATCATTGCGAATTTCTATGCATCTAATAGCATATGCCTATAATATGCATACAAAATATATGATAATGTTTGAATTTTTATGCGTCTAATATGCATTTAATAATATTAGGAAATCTTCAGTTCATAAAACTTCTGGCTTAAATTTAATGTAATGTATGTCAGCCTTGAGAAACTAATTTTTATCACTGAAAAATTTTTTTAAAAATACTTAGGTGAAAAAGTTTTATAAAAAATAATATTTAATATTTGTTCTTGCATTTTTTTTCCCAACAAAATTAACTGCTTTCGAACGAAATTAATTAAATTTCGAATTCTCTTTTGAAGAAATTAAAATTACCCTTATAAAATTTTAATTTTTCTTTTTTAATTTTCGTAAATATTCACAATTTTTTTATATTACTTTCAAACTTTTGCGCATGCTCTTCACGGCTTGACAGATTTGGGCATGAAATTACATAACATTTGGATTTGATCTAGTAGTTTTCTAGTGAAATATTTTTCTAAAGATATATTTTTTTAAATATAATATGTACAGTAAATTGCTAACTAATTATTTCTAGCTGCAGCCAATTCTCTCCACATAATTTAAATAAATATGGGAGAAATTAAATTAACCAAACGAAATTTCAAAAATAAGTATGTCAACAAAAACAGTACTTGTTCCGGGGACACACTATCCCGTTATCATGCTGGAGCCTTCATGTAGTCAGTTGCTCAACCAAAAACTGACTGTGCCCCAAGGCCCCATGACTACACCCCATGACTTGAACCACTGACAACAGAGAGGCTCCAGCATGTCAGCAGGGCAATGTTCCCCTAAAGAAGTACTGTTTTTGCTGACATGATTATTTTTGAAATTTCGTTTGGTTTTAATGTAAGTTCTTCCATATTAATTTTAATTGTGTACTAAACACAAGTTTGGTTTTACGCTGCTTGTAGCGCATTTCCATTTTGACTTGTCCCGCAGTAGACTGATCGAAAAGACACGGTTCCCAGTAGAACACCGAAGTCAAGCATCACTACCCGCCGTCAGTAAGCGGGTGGGTGACTACTTTGATCAGCCTCCATAGGGACCGAGGGTGCCTGGTATCGGTCCTCTTTATTCTGTTCTACAATAAAATGCTCAAATTTGAGCGCAGGTCATCGGGCTACCAAAGCAGGGGAGCCATCCCATTGCAGAGGATGAAAATTGCTATAGCATGTGTTCGGTAAGCGGGTGGGTGACCGCTTTGATCAGCCTACGTAGGGATCAAGGGTGCGCAGTATCGATCCTCATTAAACTGTTATACAGTAAAGTGCTCGACTTTTCGCGCAGGTTGTCGGTCTACCATAGAAAGGGAGTCATCCCCTCCACAGAAGATCAAAATTGCAATGGCATGTCTTCGGATCATCTTCAGGTATGTTTCCTAGACCGTCGCCAATAGCCTATTTTCTCTAGTGCGACGTAAATAAAGAACTTACCAACCATTTTGACTTATTGTATTTTTTTGATCTTCATGCTTATTTAATTCAATTATTTTTTTTTACTTTTAATGGATTCTCTCCACATAACTCATATGTTCTAGATCACGTGGCAAAAAAAACGCTAAATTTAAATTACTTTATTTTTCAGTTACACCTCAGCCTATGATTATGCCACCAAATCCACCACCTCCATATAATAGTCGTTATATAACTATAGAAGATACTGGTAGCTATCAAGTACTTCCGCCAATGGGAAGCTTGGGATTCTTGAACACATATCCTTATGAGACTGCATATAGTCATTTTTCTGGACAGTAGCGTCAATTATTTTTTTCAAATTAGCACTCTTGTAAACTAGCGTGATTGTATTTTTGTGAAAGTATCATAGAGTGCCACTTTTACAAGCCAATTAGTGCAATTTTTACAAGCCAATAAGTGCAATTATAAAAGTAAGTAAGTGCAATTTTTTTAGCTTAGCTAATGTAAAGTGAACTCATTTTATGAACAAGCTTGATTGTATTTTTGTGAAAGTGCCATTTTTACAAGGTAATAAGTGCTATTTTACAAGTCAATTAGTGCAATGTTACTAGCGGAACTAGTGTAAGGTAAACTGCACTTATAGAATAGTTTGATTGTATTTTTCTCAAAGTGCCAAATGTAGAAAGCAATAAGCATGACTTTTACAAGGTAAATAAGTGCCATTTTACAATACAAGAAGTGCAATTTTCACTATAGCCAATATAAGGTGAACTCAACTAATGAACAAGCTTGATTGTATTTTTTGTGAATGTGCCATAGAATGAAATTTTTGCAAGTTATTTGGTAGATTTTTACTAGTCAATAAGAGGCATTTTAAAGTAAACAAGTGCAATGTTTACTAGCAAACTTGGTGATTTTTGCAAGCTAATATAAGACGAAAACAGTTCTTGCTTCTAAATGTGAAATGTATAAAATTTTTATAAAAATGCTTATAAAATTACGTTCTTAAGTAAGGCAAATACAACTCTTGCATGCATTATATAATTCTTACAAAAATGTGTGATGAGTACAATTTTTACTACAATTCTTGAAAGTCGGTGCCTATTTGCATGTAAGTGCAAAAACATTAAATATTTAAGAATTTTTATTTATTTTTAATTTGGATTAGTTTATAATTAGTTTTGATTTGTTTTAGATGCGATTAGTTTTAATTTGGATTAGATGTTACAAGCAGAAAGTCGAGTAATTATCGGACATTTTAAGATTTATAAGCAAATCATTTTAAAAGTATGAGATTTAGTGCTTTTGAGTGTTTTTTGTAAATGCCGTTTAATGTAACTTGCATTTAATACACATTAATGAAATTTAGAAAATTGTGATAATTGTTTATAAGACAATTTTGTAAATATTTTTTCATTATAGTAATTGCTTTTTATTGATTATACTGTTTATATCTCGAAAATACAATTCGGTAAAAAGATATAGTATTGTATGGAAATACATGTTTACGTATTGATAAAATGGTTTTAAAAAATTCTCTAAACGCACAGTTACTTATGAGAATACATTAAAAGATGTGAACACATATACAAAACTAGACTATAGTTTTCTTAGTTCACTCAAAAACCCGAGTTTGATTCAAACTGAGAACAGGAGTTCAGATCCAGCCGGCCAAAGTCTGCCTGTAAAGTAAATAGTGACTGACGCACATTAAATCTGTCATGTCACAAAGTCCTCCATGTTTCTTTAACGAATTACACCCCTAGGGATACTGGATTGGAGATTGATCGTTCTCTGGTTCAGGTCAAAATTATGATCTGTGGATGAAGGAATGGGTCCTATAAACGGATGTGACGTATGGGTGTAGTAGAAGTCGAATTCTTGGCCATAGATGGACCCACTGGAAAGCAAGAACAGTCGCACTCTCAGTGCCTTAACGGCCTACAACAACAATAACATGAGTTAGTTTCAAATAGAGTAATCTATAAAATTGTAACATGTTTTTTGCTTTTAGTTTCCTATAGAGTTAATTATAGACCTCAAAATATTATTTCTCTCAGTTGTGTTGGTACTATACATTAACGTACCAATATAAATTACTTCCAATATTTTCAAACTAGACAAGGAAAAAAAAAATCTATTCTTCTTTGAAATAAATAATTGTCAAATTCTACAAAGAAACTCATATTTTTCACAGAATAAACTGTTCAAAGAAAAATAGAGATCTTTCGCTATTTTTATCCGTCAGTTCAAATTTTAGTTTTTGCCAAGCAGTTTTGTTAATCGTGCTATAACTCTACCTTCTACCAAATCATTTTACGATTACCTTCTATACTTGCTATCATTTCCCCAATTACTTTATGGAATATTGTATAAATAAAACTGTGATTCAATTTTAGTGCCAAATTGATACTCTATTAAGATTATTATATTTCCTTAGGTATAATGTTTTGGTAATTTAAGTTGCCAGGCACTTTTTTTTATACGGGAGGTCCACTAAACTTTTTAACGTTTTTACACTTAAATATTATTTCAATTAAGTAAAACTTTTATGATAAAAAGAGTTGAAGAGTTTTCTTCATAATGAGGCACAAGAGCCACGCATGCAGGGGATAGAGTGCTCGCCTCCTAATGAGGCATCCCAGGTTCGAATCCCAGCGGTGGTTGATTGATATAAATTCTGCTTCCGGCTCACATCAACCTCAGTGCTGATGTAAAATATCCTCAATGGTAGACAGACCATGGGTTAGAATCCCCATGTTAACGTTTATTTGAATTTACTTTTAAAATTAGATTACTTCTGTAATAGTCAAAATTTAAGCAAAAAACAAGGGGATGAAGTGATTTTCTTACGTAAAGACGGGAAGGGGATTGTGAATTCGCTTATTTTTACTGACTACGGAGAGGAGTTAAATTGCTAAAACATGCTTACGTAAGCAACTCTATAAAAATATAAGAGTAAGATGTTTTTAATTCTTTTTAAGGTCAGTTTTTGAATTTCCGATTTTCAATAAAGAATGTAAGAATACGATGTTTAAACAAACTTTTTATTAACGTTGAATTTCAAGAAAGTTTTTCTATCGCCAGTTTAATTTTTGTTTTTAAATTAAAAATGTAAGAATGAGATGCTTAGAAAACATTTATATCAACATTGCATTTTTGAAATAGTTTTTTCATGGTCATATTATAAAATTTTTGTTTTTGAATAATGAATGTAAGAATAAGATGTTTTAAAAAGCTTTTTAAGTTGCAATTTGTTCATGGAATAAATTTTGATTTTTGTATAAAAGCATTATTTTTTTTTTTTTTTTTTTTTTGAAATGTAAATAATTTTGAAGCATTTATTTTTGAAAAGTTATGATAATTTAGAAAGCAATTTTAGCATAATTTTTCTTTTACATGTAAGGGAGTTTAAGAGAGAATCGCTTGTTTATATAATCTTATGCGATTTGTGCAAGTTAATGTAAATATTTTGTTTTTCATGTGTTCTTGTAATTTTTTTATCCCTAACTATTTTATAATTGTTTTTCTATATTTTGAGGACTGATATGAAGATTAATAAAAATTCTTATATTTGTTTAGTGATTGTATATTTAATTTTCGCAAAAAAGATATAGATTTTGTATTTCTAAAATGTTTAAATAAAAAGTGGATTTTGTATTTTTTTTGTCTTCTATTTAATTAGATGTTAATTAAGTTATTGAGGTAAGTTAACCTTATTTTTTTTTTTTTAAATATTTTATCCAAGTTGGAATTTTTTTCCGAAAGGATAATTTTTAAGACTTAACTAAAATAAGCATTGTTTGTACTATATTTTGTATAAATTGTTTCACGCTTATTGTGAGTGGAATTTCGAAATAATTTCAACATTTTCCGATTAGCTGGAACACATTAATCTGCATTGGAAATCTATGCTTGATGACAATGCAAATTTCACTCGTTTTCTGAACGCTACAAGCACACAATAAAAACTATAATGTTATGTCTTTCCTTATTAGATATCGAACAACCCGAAAAGTTGTGTGAAAAACACTTTTTTCAAGGTAATACCGAATGGAGCTATCGTGTATAATTTAAAGGGTTGATGAAAGCTCTAAACACCGCAAATGCGAAACGTTTACATTAAAATTTACACATCATCACATGTAAACATCGAAAACTCCAATGAAATTTACACATCATCACAATCACATGTAAACATCGAAAACTCCAATGATGGCACGTCTTGATTTAATCTATGTTAACAATCGGTTTTGATAGCCAGGTAGTCGAGTGGTCAACGTGCCTGACTGAGAGACTAACGGTAGCAGGTTCGAATCTCACTCAGGATGTTTCTGTGTGCATGTTGTCTTGTGATGCTTGAATGCAGTCCACCAGAACGGGTCTGTGGCAGTGTGGCGTGGTCAATGTTGTTCACCGCCATGGCTTAGATGCACAGGTTATTGTTAAATGAGCAACAGCTCCGGAATCTTCTGAGGCGACTAACGAGAAGTTCAGTGTCTGCTGTTATGAAAAGAAAAAAAATTTAATATTAGCAATCGATGGCGGGTTGGCAAGTGCTAGTGTTTGTCTCCTATATTGCTTTTATCGTCAGAAACTAAAATTCGTTGTTATAAACATGTTTGTATGTTTTGAGTCGTGTAAAAAGGATATTTATACTTTAATTCCTGTCTCATGTAAAATGTAGAGAATAATTCTATAATGTATTATTTTTATTCGTTCTTGCTTTGTTAAGCTTGGTGCTCAGCAGTGGACTGATCGTAAAGACACGGTTCCCAGTAGAACACAGAAGTCAAGCGTCACTGGCTGAGGTCAGTATGCGGGTGGGTGAACACTTTGATCAGCCTCCGTAGGGATCGCACGATATCGGTCCTCAATAATATGTTCTACACTAAAATACTCGACTTCGAGCGCATGTCATTGGGCTACCAAATCAGGGGAGCCATCCCTCCTGCAGAGGATCAAAATTGCGATGGCACGTCTTCGGATCATCCTCAGGGATGTTTCCCAGAACGTCACTAATAGCCCATTGCCCAGCTCTATTGTGACATAAATTAAGTACCTACATAACTGTTAAGCCTGTTTCGAATTCGTCTTTATGTTTTCTCTGCTACAGGTATGTTTGAGTTACAAACTCATTTTATTTTAAGATGCTACCTAAATTATTACCAGATTCTTGCTTAATATTGTCTTGTATAAATACTTTTACTGATTATTGTGTGAATTATATCTTACTGTAATTATATAATTTAGTTTTACCGAATAATAAACATAGTGGTTGATAGCAGCTACTTTGCACAAAGTAGTGTAAAAACATTCTAGGTGTTTCGCAGCACCAGGAAGTATTCTTCGGTTTTGGTGTAGTAGAACGCTTTCACCTTTGGTGTGAAGAAGTTGCTACCATTTTTGGTGTTCAGATACACGAAAACTTTTTACAATCAGCTACCAGCAATCAATTATGGCTCAAACTTTATCCTCTATGAAATTTCCAACTAACAAGACTGCTCAAATTTCAACTGATACCTTTTACAAATCAAAATTTCGATCACTTTTCGATATATAAACAAGGTAACAGACGCAAAACTAAAAAAAAGAAAGCAATTTTATGTATTTTTATACAATCTGAACATTATGGGGAAAATCAATAACAATACAATCAATACAATCTAAAAACTTATCTGATTTTTGTGTTGAAAAGCTGAAAATTGTGGGGGAATGAATACTTTATTTTAAGTTAGTTCGGAATGGAGTGTTCTTACACACTTCAAAGAGTGTAGTTTAATTTTAACACCAATAAACTGATGAAGCTTACACTAATCTGCTCGTTGGTGGAGAAGTCTTCGATTTCCGGAGCTCCGTAAATTTGGCGAATAATTAGTGCATATTATACTATATGACTAAATTTTTGTGTGAAAAGAGAGCAGGACATGTTTCAAACATATAAGAAATATTTATGGATAATTAGTAGAACTATAAATACAAATAATTGTGCAATTTGAAGATAATGACAATACATAGCGCAGGATAGCTTTTGTTTAAATGAAAAATACTAGTGACTATGAGATCTTGTCAGATTTAATTGACAAACTGGCCATAGCCAAGTCATAACCAAGTAAGTTTCAATTCTTTTTGCAGATTGATAAAAAATATTGATTTTGGTCCATTAATCACCAAGTAATTTCAATCTGACAAATTGCTCATATAAACTGTAATAAAATGCAGGTATGTTTTTAGTTGCATAATAAAGATATTTATGTTCGTATAAGACTTACTGGAATCTGCCAATTGTATAAAACAATTTTATAATATTTAATTTCAATTCACTTCAGTTTTGATTGAATTCATATTAATATTCCGTTTGTGCTATGTGTATGTTTCGTTAACAAACTAATTTTATTTTAAGAAATATTGTATGTATGCATCCTAAATTTATGATTTTTGCTTTAGCTAAATTTATGATACAGCCTAAATTTATGATTTTTATCGTAAAAGTAACTCTTCTGATTCTAATGTGTATAATATCTCACTGTAATTTCAAATTTTAGTGTTACTGAATAAAAATCAGGGTGGTGATTATTTTAAACCAAGTAGGGTAAAAAATAAAAAAAATCTAGGTGTTTTACTACACCTGGAAAACTACACTATGCTAACACGATTTATACTAATTTACACCAAGGTGTAAATTAGTATAAGGTGTAGTAAATTAGTATAAGGTAACTAATTTACACCAAGGTGTAAATTAGTTACCACCATTTTTAGTTTTTAGTTGCACGAAATTTTTCTACAGTGTGTAATATCTATCATTTTATCTCTAACACAATGCTAACATAATTTGAAGCAGCCAAGCAAATTTTTGACCACTTCTCGATTACAGATTAACGGACGCCTAACTATAAAGAATAAGAAAATCTTAATTTTGTTATAGTTTAATTTTGCTTGGCTTTATGAAAGATGTAATGTTTCCAGGTAGTGATAGGAAAAAAAAAAGATGTACAAAATGTTTTCTATTTTCAAAAATGTCACTGAGAATTAATTACATTAACATGTAATAAATTAACAATATTTTCTTTTTTTTTTATCCTATTAAAAAAACTTAGTTTTCTTAAAAAAATTTAAATAATTTTAATTGCCGTTTAATAAACCTTTTAGTCTGTTGAATAGTTATTAATGAATTTGAGCATTTATTTGTTAGGGAACATTTTTGCTGATTTTTAAATTTAAATACACGGTTGGTCTACGATTGATTCCAGCTAATTGTAATCATATAAGATGATCATTGATTATAAGTGGAAAGCATTAGTCATTCTTACATACTAATTCTTAATAAATCCTACTTTGAAAGGGTATGTAATTCGTAGTATGATGTTTGAGGGAAATCATAAGATTGGGTGAGGGATTAGATTTGACCATGATTAATCGTTTAAACCAGTAAGTTTAACATTGCTTTCAAATGAAATTATTTGGTTTTAATAACTTTTATTTGTTTAAGTAGAATATTTGATTATCCTCTACATAATTGGGGACAATTGGAGAAAAAGAAATTTCTGCGGGCAAGGTTTTTAAGTCAGTTTTTCAAATTTCATATTGACTTAAAAACCCTGGCCGATGATTAAAAATGTAATATTATGAAAATTTTTTTAACTTTGTTACTTACATATCAAAATGCGGAGCCGCGATGGCTCAGGGGATAGAGCATTCGCCTTCCAATGCATCGAGCTGGGTTCGAATCCCAATCGATATGAATTCCGCATTCAGCTTGCACCGACCACAGTGCTGACGTGAAATATCCTCAGTGGTAGACGGATCATGGGTCAGAGTCCCCTTGCCGCCAGGCAAATCGTGGGAGGTTCTCGTGGCCTTCCTTTCCATGTAACGCAAATGCGGGTTAGCTCCATCAAAAAGTCTTCCACGAAGGCAAATTTCTCCCAATACTCGATCCAGCATTTCCCTTGACTTCTGGATTGGGTTCAAAATTACAAGGCTACGGAGTTGAACATTAGTAGTCGTAAACCCTTGAAATTGGGCCGGCTGTTCAACGACGGTTATAAAATATAAAATAAAATCAAAGTGTCATTTTTTAACGATTTTCTACTACATTTTGCTGAAAAACAGCATGGTACACAAGCATATTTGGAATCATTTTTACTATGGTCTACAAGCATATTTGGAATCCATTTTGCTTGGCAACGATTTTTTAATGTAAAAATATTTTAGTGTAAACGCATTTAGCAATCACATTGCTAAGATTTTTAGGGGGGGGGAGATCAAATGCGTATCTGGAAAATATATTTAGGGACAAGTTGCGTTCCAAGACATATAGATCTTTAAAAATTCAATATTACATCCTAAAGAACATGCAACCTTTCGGCAAACGTATTTTTATTTTCAATTGGTCGGCAGAGAAAGGTTGTTGGCTAATTATTCCTTTATTAAACTTAATAGAAATATTTGCATGCCAAGCTTGTTTCCTAAACAATTGAATAAAGGCATGCAAAAAAAAAAAACTTTGCGAAAAAAAATCTCATTTTTAAGTTCTTACTGTCAACCTTGTTCTTGCCTTTCTGCCCAGGCTCTCAAATACAATTTTTTTTTTTTTATGTTGTAAACTTAATAATCATGTAAACCTTCACTTTTAAAGTGCAAATAGAAGCTTGAAAAAATAAACCTTGTTACAGTGATGGCCATAAAATCTTAACTAAAACTTGAGAAGGTGAATTTATCCTCGGTTAGAAATTGTTTTCTACGCTTAATTTGCGGATGAAGATTTATCCTCAATTTAAAAAGGGTTTTTTTAAGCCTTGTTTTGTAAAGGCATAGTCAATCTCGATTTAAATAATTTGTTTATACAAGCTCAATTAAAACCTCATAGCACATAAACTAGCATCGATAAATTTAACATTGTTTCAAGACTGCATGGTTTATTTGCTAATAATTTATAAACCTTGTTGGGCTTAGCTATAAAGGTAGTTTCTGTCATTAAAATCAAATTTTAATTTCTATCTGGATTGCTTGAGCTTTACAATTTTGGAGGAGTTTGGAACAACTTTTTTAACAGTTTTCTGGTTTGCTATTATCAAGTTATTCAGATAGTTTTTACAATAAAATTTTTTTTTAATTGCATTTTTTAAAATTTTTGTTCAACAAAAGATCTAAGCAGCTTTTATGGTCATATTAGGGATTTTATGTAGATAAACCGAAAGAGAGAAATCGCTATGTTCATTACTTTAACAAAATTACAATCGACCTATTACATTTAAATTACCATTTAATAATAATTATGCAGTGTTAAAAAGAAATGCAATAAGACATTCAATTTTTTTTTTAAAGCATTAGACCAATGAAAACAGTAAATAATGATCCAAAAAATATACTTTTTCAGCGATCGTCAGAATCGAACGTTCCTTCGCAGTTGGAAGCTTGTTAAATTAAATGTACTAGATTAGTGTTTCCATAACTGTGGTACGCGTACCCCCAGGGGTACGGAACAGTTTAGAGGGGGTACGCGTTTTTATGCGAAATATCTTGCAACAAAAGAAAATTTCAGAAATTTTTATTTAAAAACAATGCTAGCCATGAAAGTTGACGATTACGTATTTTTCTCTTGGCTATTTTTTGCAGAGTTAAGAGTTAATAATTAGTGGTGTCAACAGCCAGTTGTGATTTTTAACTTTTGTAAAATTTTTTAATAGTAAAAAATACATAAATTTTTTAATTAGTGGTACACGGCGTTACGAAAAATTTAGAAAGGGTACACGAAAGTCATAAGTTTGGGAAACACTGCATGGAGAGATTGTGCTTCGAAACTCTTTCTCCAAAGAAAATTTTTTTAAAAAGAAAGCTATAGTTTGATTTAAACTCGTAGCAAAGTTTGGACTAAAACTATTTATATTATCTTGTTGAAAAGAATTGATGGTCCTCTAAAATAGACAAACTTTATAAATAATAATAAAAATAAAAATATGACACTTTTCTGAAAAGTCACGTGTTTGGCCAGATTATTTCTCTTGGGCAAAAATCTTTAACAATGTTTTTTAAAACTCTTACGCTAAAAAAAAAAAAAAAAAAAAAAAAAAAAAAAAAAAAACAGTTTAAGTGCCTTATACTTGAGTACAACTTATAATTTTAAATCATATAAACCCTATTGCCATATAAAAATTATCTAGGCTTTTAGAACGGCTGAACAACTTAAATATTTTAAAGGTTATTAATAATTCATTTTTTTAAAGAAAACCGATTTGGCGAGATTTTTTTCGATTAGTTGAAAATTACAAACCTCATTGAATAAATTTCAATTTTGCTGAGCTAAGATAATGCAACGTTGAAGTATATTCTTAAAAATAACAAATTCGATCACAAACGTTTTTCATTTCCACAAAAACTGTGGCTTTTCTCTATACTGACGTTTTGTGCCATTTTCTTTATTAGTATTGATGCCATAGACTAGATTGGCAGTCTTTATCGCTTCAGTATGTGCCATGATAATCGCCAAGTGAGGGAAGGTATATGGAAAGGAATGGCTCTTTCGTAAAATATAACCAGTATATTCGTTTGTAGTCGTCTTTTGCAGAAAACTTTCAGATTCAGGGAGGGGGATTATAAGCTCACGTTTCTGAGACGCGTGCTTTCTTAATTCACTTGTTGATAATTTCAATGGTTGAAATAATTTTTCTCTATTTGTGAATCCAAATGACTTAGCAAGGTAATAAACCATAATTAAAAGTAATCAACACTGCTGGCATAATAAATTTGGTAAATTTGAATGTAAATTGCAGTTTCCAATGGCATTGAAGAGGCTTGACTAGGATAAACAATGCTTCTGTCAAATACCGAATTAGCACATTTTATGAAATATTATATTCTGTATTTTTTATTTATTTATCCTTTTCCGACATTTCAATATTTTTACCTACATATTCCTTTCTTTATAAATATAATTTTTCCAACATAACTTTCATTATTATCTCCAACAATTCTTACAAATCAATTCAATTTTAACATCTTTTTCATGGTTTGGCCAGATAAAATTTTGATTTATCTATATGATGTACAATGCGCAAAATAATAATAATGATAATTAAAAAAAAAAAAAAAGCAGACCACTCTGAGTCATTTTTGATCCCAGAACGTAAAGATTGGATCTTCACGCTCTAGGACTCAATCTTAAAGGGGTTCGAGGGTGACTTCAAACATGATAATTAATTAGTGCTGAGTATATTTTAAGATACGAAATTAGATACCAAAATGTACTTTCTCAGAATAAACATGCTTTTAAATTTTGACTGAATCAAATTTCTGACCCGCAAAATATGGTTGTCAAGCTAAAATATGCATAACATGTTTCCTAACATTTTAAAAACCAAATTATTACCGTATTTAATACTTTTTAAATAAATAAAAGTCATTGACATAATCTGTAATCTTTTTATACCACAACTTTGAATTAAGTGCAGAATAATTTTTTTTTAGATTAACTGCACATCTGATTAAGTTATTAGAACTGAATTTGAAAATAATTACACGGTTGCTGATATTTTGATTTCATTAAAATTCTCTATTATTTCTCACAGTTTCTTTTCGACCAACACATTTGAATGCGTAAGGCTAAAAAAAAAAAAAAAAAAAGCCTTGGCATTTAATGTAGTCAATACGTGGATTCATTAACTTTCTTTGACAAAAACTATGCTAACGTATACATGAGACTCTCATTTTTGATTTCTTGGAGGACGGAGGTGACGTGTTGGGCTTAGCATCGCAGTCAGACTTTCTGGGCCATTTTCTAAATTTATTCATTTATATGTACACAAAAAGGAATTTTTTTTTTTTTTTTTTTGCTTTCAAGTTCCATATGATTCTATAATTTTAGAAAAATAAATACTTTTTAATATTCCTGTTTGATTCTTCATTTAATAAGCAGTTCATGATGTTTATTATATAATTGCTCACCCGTATCACTCTTGAATAAAATAAAAAAATTAATATATGGACAAATGAAAATACGTCAATCAATATCTTCAACGAGTGGTAAATTCATCAACTTCTTCAAACCAAAGTATTTCTTTATTATGGTATTCAAAGTTTGGTCAGGAGAGAGACTCAAAGCTTAGACCCCTTAATGTTAATTTTTCTTTTTCCGAACCTTTGAAGTGAATTGAAAAATATTTGCACACACATATAAAATTTTTTTGTCCAAAGATACAAATATAACTTATATCAAATACTTATTATTATTTAGTTTATTTTTCTTAATAATAGTCGAAAAGATTTTGGCAAGTAAGGTGCACAATTATTTACATGATTTATCCGATTGCAATACAGAATTTGAACGAAATCAAATTTTAAATGTATAAATAAATAAAATTCGATTTCTCGGGAACTATTTAACCGATTTCTTCTTAAACTATTTAATCTCTCAGAAACAAAGACATTTAGAGTATTTTAAATAAAAAAAAATATATAATAACTAACAACCTAGGAATACAGTAAAAATATATATATAACTTTTTGGTAAAAGATATATATATAATTTAATATATGAATAATTGTAATATTTGAAAAGATTTCGAATAGTAAGATAATTTTTTTTTTTTTAATATTTCTTCTAAACAATGCAATTTTTGAGGCACATAATCGGCAAAATAATGGCCAAGAAATAAAAAATGTGAGTTTTGAATTTTATTTTCATAACAAATTCAGTTATATGATCTATAAAAAATTATTTTTCGGGATTACATTATTTAATTTAAAAGACTTATTACTTACTTTACAATTCCATGTTTCCATCATTATTAAATTAAGCAAAAAAAAAAAAAATTATTTTTTTGTTAATTTAATTTTTAATAAAAGACGAAGGCACGAAAAAGCGAAATTATTTCTGTAAATATAAGGAAAAAAACAAAATATAAAAATAACATCAACGAGATTAAACTATCTTAACTAGTTGGTTTAGCACTAAAAAATAGTAGCATTAAGAAATCATTGAAATTATGTTTGAAAATTACTCAGAATTACAAAAAAATTTTTATGTGTTTTTAATTTAATGTTTTTTCTATACATTCCTGAAAAATTTTCTGCTCCTGACTTTAGATTAATTTTCATTTTAAGATATAAAATAAAGATATACTGAACTTTTAGCTTCTGTGAATACTCTATGTTTCAATTTTTCCGTGAATTTATGTTCTATCGCTGTATTCATGCTTGACAAACCCTGCATTAAAAACATCATTTTCTAATGTCACACATTTCCAACGCATTCGAATTTCCAATGTTGGGAACATCTCCAGAAGGAAGTGTCTCAAATTCTACCGATTAAATTAAAAAATTATTTTTCAAAAATTAAAACCCACCTTCTTCTCTTTAAGAGCATAAAATAAAATGTCTTTATTGAAAAATCGAGTGACAAGAATCGAACGACGATCGACAATAATACATTATGACATAAATGAACTATGTGCGATATGTTAAAACACATAATAATGTTGAATGCGGCTCTTGGTACCTGCAAGCGACTTTTCTTAAACAAGTTCATATAGACATCATATCAGTCACTATAAGAGCGTTCTACTTCTTGTTTAATTTTTCAGTTTTGATTTATGGAGCGTGCGCAGCCCCAGCCAATCCTTATGAAAGAGGAAAGGTTATGATTTATCAATAATAATATTGGCGAGATTTTTGATTACATAATATCATGCCAAAGATAACCCCTTTAGTTCTTTTCGTTGTGAGGATACGTGCCTCAGGTGCTCCTTTCAAAGTGTTGGGATGGGGGTAAACACCGCGGGTGGTATGTTCGGTGAAACGACCCCAGAACCTGCTAAAAGGGATTGGGGGAACACAGATGATCACACAATTGAATGCTTCTATACCATGGAGACTAGAGTATCGTCTCCAACGTCGTTCAACATCCATGTTCTGTACTTATAAACCATAACTAATCACACCTAACTGATGTAGGGAAAAAATTATATGACTAGATATTTTTTTCTACTTAATAAATGTTTGATGTTATAGTATTGTTCGAAAGTTCCGTCAAAAAAAGGTGGAAATTGAAAGTCGTTTCATTAAATTAGGAGAAATAGCCTTTGAGAATTTTTAGAATTTCTATACAATTTTCCTCAAAAATAAAAAAAAATATGCGATTTGTGATTTAAAGTATCATTTTATTATGAAAACCGATTTGGAATATGCTAAAAAATTATTATATCGTAAATTGCACAAAAACAAAGTCATTTCTCAAAATCTGAAGAAAAGAACACATTAACTACCTTTCAAATACTGTTGATTGCAGAACTATATATATGAATAAAAAACAGCTGCAGTTTCTGTCAATTTTTTACGTAGAGTATGTATTTTAGAAGATTATATAAAATACATTTGTAACGCAATCGAGTTCTTATAGTTGTTATTCAATTAACGAATTATATACTAATGTTAGCAACACCTATAAATGAAACATTGTTTCCAAAATTAGCGTTTCAGCCTTGGAGATAGCCTCTTTTGCCTTAAAACTCTAATGATTGTCAATCATTGAAACCGTCTTTTGGCTAGTCAATGGGTTTACTAGACAAATAAATTATACTATCGCCTTATATGCCCGAATATAATCTTCAAATGCTGTAAATACAGTGGTCCCCACAAATAAAGTCACTGAATTATAAAATTAGCCATTTTTAAAATTGAATCTGCTAGAGCAGTATCATTACAACATCCTAACATGTTAAACGCATCCTTTAAATAATTTGTCAGTTTATAACAGCTTTTAAAAGTTGTATGTTTCACTGGAAATTAAAAAAAAAAAACTTTTTTTTTGATCACTGAAATTTCTTTTTTTTACTCCAACTCTTAAAAATGTGTCGCAAATTCTAGTCTGCTACTCACGAACAAAAAGAACAAAACTAAAAGTGTGCATTATTTTTTTTCTATCTTTTAAATAAACTAATTATGCTTACTGAGAGTTATTGAGTGCTCATCATCATTCAAGATAAACGATAATTTTCTGCCAATCTCCTACTAAGCCTCTGAGTTAAGATAACTCTATACTGCACCGTGAATTCTCATTCACATACATAAATAATTTTTGATTTAAAAAATTTACTTAAAATTTAATTTAAATTTTAAATTTGTTCTGTAGAAAAGTTAATTCAAGGGGAAATTTGCCACAAAAAAAATAACTCTTTTTTTTTTTTTTTGTACTTACTTTTTTTTTTTTTTTTTCATTTGCTAATTCTTTGCATTTTTATTGATTTCGCCCTTTTTTTTAATATCAAAACGCAAACAAATTATGATAGGATCACGTAGTGGGGTTGTAATCCTACAAAATTTTTTTTACATTCTGATATTTTGTAAACTTATTACAGTTTACGTGAACTCACTTAACTTTAAATATTAAATTTTCAACGCTAACAAATGTAAAAGAGAATTTGTTATGAAAGGTATCCAAATGTGAATTAACTGAAGAATAAAATGAATCCCTTTAGTAATCAAGGAGATTAGCGGCATAACTATTTTGTTAGTTATTTCGTATGTAATGCATTCAGAATATGCATCAATTTTAAACCTATTCCTGATCAAACCTAATAATCTATTATGGTTCAGCCTTGAAAAAAATTTTAAGAGTACATTTTCACATTTATTAAAATTCCTAGCTGAAATATTGTAAACGATTATGCTTTTATATTTAAACGATTATGCTTTTTTAAAAAATAAAACGACTTTAGAGAATACGTGATTTTAATAATCAGCGACCACAGAGGAATGCAAATTATTTTTGATGCAAATTATAGTCCATGTCTTGCTAGGAATAATATAATAGCTTAGTCATAGAAGACTGCAAGAGAGGGGTGGGACAAATTATTTTTAATATAAGTAAATTATGAATCATTATTAGCAAATTTGAGCTTATATTTATTTCAATTTGTATTTACTCATAAATTTAATAGATAATTCTGAAGGAAAAACACGCAAAAATAATCATTATAGAATATTAATAAAATAGTAGAATATTAATTTAAGAAATTACGATGAAGTAATCTAGAATTGATATGCAAAAATCATTGCAGTTTCTTACATCACAATTGTCCGTAAAACTCAATGCATTTTATTTATTTATTTTCTCTAAAAAAAAAAAATTATATTTTCTTTATTTATTTTGTTTTGTTAACTTATTATTTGTTAACTCTTAGCATTTTTATTGATTTTGCATTACTAATTTCACTTTCTTTTATTTATTTCAAAACCACAAACAAAAGTGGAAAAGTCAGATGCCGAATTACGTTTTTAAACAGAATCTATGTGTTCCCATTTATTGTAATTTTTCGTAAGCTAATTCGAACGAAAATTATTAATTCTAAATTCATTTTTTGTGCGATTTTGTTTTCAAGATTAATTTCTATCTTGCTGGTCCAAAATCGAAATGATTAATTAAATAATTGTAATTATTTTTTTTTAAATTTTCATGTTTTGAATTTTAAGCAACTTGAAAAAAATGTATTATCATTATTTTTACTAACATTATATAATCTTTATTTCAAATTTCCATTAGTTTTCATGTTGATGTGATTATTTTTCTTAAATTATGCCGATATATTTAATCAATTAGCATTCAATTATTTTAATAATTAATAAATCTGAAGGAATTAAATAAAGCATAGTACTAATCTTAAATAATATTTAAACAAAAATGAACAATAACTAATTTTTAAAATCTTTCGAAATAATATATTCTATTGATATCAAGAACTGGAACTTAAAATAATTGGCAATTTATACCTTGTTATTCTTGTTTTTAGTATAGCAGTTTCTTCATAGATGACGTTACTAGCAATAACAGAAGATTTCTTAAAAAAGTTTTTGCAAAATTTTCATTTCTCATAAAATAAAATGTTATGTAAATATCAGGACTGAAACTGAAATATTTGAAAATTTTATAATTGTATTCATTTTTTATAATATTATAAAAAAGATAGGAAAAAAAGTGATACTGATAAGGAAATTTTGTAGTTCATAGTATGATGTTTCATTCATAGATGGCGTCACTAACAACGAACAAAATTCCCTTTAAAATTACTGTTACGTCTATTACATTTTCATTTTTCTTTAAATTTTTTCATTTTTTTCACTTACTTTGAAATATTTCATGACATGAATACAATAATATAGCATCAAAAGACTCAAAATGTTGAGTTTAAATAGTTCTCTTACTTGATTTTAAATATTCTTTTATTCATTTTTATTAAATAGTTTAATGTCTTATATGCATTTGAATGCTTTAAAAATAATTACTATTTCTAAAAAAATTTTCATTAAGGAAACAGTAGCTTTTTATATAGATACAGGTGTAAATTTAAATTAAAATTTGAAATCTTTAATAATTCTTCCTTTACAAAAGTTTCTTTAGTTTACAATTTAAAGAATATTTTTAAAGAATAATATTATTAAAATCATCGAGAATTTCAAATTTTTGCAAAGCACTTTTAATTAAATTTGCGCGAATTAAATACAAAAATGACAATTTTATATGCTCTACAAACGTTGTTCACCAAATCAATTTCTAATAAAGCACAAAAAATAAATCCATGGAAATGAAGTTTAATAAAAGTTTGAAAAAATAAATAAATAAAAACTAAACATCAGATGATAGAAAGTTGAGTTCACCCAGTGCATGATTTTCGTTTTTAATTGTAATGAAATTTCGTTTGTCATTAACCCTGATTAATCGATAAAAAAATAGTTGGGCTGAAAATAATTTATACCCCATTTAGAAAACCATTTTTTTGAAGGAAGATAAAGCAATTTTTTTTTAAAGACTACATCTATCTCGGCATAAAATATGAGGATATTTAAATCGAAGCATATTTTATTAGTGAAAAAAAAAAATAAGGTTGTCGAAACATCAAGGAAGTAGTCGTTATTCAATAAATGCTTTACCAAAATGTTTTTTACCTCATTTCAGCATTATTTTTGCATAAAATGAAATTTGTTGAGAAAGCTGATAAATTAGGTAAACTTTCAAATTAGGTAAAAATAACCATATTCGAAACAAAACATTTCATAGTGGTAACTACTTATTTTATGTGAAATTTACCTATCTACAAATTTCGTATTTACAGATTTTTAATGTCGAGCGTTGTTAGAAAAATAGTTTGAAAAAAAAAAAAAAAAAAAAAAAAAAACTTAAAAACACCCTAATTTGGGTCAAGTTTTTGAACCTAGGAGTCTACGCTCATTTTTCTGGAGGAGGAAAACTTGGCTAGTTCACATTGATAGATTAACAAGTTATTAAATAATAATAATAATAAAAAATAAACATTGTCGAAAATTTTTTTTTCCGAGAACTGTGGTGGGTCAGGGGATAAAGCAGTCCCCTCCCAATGAAGTGATCCGGGTTCGAATCCCAGCTATGGCTGGTTGATACGAATCCCGAACCCGGCTCGCACCGACCACAGTACGGACGTAACATATCCTCAGTGGTAGACGAATCATGGGTTAGAGTCCTCTTGCCTCCAGGCTTACCATGGGAGGTTTTCGAGGTTTGGTTTTCCTCTCCATGTAACGCAAATGCGGGTTAGTTCCATCAAACAGTCCTCCACGAAATCAAATTTCACCCGATGCTTTGATACAGGAGTTCCCTTGTCTTCTGGATTGGGTTCAAAATTACGAAGCTATGGAGTTGAACATTGGTAATAGTAAACTCAAAATTGGGTCGGCAGTTCAACGATGGTTTGAAAGAAGAAAAGAAAAAAAAATCTTCCGAATTTGGCTTGTTTTTGTTCTAAAACTACTGGCCCATAAATACTATGTCGTGATGAACCGTATAAATTCTAAAGCACTAAGTTAAAGTGAATGTGATGTGTCCTCTCATATGCTAAAATTGAATTTCAGTGAAATAAATATTAAATTTAAACTGTAACTTTTTGAAAACTGCCTGAGTAAAAATTTTGATTTTATATATATACAGTGACCTCTCACTTATGCACCACTTCTTTTATGCACCTTTTTCATTTATACAACGGTTTTTGTAAGTCCCAGTACATTAGGTAGGAAAATAATAATAATTATCATTCGTTTATGCATCGCCCAAAAAATATTTTTTTCAATTATGCGCCAAAATTTTAGGCTAGCATTTTAGTTTCTTTTCCCATTAACTTTTTTTTCTTTAAAAAAAAGATTTTAGATTAAAATTTGAAGCAAATAAGCAATCCTTGTTACAGATAAAAAGAAATATGTTGTTAGATGCTATTGAATAGTTCACTTTTCTTCCCCCTGTGACCTTCTCAATTTTGCTGTTTTTGGAAAGACATTCTTTCTACAATTTTGAATAGGCTTTCTTATCTGTTACACCAACAACAATGAAAGCCCATTCATCTTTAAGAAAATAATCATTCCTCTTGCCCAGAGGTTAGTCTTACTCCCATGCTGTTTCCTAGAAAAAAAGACCCCTGGAATATGAAAGATGAAGGAGACTGTGATCACTTCCTTGTAGTCAGATGGACATCAAATAAAACGAGATGGTCTATTTAGTGACAGTAGTAATCAAACAATCTATTGTGCAGCATATTATGAAGTCAAGTACTTTCTTCAAAAATTTATCATGTGATGTTTCCCCCCTATTAGACACTATTCCTGACTATTTATAATTTAATTTTGCTTCTGAAACTCCCTTATCCCATTTACACAAACTGGAAAAAACTGTTTTTGAAATTCGTCAGCAAAAACAAATACAAAAATGTAATAAGGATTATTTTGTAAGAAAATAAATTATCTTTAGGCATGTTAAATACTTTCATTGTATGGTTATAATAAATACCTAAACAGTATAAATATTAAAATTTAACATTTAAAAACGTAATTATTCATATTATAACTGTAATTTACGTTGCGCTTTAGAATTTCGAAGTTTTTCACTTATGAGCTTTTTTATTGGACGGCAGTGTGTTTATAGTCCTCAATTTATCCAGTCTACTTGAATTTTTATTAAGTGTCTTCGCAGTCAATATTAATATTCTATTTAATTCATATCCTGCTTAAATTTTGGGACACCCTTTATAATCGACTACTTGATACATAAGTCCAGGGTTTAAATTTTGGTCCAGAGCCGCTTTAAAGATCAACATTGGTCTTCAACAAAAAATCTAGATCAAAAAATTTCGTAATTTAAAAAAAAAATAAATTTCCCCAAAAAACCGAAACTTAACTTTTACGATGAACCTTTTCTCAGCACCTAAACAAGATATTACTTCAGTTTTTTTTCCACAGAATATTTACATATACATGCTTACACTGCAATAACTGTTTTTACATATCTTTGGCAGAATATTTTTTAAAATTATGAACTAACGTCTTTTTATTTTTAAATAAGTTTAATAATATTTTTGCAAAAAATTATCATTCATAACTCAAAAAGTATTCCTGTTAAGGCTAAAACATTATCACAGCATGCAACTGATATAATCTCAAACATCCCCCCAAATATTTCAACGCGATATCATAAGTAGTTTCTTAGAAAAAGTACATCGATAAAGGTCAGTATTAAGCTTCATTGATATATACCCTACCGACTCTCCTTGAAAATATAAACTTTGTAAAATTTTTATTTATTTTATTTTTTATTTGACATAAAGAGTTTCGAAATTTTAAATCTAGTTTAATATTATTTTTTGAAAAAACATTAGAACAAAACATTTTGAACCATATATTATGTTCTTTAGTACAAGGCCTCCCATTTACAGGTATACTCCCATTATAACGTCTGATTTAAATGCCCCGTTTGCTATTCTATAGACGCAATGTTATTTCAATAACCATTATGCACTAACTCGTTTATTCCAACGCAGCGAACAAAATTTATTCTTTTGTTTTAAAAAAAACATCAAAGAAATTATTTGAACCATTATTTCCTTTGACTTTACTACACAATAAATTTAAAATACCTAGAAAACCCTTTGAAATGAAAGAAGAATGACAGCACTCCCTAAATTTTTTTACTAAGGTGGTCTTAGGTGGTTTCATATAGTGTAGTGTTTCTACTGAAAGAACACCCCCACCACAAAGTGGAAGGCCGCCTGCTGCCATGGAAACAAGATAAGTGCATTTCAAGGAGGGTAGATTCTTTTCATTCTAGGGCTAACACAATAGATCAAAGAAATAAATTCCTTTTCTCATGCTGACCCCAGCCAAAACCTGTCCTAAACAATGACCCCACATCCCTATTTCAAAGGGGTGTTCCAGCTATCTGGGCCAAAGACCAAGTTACCCCTTCCATGGTTGGAATCCTCAATCAATCTTCAACTGCCAAAATCCCAGTTGGGGTGAGGAAGGAAGATGAAGCTGGGAGGGTTGCTAGAGGGTCCCTTATCACCACCACTAAGTTTTTTTTTTTTTTTTTTTTTTTGTAATTGCAAAATATTTTTTATTTACAAGTTGTTTTCTAATATTTCAAAAAGTTATTCTTGATTTATGTAAAAATTAATTAATTTCAGACAATTTATCAAAAATTAAATGAAATAATTCAATATTTATTACTTATTTTAAATGGTGTTTTAAGAATCATATCGCTCTGGACAGACGTTTGAAAAATTGAATTTTTTCATTCATTTAAAGCTTTTAATTGTTATTTCTTAAAATTTTAGAGGTTTTATGAATTTTTAATACAAAACGTTTTCTTTCCAAAAAATTCCCTAAGCTACAAAAACTTTAAAACAAAATTTCAAACAGTGAGCAGTTTAAAAATTCGATTTTTCCTCTGGTTTTATAATTTTTCTTGTTGCATTCACATTGTATTAAAATATCGGCATCCCAAATACTACGTGCAAATGTATGCTATATTCTCAAAAAGGTGAAGGAAAAATAACTTATATTTACGATGAAAAATATGCACAAATAGATTGTATCAAAAAGTGATTACTTAAATTTATTATCGCAATAATTGTTAAAAAAGAAAATTGTATTGAAAACTGCCTAAAAATAATTAAAGAATAGCATGGTTTTTCACTAAAAGCGGACAATACAAAGCGCATAAAAAAGTGATTATTTAAATGTGTGATTTAAAACTCGTGTGTCGAAATGAAATTGTTGTAAATATACGGGATTTTCAAAATCACATTAAAAGCGTAGCAATAACTGCCTTTAAAAAAATTAAATAAAAACCATTTCCATTTACGATGAATTAAACATCTCAAAAGATATAAATTAAATGTGTGACCTATAACTCACGAGTCATGATATCGTAATTTTTGAATTGAGATATTAAAAATGGAATTTGGTAGTTATATATACTAAAAAAAGATCCAAAACGTCACTTGAACTTGTGATAAAATTGACAATAATAAAGCGAGTTAAAAAGCGAATTCTAAAATTCGAAATTCACGAAACATAATATCGCATTAAAATAGTGAGTTTTTTTTTACAACTATGCAAAATTTCGTAGCAATGACCGTTGAAAGAGCAATTGAAATAAATACATTGCTCAAAACAATTAAAGAATATTGTACGTATTGTTTTTTTTTATTATTCTACTATTTACAAACATGACAAAATTTTATATTAAACCCTTTTTCCTGGTTCTACGGAAAAACTAAAATATTCACAGCTTATTTATAAATGCTCCAGAACAGGCAATTAAAATGATAACCCTATAGCCTCTTTAACTGATCATAAACTGAACCATCATTAGTAACAGGTGTTCCTTTCAAACTCTCCTTATAATTCTTTTTATTCGTTGGCGGGGGAAAAATCTTTGTCCCAGTTAGCTGGGTCATCCAACTGACCATCATTAATAACAGGTGTGTTCTTTGGAATGGGGGGGGGACTGTCTTGAGTAGTGCAATAGTTATATTTTAGATGAAACAGGTTAATGCTGCCTTAGGTGGTTTCCTATAGTTTGTTTATGATAAGAACTCCCCCCGCCACAAAGTCTGAGGCCCTCTGCTGCTGTGGAAATAAGAATAGAGCATTTTAGGGACCATCACAATAGACTGACAAAAAAGATTTCCTTTCTCTGGTGGAGTCAAGCCAAAAACTGTCTTAAACAATGACCCCACACCCCTATTTGAAATAGTTATACCTTGTTACTATAGTCATCACCATGGATCCAGATGAAGGGCTAGGGGAGTTCTTACCTTAGACAAACTATAAGGTGGTCCCAATTTTTGGTCATTCATAATCTAGGATCAATCAATCATAATTTTTCAAAGGGTTTACTTTTCAAAGGATTTATCAATCATAACTTTCTTGTTTGAAAATCGTATCAACTTTTTTGTGTTCGTCAGTCCACTTGTGTGGTTAATTCTTAAGTTAAAACTTATGGTCTTCGTTATCTCAACGCGTGTTATTTTGCATCGTATGTTATCGAAGACATTTTGAAGTGTACATAAGTTTTTTCATCATTACGTAATTTTAGATGACAAACCTAAAATATGAAGGGTATTGGTCATATAGTTTTTGAAATAAAAAATTTAAGGATACGACCTCTTTAAGATGGCGAAACACGAAAACTGTGAAAATATTATTTTGGACATAAACTTTTGCCCGCTCTCCTGACTAAACTATATTGATCATGTTATCAAGATGGCGACCAGCACCCTAATGTTTTGAGGCCAAGTATTCATATCAAAAGAAAGGTATATATTTATTCAGAGAAAGTACTATTTTGTGTCTGTTTACGTAGTTTAAAATATCTTCCGTAATAATTAATTTGCATATTTAAGGTTAGATCTTCGAATCATTAAGATCACATCTTAGAGCATTAAACTCTGATCATTAGATTAAAAGTTGTGACATTTTTTAAAAATTTGTGCTTCGAACAATTTCTGATTTTTAAGACAATATAAATGATTTTATTGATTTTAGACAATTACTAATAGCTTACTCGTTTACATTATGTTGATTTACAAAATAAGCATATTGTGCTCTTCAATGTTGCTCAAATATACATTTCAACAAACCCATAAATACAATAAAAGACAACAACATCCGCTGAAAGAGTGTTGCCAAGATCGTCTGCGTAATTATGATTGGCACTTATGAAGTAAGAAGCATTCTAAAAATGCAACACGTCATAGTGAATCTGCTTGTTGAAAAACTATGATTATCGTCTGGAAGAAGAATGTTGGGAAAGTCCACTTCATGCGCCAAACATAATTCTATTAATTGTTCTTTGAAAAACAGTTATTTTAATTGCCTTTTGTATGAGAATTTCATGAAATAATTATTACACCAGACTTTCATTTTGGTATAAGAGATTTTTTGTTGATTTAATTTTTTATTTTAACAGAAAATTCGCTTTGAATTTTTCTCATTTTTAAGAAAAACTGCTCAAATCACCTAATCAGATTTCACCAACAGTCGTTTCATTTCATCAATTTTAAATTATCTGTACTATTTCTTTTCCACAAATTAAAAAGACATATTATTTCCGAAATTATTGATTAAATGGAATAAATTATAGGGGGAATACACCAGAGGAATAGGTGAGATCAATTTAGATACAGTACTACAGCAAACAAAACAAAATAAAATGGTCTACATTATAACGTTCTTACAAATAAGTAATTACAATACACACGTCCTGAGATTCGTTAAAAAAATATCGGGAAAAATTTGTAAATCAAGTGTCTGCAAATATTTTTTGCAGAGACTACTTGCTACATGATACTGCTAACATTATGAAAACATTGAAAATTTTTTTAGAAATTCCATGGTTGATCATAATTGAAAATCATTCTAACTTAAAAACGTTTTTTATAGAAAATAAAATGTAGACTCAAAAATTAACAAATATGGAAAAACCGTTGACTCTCCTAGTAACGACCCCGGTGATCCAAATGAAGTTATAATGTAAGGTCGTTCTATCGCGAGTATACGAAACCATATCAAATATTTACTCATAACTTATAAATACTAGACTCATACTGACCAAAATATCATTTTCTATCCAAAATATTATTCTTCAATCCTTCTTAATTTTTAATTTCTATTGTAAGCATATGGCTGGTAACTAACATCCCTTTTCGCTAAGTAACATTCTCCCAGAGAATTATAAGCCAAAAATAAAATACAAAAGAATGTGAATACCACTAGTATTTACTTGAAATATATAAGCTCTTATAACGCATTACAAAAAGAGTGAATACTGTTTCAAACCATTAAAATGTTATTGATGAATTTATTTATTGGAAAGAAATTAAAAAAGGTTATTAGTACATTCAATAGACTCCGAAAAAGCAATATGCACTTCTAATGTACTGAAAATGTGTTCGATTTTTCACAATCTTTTTGACCATAATTTACGCCTAGTAACCCTTAGCATAAAAATAAGTGGTCCTGTCACTGTTTCTTCATTCATAGAGAATTCAAGGTGTTTCACGTTTATTGAGTAATAACATTAAAATAAATGGTGGTTTGAATTATTTCCTGGAAAATTCTGTCACCCATTGACTATGCCTAGGACAACCTACGATGAAAATAGATGGTCCTGTCACTGTTTCTTCATTTATAGAGAATTCAAGGTGTTTCGCGTTTATTGAGTAATAACATTAAAATAAATGGAGGTTTGAATTATTTCCTGGAAACTTCTGTCACCCATTGACTATGCCTAGGACAACCTACGATGAAAATAGATGGTCCTGTCACTGTTTCTTCATTAATAGAGAATTCAAGGTGTTTCACGTTTATTGAGTAATAACAAGAAAAGAAATAATGGTTTAAATAATTTCCTGGAGACTTTTGTTACCTATTGAATATGCCTGGGACGACCTAGGATGGAAATGATGGTCACTGTTTCTTCATTCACAGCGAATTCAAAATGTTTCACCTTTATTGAGTGGTAACATCAAAAGAAATAATGATTCAAGTCATTTCCTGGGGACTTTTGTTACGCCTTGGACCATCGCCCATGAATAAGTAGTTCTGTTATTATTTCTTAATTCATAAACAATTCAGAATGTTTTACGTTTATTGAGCGGATACATTAAAAAAAAATAGTGGTTTGAATTTTTTTCTTCAGTCTTTTGTCACCCATTAATTAATTGCGAATGGAAAATTTTTTGGTTTGAAAGCGCAACAACGTTTAACACCTGTTTTTGGAGGGATATTTTTGGAGAAAAAAAAGATGAAAGCAATTTTTGGTCTCGATATTGATCGAACGGGTGTTTAAATATCATTTTGTCTAAGAAAAAGCAAACTGGACTTCAAATATCGATGTTTATAGGGAAAAGGTAGCTGGAATATCGGTTTTATTAGCAATCCATCATTCTTAATTAACAGAAGCTTGGATTATTGCTTGATATTTCGCGTAACTCTGGGTTACAAAACATTACCAACTGTAATTAATTATTTTCTGAATTAGTTATCTACTAATTCAGAATATATATTTTATTTATGTGAAGTTCTGTGCAAATTTTGCGGGTTTTCTGCTATGTTCTTAAGATATTCCTATTTTTTTTTTTTTCAATGAGTCTAAATTAAGGTAAATTAAGTATATTTTCAAGATTCATAATATCCGCTTTAATGATTTAATTTTACAGACATCTAAATTTAAATTAAAATTAGCTTTTAAATTTTGTCCCAACTACAAAAAACTAAAAAGTTACATAACTGTTGTATAAAGACTTAAGACATTGTTTTAATCCAAGACAAATGAAACTGAAACATCATCTTTTACACAAGACAAATGCTTTAAATTCGAAATTAAGAAACCATTTTGAAATTTATAAAATCGTTTGCTTAAAAAAATATTTAATTTTTAAGTATTATTAATTAATGGAATAAGCGGTTATAAGAACTATTATTCATTCGAGCTTTTAATTATTTATTTG
This sequence comes from Parasteatoda lunata, assembly GCA_949128135.1. Classification (NCBI taxonomy): domain Eukaryota; kingdom Metazoa; phylum Arthropoda; class Arachnida; order Araneae; family Theridiidae; genus Parasteatoda; species Parasteatoda lunata. The sequence continues at coordinate 94,060,320 of OX421972.1, read as the reverse complement.
CATCCTGTTGACATTTTTAAGGCTGAAGTATGTACTTCCGTATCTTGAGAATAGAGTTTTGTTTGAAAACATCCTTGAACTAGAGTGACCTTGAATAATCCTTAATAGTTGTACCTTCTTCAAAATATAGCAGGGCTATCTTGTCAAAGCCTCTTAAATGTGATATGATAAGTCATTCTCTTGTTTGATGAAGAGGTTTTTTTCAAATAAATAAATCAAGTTGAAAACTAACAAACAATCAAAAGAGAGAAAAAATGATTATTTAAGTGGGAATTTTAAAGGTGGTATGACTCTTATCAATTAGTGCGCTTTAGTAAGAAAAAGAGTCTTAAAAAAAGATAAATTTTTGGTGAGATAAGACCAATTATGAAATGCTTTATAATGATTTATACAAAAGATAATTTTTATAAGGAGGCTCGTCCTTTGCTTCAATAAATTAGATGCGAGTCATTTATATTATATGAAGATTTAAATGAAATTAATGTTATATTATATGAAAATTTAAAATTATGATGAAGTATAAAATGATCATAAACTACTTTCATGGCCCAATTCCCATTTTTTAAATAAAAATAAAAAAACGCCTAACGTGAGCTCGAACCCACGACCCCGAGATGTATCACAGCGCTCTAGTACAGACATGAAAACAAAATATGCTACTTGCTATCAGAAAACTGTTATAACTTCTGCTGTTATTTAACGCAGAATTTGAGAATTCTAGTTAGTCGGAAAGTTGAACAAATTTCATCTATATCTGTAGTGTTGTTAGAAACTTTAAAATACTCTATAAATCCTTAGTAAACAATGCAAAATTTTAAACAATTCATGAAATAGGACACTTATCTTTATTCAATTGTTCCAATCATTTTAAATTGAACTTAAAAGCGCTCAATAATATATTTTTAACAATTAGACTAACACGACTAATTGATATAAAATTTTGTAACAATCAATAAAATGTGACTGTTATTCTTATTAAAATTAAGGAATTTTTAATTCTTACAAGCATTTTATAGTCATTTGAATGGAAGATTTCAGAAGAAATCAAGATTTCAAGATCTTACTTATAAGTACTGAAAAATCTCACACCACGACAAAATAATTAGAATTTAAGATCAAGCAAGTAAGCTTCTTTCATTAATTGCACGTTTAATAATTATTACAATCAGCAAGTAATTCTTATACATAATATAGTTTTGCTTATCGCTTTCCAAGTACAAAGTTTCAGAAGTCATTTTTTCATAAAAATAAAATATTTGAGCATTTATCGAATGTCGAAACCAGTTTTCTTTATGAAAATGTATATTGAATAACTTTTTCATAAAAACAAAAAGAATAGAATATGACTATGGGATATAAAGTAACATATCATATTAATTTATCTATGTATTTAATGATTATGTCTCTAATTAGGAATTTATATCTTGCAAAATTTTTAATTTAAAATATTACTAAGGAGACTTTTTAAATTCATTTATCAACAAGAAATGAATTTATGATTTTTTAACATTGTTGGCAACGATACAAAGTTAACAACTATAGGTTATAACAGTCGTGGCTACTAAAGGATTTTTCATTAAAAGTACCAATAGTTGATTGATTCGTTTTTCTGAATTGAAGGTAAATTAGCAATCATCCAATAGTTAATGGATTTCAGAACTAAATGTTAGTGGGATAAGTAACGAAAAAAAAGTCTACTTGCTTCGATTAAAAAAAAAGTTACACCTACAAGCATTAATAACATTCATTGCAAAACACAGAAATTTATTGACAAAGTTGAAATATTTCATAATTTTATTAAATGGTAGGAGAAAATACATGTTCAGGATGTTCATATTTAAAGCTCCCTTTTGTGAGTATAAAACCATGAAGCAGATATTTCCAAACATTGAGCTATGACATGCCGAAATAATGAAAATTGAACTATAAAAAAAAAGCCACATCTAGGTGGTGGTTTATAGATTTGAATTGTAGTTAACATATTATAGATTTGGATTATAGAACTAGGAATACTTTATTACGATTGTTTTTTTTTATTTTTTTTTTTTACAAAATATGCTCATTAAGATGTTCAATATTGACTGATACGTACCATCTGTCTGATTACCTCATAATTACTCTGAACACACGTTCAATCCTTGATTATAAGGCATATGCCAGGGAATGTTATACGCACATGATCTTAGAGTTGGGAGACATATGTGATGGGATCAGGGTAGAGGCAGACTAAGTCTTCGAGATATCCTTGCAGCCAAAACATTCAAGTCTAGTTATCTGAGAAGCTAAGCTGTGGCAAAAAGAACAATCTGCTAGGAATTATTTTTTAATTAATTTTTTTTTTTTTTTTGCTTGATAAAATTCTAAATAAATTTTAAATTGTACACATTTTTCGACATTTTCTGTGTAGTTCAATTCTGGCTACTCACAACACACTGGCATCTTACTTCTTTATTAAGATAGATGTAAAATCTTCTGATAAACCAAAAATTTTCAAATTTTTCAATGACAATTGGTTAAGAAGTTAAGTTGTTGGTGGTATTTTAATCAAAAGGGTGATTTTTTTTCTGGAAATATCACTCCTAAGGTCTTTGCCTCCATTTAATTAAAAAAAATCTATATAAATAGTTCTGCATAATTAAAACTTATTTAAAAGTCAAGAGATGGAACTAAATGTTATCTCCCAACACTCAGGGAAAATCTAAAAATAAACTGGCCCATCCCGCGATAACCACAAATTACGTATGATGTCATATATTGACTCATGATTTCATATATATGAATAACATTTTGAATGAATTCATTGATTTGTTTCAAAGATACTTCAAGTATGCATAGGTTACGGTAAAAACACTTAATCTGGTAAATACTAGGTTTTAAAGGTGAAACTCCAAAGAGGCTTTGTAAAAGTCCGAAGTATGACTTAAATATGATTCCATTTCAGTCTTCAACCAAAGCTTAGAGATAAAAGGTAGATTTTACTGGTGAAATCTAGTACTTACCAAAGTGATGTGGTAAAAGTGAGAAGCATGGTTTAAAATTATTCCATTTCGGTTTCTTACCAATCCACTTTGATAATTTTATAGTTTTCCAGAAAAAACCTAAGATTCACCAGACTTGAGGCATTTACAGTAATATATATGCAAAATATGACTGTTACTGAGAATGCCTGACTAAAATATGAACTTATATTGTATCACATGCTGCTCAAAGAGTAGAATTGTCTAGTATCATAAAATATCTAGAAAAACGTTCCTTAAGTTAGTTTTCTTTTAGCACAGGGAACATATTTGGCTTCTCGCCAGGCAAAAAGAATGCCAAAAGGTTTTTTTTTTTTAAAAAAACCGTGTTGTGGGGTATTTGCTATAAAAATTTTAAAGTTCAAAATTTATAGTTAAAGTACCGATGTTTGAGTTGTTTATATTTTCTGCAGTTTCATAAATACAGTGTCTTTTATTGACTTTAAACAATTAGGAAGTATTTTAAGTTTGCTTTACACTAGGTCTAAGTATTTTCAGATCCGGTAAGTAAAAGTGGTGGCAATGAACCGTTAAGGATTAAGATATTTTAAATTTATAAAGTATACATTTTTTTTACTTACCAATCTCTAAACAGTCGGAGAGACAAATCTAAAATTATTGCTTTGACCATGCATATAAATATAGGAGCTAACTTGTATGGTCGTTTAGAAAAGTTTTAAATAGTGAATATCAAATTTATGTTTCCTTTTGCAAATTTTAGTTATAAAAACTTTTTCGGTCACAAATATATGTATATAAGATAAATTATTTAGACACTGATGTACTGAAGTGTTCACAAAGTAATGGAAAATTTTCTCCTACTTTAAACATATGTTGCAACCATTTTGCAAAAATATTTCCCAACAAATATTATGCGTCTCGTAATTTTTTCAAATCAAGCATTTGATTTTAAAGCATGATATTTTAATTATTCATTTCCAAATTTTCAATGTAAAATATTTATTTGCATAGTTCTGTTAATTACCAAGCATGTTCCCATAACGAGAATACATCATTGCTTTCTATTAAGCTGATTACACAGTGTCATAGTATTTACAAATATATATTGGGGCAACTATTCCTATTCCTATATATATTGGGGCAACTATTCCTATTCCTATATATATTGGGGCAACTATTCCTATTCCTATATATATTGGGGCAACTATTCATATTCAATGATTGGTAGAACCTCATTGGCATGTTATTTCAGCCTTCATTGTATGGCATCTAATGTATTTTCTTCCACTCAATTGAAAGAAAACATGTTCTTTTTCCACCGAATGTGGGCAGTTGTTGTACTCTTTAATTCGTTGATCCAATTAGTCACAGTTATTAATAAGACACTGGTCTGGGCATTGCCAAGCCAGTCCGTTTAGTTTTCCTTATTGCTACCATACCAGTCCATGGTGGACCTCGAAAAAGAAATAAAGGCCAGCGTTGTTGTCCTGGAATTAACATCATTCCAGCCCGTGAAATTGGCATAAAGTAAGAATCACACTGTTGTAATCCAAAATACAACGTTAAGTGTCGGTGTTGAGCTTACCATAAACTGAGAAAAAAAGTTCCAATCGATACTAGGAGTTAGTGATAACCCTAAAATGCAAAAAAAATTTTGGTTTATAGTTACCATTATTTTTAGAGTTTGGTAAAACTAAGCCCTTTTTAAGCTACAGAACTGTAGTATTAGTGCAAAAAATTAGATTAAATTGACAAAATGACAATTGTTTGAAAAATTTAGTGAAAATATATTACTGAAAATGTACTTGTTTTTTTTTTTAAGCAAAATGTTTTTGAAATAAAGCCATTTAATTATTCTAATGCGCATAAAATTATGTGTCACTGAAGAGGCTAACAAAAAATGAATTAATAAATTAATAAAACTAAAACAGTGAAAGAGTTGATAAAAAACATGACTACTTGCACTGTAAAAAATTTTTAGTTTGCCTCAATACCAAAAATTGTGGCAACTATTAAAATATTTTACAGTGTAGACCCTAATTTCACCTCCTCTGTAATCTTTTGTTTGTTTATATACTTTATTGAGTAAATTATAAGTCTGTGTGTAATTTATGTCAATAAAAAAGGAAAAAAAATTAAAAGATTTATCTTAGGATTAAGGGACCTATTCGAATTTAGTGGGGGATCATGGATTTCAATTTTTACTTCCTACTAAAGTTCAAATTCTTAAAATTCAAAAACAATTTTCTTTTTACTTTTTCTGCATCAATAACATTTTTATGGTTTTTCAAAAAACTATTTGTCCTACTCATTATAATTAATGCTGCACCCATTCTTTTTGGTAAATTTTTCTATAAAAAAAATACACATTTTAACACAAAAGGAATTTTCAGCAACTTTTCAAACAATTGAGTTAAAAAAAATCTGCGTTTTTTATGTTTATATAATTTATCTACACACAGCTCAGTATTAAATTAATTTAATAGGAGCTTTTGCTTAAATATTTAATCCTAATGTTATATCAATATAATTGTGAAGTTTCTAGTGGTATTTATTTTTATAAGTCCTTATACTGTACCAAAAATTTCTTTTAAAAGTGCTCTCCTTAAATTTATAAAATTGTCTAATTAATATGCTACCAAATAAATATTCATTACAAAAAATATAATTTTCAATTGTGGAAAATATGAAATTTTTGTTTAAATAGTAAATATTATTTGCTTAAAATGTATTATTTTATATTGTTTTCTCTTTCATATATGCTCAATTACATAATTAAGTATATTTGAGTAATTTACTTCGACTAACTTGATTAGAAACTACATTTTCCTACGCTATTAAACATATATTATTGTTGAAATTTCTTTAACAGAGGAAAATTTACCATAGTTTAAAAAAAATTAAAAAAAGCCGTGGAATCAGTCACATGCAATTGTTATGCAACAATGATATACAGTTAACAGTGACAAACTTAATTGTTATTTCGAACACTTTATTAAATTGTCAGTTTGACTTCAAAATTCATGAGCTCGACATTGAAATGTTATTGATAAAAATGTAAGTCATTTTGTTTTAATTATATTTTATTATTCTAATAATTTTTGTCTTTAAGACTTGTTTTCTCAAAGTGTATCAATAGAATAATTTAAATTTAAAAGAAAAATCCTACTGTACCGCAATTTTAAGCCTCATATCAATATATATACTATTTGGGTTAAACACGATATTTTAACGTTGCTTATTAAATTGAACTGTTCTCAAATAAGTCAATTAATCAAAACATTTTTGTTTTTCAAGATTTTACATGTTTTTAAATTGAAAACTAAAATTTATGAATTGACGAATCTGATTAAAATCTGAAAGTTATGAATTGGCACTTCGCAAACTCACTTATTTTTAAAACAATCTAGTGAAATATGGCCTCAAATAAATAATATAATAAAAAAACACTGATTTTTTAAAAAAAATTTAAGTTTTGAAATGAAAACTGTAAGTTATGAATTGGCGAATCTGATTGAAATTTGAAAGTCATGAATTGGCACTTACCTTACTCGCTAATTTTTTTCAATAATCTAGTGAAATATGACCTAAATGTTTCACAATTTAAAAACAAATTTTTTTTTATATTGCTAATTGCTGAAAAAAGAAAAAGATTATTTTGTCTTGTTTTTTTTAAGAAAAAGAAACAGATGTTTGATTGCTAATTGACGTTAGTTGTCACCTAATTTCAGTTACCGTAGGCGAAGAAACATCGGTTGAACAACCTTTTAATTTAAAAAGAAATATTCAATTAAGAATGAATAAAAAAAGTACAATACAACATTTATAAATTTTTATTCAAATTGATAAAATTTTATTAATCTTCACAAAGAAGTACCGGTTAATCTTAATGTAAATGCTTACAAGAGAATTTTAGGAACCGGCACTCATTAAATTTATTGGTTTTCAGTGTATTGTAAATTATGATCCAATTATTTCTCAGATTGAAAACAATTATTTTTTTAAAATTTTATCAACCTTCAAAAGAAAGTTTAATAAAATACAGATTTTTGATTGCCAATTGAGGTTAGTTGTCACCAATTTCAGTCGCCGTTGGCGAAGAAACTTCGACTGAACAACCTTTAAATTAAAAAAAAAAAATAAAAAATCATACAATAAAGTATGAATAAAAAGTTGAGAGTCAACATTTGTACTTTTTTTTATTTAAATTGATAAAATTTATTCATATTACAGAGCAGTACCGCAACCGCTTAATCAAAATGTTTACAAGAGAATCTCAGTCATCGGTTTTAGCAAATTTGTTGGCTTTAAACATATAGTAAAATAGAACTGAATTATTTGTCACATTAAAAACAATTATTTTTGTTATTTTGACAACCTTCAAGACAGATATAAGCTTAATAAAATACATCGTTCTGATTGTTAATTGACGCTACTTGTTACCAACTTTTAGTAACCGTTGGCGAAGAAACTCAGACTGTATTGAGCAACCTTTAAATTTAAAAAAAAAAAAAATGCAATGAAGTATGAATAAAAATATTACAGTGCAACATTTTATATGTTTATATTAAAAAAAAAGACGAATTTTACTTACATTTGAGATGGAGTACAACAGCAGCGTAATGAAAATGCTTTCAAGAGGGCCTCAGTAACCGGCGCTTATCAAATTTATTGGTTTTCAGTGCATTGTAAAATATGATACGTAATAGTCCCAGGTTAAAAACAATTATTTTTTATTTTCCAAACCTTCAAAAAAGATGTAAGTTAAATAAAATAGAGATTTTTATTTGTCAGTAGACGTTATTTGTTACCAACTTTAAGTTTCTGTTGGCGAAGAAACTCCCACTGAACAACCTTTAAATTAAAAAAAAATATCATACAATAAAGTGTGTATAAAACAAATACAATGCAACATTTGTATTTTTTATTATTCAATTTGACAAAATTTATTCCTTTTCATAAAGCAGTACCACAACCGCGTAATCAAAGTTCTTAGAAGAGAACCCAAGAGGCCGGCACTTATCAAATTTATTGGTTTTCAGTGTACTGTGAAACATAACCAAATTATTTCTATGATTGAATATTTTTAATTTTTATTTTGTCAACCTTTAAAAAAAAAAAAAAAAAAGGGGAAAAAAAGATGTAAGCTAAATATAATATTGATTTTTGAGTTTCAATTGACGTAGTTGTCATCATCTTTCATTAGCCATTACCAGAAAATTACAATTAAACAGCCACCGAGTTATAAAGGAATTTCTTCTTCTTCTTTCAAATCCCCACTTCTAGCCCAGCTAGACAAGGTACATGAGTTTGTTCACCTTCAAAAAGTGTAAAACAAGCAAGGGTCTTTCTATAAGGCCTTGTTTTACAAGACCGAGTCAGTCCAGTAGATGTTCAGGGGATGCCTGGGCCGCACTTGGCACAGAGGGCAAAACACTTTTCTCCTCCTGAGTACCTCAGTGATTTCAGGTGTCCACAGCGACATGTGATGGCGATTTGAGACTGACAGTCTTTGCCAGCTGTCATACAGTTACCCGGTCTGGTACCCTGGTACCAATATAAAGGAATTTGAATTTCATTAATGCCAACATTTGTAATCTTTGATTGAATTCTAAAATTTTTATTTATATTCATTGGCTAGTGCCAGAATTACACATGAAAACATTAAAATTGATTTGAATGTGAATCGTGAAACATGACCACATTATTTGCCAGATTGAATATATTTAATTTTTATTTTGCTAACCTTGAAAAAAAAAAGATGTACGCTAAATACAATACTGATTTTTGAACTTTAGTTGAAGTAGTTGTCATCATCTTTCTTTAGCCTCAACCAGAAAGTTACATTTAAACAGCCTTCAAATTGTTAAAGAATTTGAACTCATCAATACAACATTTATAATCTTTTTGATTCAAATCTAAAATTTTTATAGAATCTACTTCGAATGGATCATCATGAACTGGCCCTTAACAAATTTGTTGATAACTTTCTTTTTTCGAAACAAGTTGAAAATTCTTAATTCTAGTTAAAGTGTATTACGAAGTTTATTAGTGATGCAGCCTATATTTATCAATATATGAGCTTCAATAATCTTATAATTTTTTTTTAATATTTTCAGTTCTCTTGAAAAACGTAGTTTTCTAAATTTCTAATTTCTTCTTTCATGTTAGTTAGTTTATACTGGAAAGTGATCAAAATTTCTATTTGCAATAATAATAATAAGAAAAAAAATGCTGTCTCTTTGATTTATAACTTGTAATGCCATAAAGCTTAGAACTTTAGTTGATATTAGAACAGTTTAACTGGTTGGAAATTTTTTAAAATTTTTATTAAAAAGAATTTTGTTGAAATTTTTATTACAAATTTTTGACATTTTTATTGAAAAAATAGTTATCTTGGCAATAAAAGGACAGTGAGTCTTACTTCACCGACCACAGTGTTAGTACAAAATATCCTTAGTGGTGTGGGTTTGAGTCTCTTTGCCCTCGGACTAACCAGCGAAGGTTTCGGGGTTTTCTTCTCCATATGTAATCCAAATGCGGATTAGTATCATCAAAAAGTTCTCCACGATTGTTATTTTGTCCCAATGCTTGATGATTCAATACTTCCTTAGTCTTCTGGATTGGGTTAAAAATTACAAGGCTAGGAAATTGAACATTGAGAGTCGTAATTTCTTAAAAGTGGCCGTAAATCCACTTCAAACTTGTGTTTTATTTCGAGTTAAACATTTGGAGCAGTAGCTAGTCAGGGAGATAACGGAAATTCGATAAACAATAAATGTCTTATGCAATAATATGACAATAAATTTTGCTTATTATGATCAGAAAACGATCAATACTTGTGATGTTGGCTGATGTGACAGACAGTCAACTAATTTGAGTGTTTTGTCTAGAAATTGAGAAGTTGAGTGTTGATAAATTTATATTGCCAATATCATTGTAATAAATTCGACTTGTCATAGTCAGAGAATGATTGAAATTCCTTTTCCCTTTTAACACTAAACTCCATTTAAAATTTGATTACATAATATTATATTATTATAATAATGTAAAAATAATATTATATTATTATATAATAATAACATATTTATTTAATAATATATTCATTCATCACAGTTAAAATCGGAGAGTGCTGTAACTAGTCAGAAAGTGATCAGAAAATTGATTGATGGTATATTCTCTTTTGGGGATAATATTTTTTTATAAAAAAAATTTCTACTTGTACTATTATTGTGACTTTCGACTGAAACTTATATTATTTAGGAGCACAGAGTTTTAGTACAAATTTTAGCGCTCTAGCTAGCCGGAACGTTGTTGAAATTTCGATTGCAAAATTCCCCAATTAGATACAGCCAAATCAGTAAAGCGTTGTAAAAATTTAGTCTTACGTCTGATAGATACATTAATAGGATTCTTTAGTTTTTTTTTATTTACTTTGAAAAAATATCTATTGTATCGTTAAATTTTAATATACTACATAAATCTTTAGAAAACAATAGAATTTTTTAGCAATCAATGAAATATGACACTTATTTTTATAAAGATTTTTTCAATTGTTGCACGCATTTTAAATTAAACTTAAGCTCCCAACAATAAATTTGTAAAAATTAATAAAATGCTACTAGTTGTTACAAAATGTAGTAACAAATACTAAAATGCGATTCTCATTCTTGATAAAATAAATATATTTTCAATTGTTTCAAACATTTATTCTAAATAATTCAAAAAATAATTTTTCGTCACTTGGATGGAAGATTCACAAGTAAACTAGACTTTAAGATCGTACTAGCAAGTGCTGATGATCTCACAAGAGGGCAAGTTTATTAGAATTCAAGATCAAGCATGTACGTACTGCTTTTTTCTCTAACTACAAATGCGTAATTATTAATATTTGCGAGCAACAGAGTTATTATTTGCTATGCGTATTGCGTTCCATATTAAAAAATAGTTTTATAAAATCAATTTTTCTGTAAAAATAGAATTTTTGTTTTAAGTTGTTTTAAATAATCTGTTTATTTGTAAATATAATTTATTTAATGAAAGTACTTATATAATAAACTATTATTAATCGATAAACTAACCGCAAAAAAGTGAAATATTTTTTTAAAATTTTTTTTTTTACTTAATTTTTATGTGTTTAAAAAAAATTAAAATTAAAAATTGAGTCGGAGAAGGCTTACATTCTTTGGCGATTTTTCACTGACACACGTTTAGCTGAAAAGTACCAATATTATACACCATATTATTAATTCTTCGAATTATAAATTTATATTTTGCAAATTCTTTAAATTAAATTATTTTAATATTTTGCAAAGGTGATTTATTTCATCCATTTAGTAACAAGTAAACGAATTTACGATGCATGAAATTTTCAGTCCAATGAAATCATTTGGCAATGAATTTTAAATTTTACATTTAAGTTACAGTAGCAACGGCTCTTTATAGAAACAACATTTTAGAAGACGCTTGGCTTAGTAAGCCAAATTTAAAACTTTGCCGCTCATAAAATGAACCTAACATCGTCCATTTCATCAAATGACTATTAACAAAATGGGCAGGTCCCGTTATCAGAAAGAACTAAAACCGTACTAGAAATAACATTTTCTACTTGATCAACTGGCTCACAAAGAAAGTGAAGGCGAAATCTAAGATGGAATGATGGCGTATGGAAAGAGCTTATCGTTTTAAAAATCAAGAATAAGAAAAGTAACCGGGAAAAAGATCGTCTTGTGCTAGGCTTTTTAGGAGATGAAGAGTCAGTCCTGGAAGTAGAGTCACCTAAAAAGAAGAAATGTAAGTACTTGTCTCATAATCTATAATGCAGTTTATACATGCAAATAATGCTTCTTTTCCTTATTGTAAGTTTTAAATTATATTATAACACAATTAACTTCAAGGTTTTTTTTAAAAGGTGGACATGCTTTAAAATAAATTGATTCTTCTTCGTGACCACATATTAAAATTCATTCACACTCTTTATTAAAGGCAATATGGAGCTGTCCTTGATTGCAAGAGTTCCGTAGACCCTGTCGTAATTAAGCATTGCAAGGTGCAAAACAACGATTTATTATATAGTTTCCATCACTGGAACGAAAACATTCGGGTTTTATGTTATGCTCACAAAAAGAGGAGTCTAATAAACAGACTTTTTTTCTTCAATTTAATGAACAGCAGCACTTGAAGATTACATTTATCTAACATATTCACATAAAAATTTTTTTTTTAAACTTTCCATCTCACAATATCATGTGTCTAAGTGGAAGTAAGAATTTAAAGCATAATAGCCTGGCATCGCCAATTTAATCAAGCGATAACGATAAAAAATAAAGGTAAAATTATTTCAAAGGGACAGAGATCGTATCACAAACAAAAGTTTTAATTCCTAATCAGTTGGTACACTAAGGAAGGGTAGAGAAAATCCTAATTAAATTAAATTAAAAATATTACTAAATTAAGTTAAAATTTAATTAAACATAAATTATGATTAATCAAAAATTAAAAGAATATCGAGAGACTTTTTGGATTTAAAAAAGTTTATAAAGAATAATGAGTCAAAAACAATACCAAGATAAAACAAAACTGAACGATCATTTAGTGATAAATTTAATTGTTTTTAAAATACATGTTGAAGGATAAGTGAAAGATAAGTGAAAAAAAAAACAGTTTTTTTAATACCCTAAAATTTGATACCACAGTAACCAAAATTTGTGAAGGGGAGAGTTAATAACTTTGATAAAATATAAAAAAAAAAAAAACATCTCAAATATCAAGTGTTAAACACAACTTAGGTAAAAGTTAAGTTAAATATGTATGTCTGAGAAAAATAAAGAAAACAGATTTTATCAATTGAATCAATTAATCATTTGATGAGAAGAGGTAGATTATCAATCCATGAAAGATGAACAACAACTCTACGCGGTGATTTCCGCAAAAAAAAGAAGTGATTTATTTGATCAAAGCCTTTAACTGTAGTATGAAATTAAGTCGAAATAAAAGCTAATCAGAATCTAGCAGCCCATCTAATTTTAAACTCTAATTTAAATTAATTGAATGGGAATCACCTTCAAATTTCAAAAGTGATAAGCATAGTTTTATCTAAAACATGTTTAAGAGTATTTTCAGATTTCACAAATATTTGGTGTTTGAAAATTTATTTAATCGCCAGATAAAAAAACTAATATTCTTCAAAAAGTTTTTAACTTAACCAATTTGTGATTTTTTTAACCATAAAAAAATCTAGAGCAAGGGGGGAGAGGTTATAAATCTAATTTAAATGAATTGACTGATAATCACCTTCAAATTTCAAAGGGGATAAGCATGTTTTCTACTAAAACAATATATTTAAGAGTATTTTCAGTTTTGACAAATATTTGTAGTCACCCTAAATTTAATGAATTTTTTTTTTTAAATTACCGCATAAAAAAACGGGGGGAGAGGGTATAGAAATCATACTAACTAAGTGGGTATCGAGAAAACAAATTTGTGTTAGAGACGTGCCAGGTGAAGGTTTAACCGGACTTCGGGAGCTATGGCCTAACAGCCATTATATCTGATTTCTAGTTTGTAAAACATACATGGTTCTAATGCTATTTGTTTTTGAGATTCCAGTTAATTTGTTTATGATATCTAAAGAAAGAAAATTAAAAGCTAAAATTTATCTTTCCTCCCATCTTATTTTCAAATCTAATTTAAATTAATTGACTGATAATCACCTTCAAATTTCAAAGGGGATAAGCATGTTTTCTACTAAAACAATATATTTAAGAGTATTTTCAGTTTTGACAAATATTTGTGGCCTCCCTAAATTTAATGAATTTTTTTTTTTAAATTACCGCATAAAAAAACGGGGGGAGAGGGTATAGAAATCATACTAACTAAGTGGGTATCGAGAAAACAAATTTGTGTTAGAGACGTGCCAGGTGAAGGTTTAACCGGACTTCGGGTGCTATGGCCTAACAGCCATTATATCTGATTTCTAGTTTGTAAAACATACATGGTTCTAATGCTATTTGTTTTTGAGATTCCAGTTAATTTGTTTATGATATCTAAAGAAAGAAAATTAAAAGCTAAAATTTATCTTTCCTCCCATCTTATTTTCAAATCTAATTTAAATTAATTGACTGATAATCACCTTCAAATTTCAAAGGGGATAAGCATGTTTTCTACTAAAACAATATATTTAAGAGTATTTTCAGTTTTGACAAATATTTGTGGCCTCCCTAAAATTAATGAATTTTTTTTTAAATTACCGCATAAAAAAACGGGGGGAGAGGGTATAGAAATCATACTAACTAAGTGGGTATCGAGAAAACAAATTTGTGTTAGAGACGTGCCAGGTGAAGGTTTAACCGGACTTCGGGTGCTATGGCCTAACAGCCATTATATCTGATTTCTAGTTTGTAAAACATACATGGTTCTAATGCTATTTGTTTTTGAGATTCCAAATAATTTGTTTATGATATCTAAAGAAAGAAAATTAAAAGCTAAAATTTATCTTTCCACCCATCTTATTTTCAAATCTAATTTAAATTAATTGACTGATAATCACCTTCAAATTTCAAAAGGGATAAGCATGTTTTCTACTAAAACAATATATTTAAGAGTATTTTCAGTTTTGACAAATATTTGTAGTCACCCTAAAATTAATGAATTTTTTTTTTAAATTACCGCATAAAAAAACGGCGGGAGAGGGTATAGAAATCATACTAACTAAGTGGGTATCGAGAAAACAAATTTGTGTTAGAGACGTGCCAGGTGAAGGTTTAACCGGACTTCGGGTGCTATGGCCTAACAGCCATTATATCTGATTTCTAGTTTGTAAAACATACATGGTTCTAATGCTATTTGTTTTTGAGATTCCAAATAATTTGTTTATGATATCTAAAGAAAGAAAATTAAAAGCTAAAATTTATCTTTCCACCCATCTTATTTTCAAGTCTAATTTAAATTAATTGACTGATAATCACCTTCAAATTTCAAAAGGGATAAGCATGTTTTCTACTAAAACAATATATTTAAGAGTATTTTCAGTTTTGACAAATATTTGTAGTCATCCTAAAATTAATGAATTTTTTTTTTAAATTACCGCATAAAAAAACGGCGGGAGAGGGTATAGAAATCATACTAACTAAGTGGGTATCGAGAAAACAAATTTGTGTTAGAGACGTGCCAGGTGAAGGTTTAACCGGACTTCGGGTGCTATGGCCTAACAGCCATTATATCTGATTTCTAGTTTGTAAAACATACATGGTTCTAATGCTATTTGTTTTTGAGATTCCAAATAATTTGTTTATGATATCTAAAGAAAGAAAATTAAAAGCTAAAATTTATCTTTCCACCCATCTTATTTTCAAATCTAATTTAAATTAATTGACTGATAATCACCTTCAAATTTCAAAAGGGATAAGCATGTTTTCTACTAAAACAATATATTTAAGAGTATTTTCAGTTTTGAAAAATATTTGTAGTCACCCTAAAATTAATGAATTTTTTTTTTAAATTACCGCATAAAAAAACGGCGGGAGAGGGTATAGAAATCATACTAACTAAGTGGGTATCGAGAAAACAAATTTGTGTTAGAGACGTGCCAGGTGAAGGTTTAACCGGACTTCGGGTGCTATGGCCTAACAGCCATTATATCTGATTTCTAGTTTGTAAAACATACATGGTTCTAATGCTATTTGTTTTTGAGATTCCAAATAATTTGTTTATGATATCTAAAGAAAGAAAATTAAAAGCTAAAATTTATCTTTCCACCCATCTTATTTTCAAATCTAATTTAAATTAATTGACTGATAATCACCTTCAAATTTCAAAAGGGATAAGCATGTTTTCTACTAAAACAATATATTTAAGAGTATTTTCAGTTTTGAAAAATATTTGTAGTCACCCTAAAATTAATGAATTTTTTTTTTAAATTACCGCATAAAAAAACGGCGGGAGAGGGTATAGAAATCATACTAACTAAGTGGGTATCGAGAAAACAAATTTGTGTTAGAGACGTGCCAGGTGAAGGTTTAACCGGACTTCGGGTGCTATGGCCTAACAGCCATTATATCTGATTTCTAGTTTGTAAAACATACATGGTTCTAATGCTATTTGTTTTTGAGATTCCAAATAATTTGTTTATGATATCTAAAGAAAGAAAATTAAAAGCTAAAATTTATCTTTCCACCCATCTTATTTTCAAATCTAATTTAAATTAATTGACTGATAATCACCTTCAAATTTCAAAAGGGATAAGCATGTTTTCTACTAAAACAATATATTTAAGAGTATTTTCAGTTTTGAAAAATATTTGTAGTCACCCTAAAATTAATGAATTTTTTTTTTAAATTACCGCATAAAAAAACGGCGGGAGAGGGTATAGAAATCATACTAACTAAGTGGGTATCGAGAAAACAAATTTGTGTTAGAGACGTGCCAGGTGAAGGTTTAACCGGACTTCGGGTGCTATGGCCTAACAGCCATTATATCTGATTTCTAGTTTGTAAAACATACATGGTTCTAATGCTATTTGTTTTTGAGATTCCAAATAATTTGTTTATGATATCTAAAGAAAGAAAATTAAAAGCTAAAATTTATCTTTCCACCCATCTTATTTTCAAATCTAATTTAAATTAATTGACTGATAATCACCTTCAAATTTCAAAAGGGATAAGCATGTTTTCTACTAAAACAATATATTTAAGAGTATTTTCAGTTTTGAAAAATATTTGTAGTCACCCTAAAATTAATGAATTTTTTTTTTAAATTACCGCATAAAAAAACGGCGGGAGAGGGTATAGAAATCATACTAACTAAGTGGGTATCGAGAAAACAAATTTGTGTTAGAGACGTGCCAGGTGAAGGTTTAACCGGACTTCGGGTGCTATGGCCTAACAGCCATTATATCTGATTTCTAGTTTGTAAAACATACATGGTTCTAATGCTATTTGTTTTTGAGATTCCAAATAATTTGTTTATGATATCTAAAGAAAGAAAATTAAAAGCTAAAATTTATCTTTCCACCCATCTTATTTTCAAATCTAATTTAAATTAATTGACTGATAATCACCTTCAAATTTCAAAAGGGATAAGCATGTTTTCTACTAAAACAATATATTTAAGAGTATTTTCAGTTTTGAAAAATATTTGTAGTCACCCTAAAATTAATGAATTTTTTTTTTAAATTACCGCATAAAAAAACGGCGGGAGAGGGTATAGAAATCATACTAACTAAGTGGGTATCGAGAAAACAAATTTGTGTTAGAGACGTGCCAGGTGAAGGTTTAACCGGACTTCGGGTGCTATGGCCTAACAGCCATTATATCTGATTTCTAGTTTGTAAAACATACATGGTTCTAATGCTATTTGTTTTTGAGATTCCAAATAATTTGTTTATGATATCTAAAGAAAGAAAATTAAAAGCTAAAATTTATCTTTCCACCCATCTTATTTTCAAATCTAATTTAAATTAATTGACTGATAATCACCTTCAAATTTCAAAAGGGATAAGCATGTTTTCTACAAAAACAATATATTTAAGAGTATTTTCAGTTTTGAAAAATATTTGTAGTCACCCTAAAATTAATGAATTTTTTTTTTAAATTACCGCATAAAAAAACGGCGGGAGAGGGTATAGAAATCATACTAACTAAGTGGGTATCGAGAAAACAAATTTGTGTTAGAGACGTGCCAGGTGAAGGTTTAACCGGACTTCGGGTGCTATGGCCTAACAGCCATTATATCTGATTTCTAGTTTGTAAAACATACATGGTTCTAATGCTATTTGTTTTTGAGATTCCAAATAATTTGTTTATGATATCTAAAGAAAGAAAATTAAAAGCTAAAATTTATCTTTCCACCCATCTTATTTTCAAATCTAATTTAAATTAATTGACTGATAATCACCTTCAAATTTCAAAAGGGATAAGCATGTTTTCTACTAAAACAATATATTTAAGAGTATTTTCAGTTTTGACAAATATTTGTAGTCACCCTAAAATTAATGAATTTTTTTTTTAAATTACCGCATAAAAAAACGGCGGGAGAGGGTATAGAAATCATACTAACTAAGTGGGTATCGAGAAAACAAATTTGTGTTAGAGACGTGCCAGGTGAAGGTTTAACCGGACTTCGGGTGCTATGGCCTAACAGCCATTATATCTGATTTCTAGTTTGTAAAACATACATGGTTCTAATGCTATTTGTTTTTGAGATTCCAAATAATTTGTTTATGATATCTAAAGAAAGAAAATTAAAAGCTAAAATTTATCTTTCCACCCATCTTATTTTCAAATCTAATTTAAATTAATTGACTGATAATCACCTTCAAATTTCAAAAGGGATAAGCATGTTTTCTACTAAAACAATATATTTAAGAGTATTTTCAGTTTTGACAAATATTTGTAGTCACCCTAAAATTAATGAATTTTTTTTTTAAATTACCGCATAAAAAAACGGGGGAGAGGGTATAGAAATCATACTAACTAAGTGGGTATCGAGAAAACAAATTTGTGTTAGAGAAGTGCCAGGTGAAGGTTTAACCGGACTTCGGGTGCTATGGCCTAACAGCCATTATATTTGATTTCTAGTTTGTAAAACATACATGGTTCTAATGCTATTTGTTTTTGAGATTCCAAATAATTTGTTTATTATATCTAAAGAAAGAAAATTAAAAGCTAAAATTTATCTTTCCACCCATCTTATTTTCAAATCTAATTTAAATTAATTGACTGATAATCACCTTCAAATTTCAAAAGGGATAAGCATGTTTTCTACTAAAACAATATATTTAAGAGTATTTTCAGTTTTGACAAATATTTGTAGTCACCCTAAAATTAATGAATTTTTTTTTTAAATTACCGCATAAAAAAACGGCGGGAGAGGGTATAGAAATCATACTAACTAAGTGGGTATCGAGAAAACAAATTTGTGTTAGAGACGTGCCAGGTGAAGGTTTAACCGGACTTCGGGTGCTATGGCCTAACAGCCATTATATCTGATTTCTAGTTTGTAAAACATACATGGTTCTAATGCTATTTGTTTTTGAGATTCCAAATAATTTGTTTATGATATCTAAAGAAAGAAAATTAAAAGCTAAAATTTATCTTTCCACCCATCTTATTTTCAAATCTAATTTAAATTAATTGACTGATAATCACCTTCAAATTTCAAAAGGGATAAGCATGTTTTCTACTAAAACAATATATTTAAGAGTATTTTCAGTTTTGACAAATATTTGTAGTCACCCTAAAATTAATGAATTTTTTTTTTAAATTACCGCATAAAAAAACGGGGGGAGAGGGTATAGAAATCATACTAACTAAGTGGGTATCGAGAAAACAAATTTGTGTTAGAGACGTGCCAGGTGAAGGTTTAACCGGACTTCGGGTGCTATGGCCTAACAGCCATTATATCTGATTTCTAGTTTGTAAAACATACATGGTTCTAATGCTATTTGTTTTTGAGATTCCAAATAATTTGTTTATGATATCTAAAGAAAGAAAATTAAAAGCTAAAATTTATCTTTCCACCCATCTTATTTTCAAATCTAATTTAAATTAATTGACTGATAATCACCTTCAAATTTCAAAAGGGATAAGCATGTTTTCTACTAAAACAATATATTTAAGAGTATTTTCAGTTTTGACAAATATTTGTAGTCACCCTAAAATTAATGAATTTTTTTTTTAAATTACCGCATAAAAAAACGGCGGGAGAGGGTATAGAAATCATACTAACTAAGTGGGTATCGAGAAAACAAATTTGTGTTAGAGACGTGCCAGGTGAAGGTTTAACCGGACTTCGGGTGCTATGGCCTAACAGCCATTATATCTGATTTCTAGTTTGTAAAACATACATGGTTCTAATGCTATTTGTTTTTGAGATTCCAAATAATTTGTTTATGATATCTAAAGAAAGAAAATTAAAAGCTAAAATTTATCTTTCCACCCATCTTATTTTCAAATCTAATTTAAATTAATTGACTGATAATCACCTTCAAATTTCAAAGGGGATAAGCATGTTTTCTACTAAAACAATATATTTAAGAGTATTTTCAGTTTTGACAAATATTTGTAGTCACCCTAAAATTAATGAATTTTTTTTTTAAATTACCGCATAAAAAAACGGCGGGAGAGGGTATAGAAATCATACTAACTAAGTGGGTATCGAGAAAACAAATTTGTGTTAGAGACGTGTCAGGTGAAGGTTTAACCGGACTTCGGGTGCTATGGCCTAACAGCCATTATATCTGATTTCTAGTTTGTAAAACATACATGGTTCTAATGCTATTTGTTTTTGAGATTCCAAATAATTTGTTTATGATATCTAAAGAAAGAAAATTAAAAGCTAAAATTTATCTTTCCACCCATCTTATTTTCAAATCTAATTTAAATTAATTGACTGATAATCACCTTCAAATTTCAAAAGGGATAAGCATGTTTTCTACTAAAACAATATATTTAAGAGTATTTTCAGTTTTGACAAATATTTGTAGTCACCCTAAAATTAATGAATTTTTTTTTTAAATTACCGCATAAAAAAACGGGGGGAGAGGGTATAGAAATCATACTAACTAAGTGGGTATCGAGAAAACAAATTTGTGTTAGAGACGTGCCAGGTGAAGGTTTAACCGGACTTCGGGTGCTATGGCCTAACAGCCATTATATCTGATTTCTAGTTTGTAAAACATACATGGTTCTAATGCTATTTGTTTTTGAGATTCCAAATAATTTGTTTATGATATCTAAAGAAAGAAAATTAAAAGCTAAAATTTATCTTTCCACCCATCTTATTTTCAAATCTAATTTAAATTAATTGACTGATAATCACCTTCAAATTTCAAAAGGGATAAGCATGTTTTCTACTAAAACAATATATTTAAGAGTATTTTCAGTTTTGACAAATATTTGTAGTCACCCTAAAATTAATGAATTTTTTTTTTAAATTACCGCATAAAAAAACGGCGGGAGAGGGTATAGAAATCATACTAACTAAGTGGGTATCGAGAAAACAAATTTGTGTTAGAGACGTGCCAGGTGAAGGTTTAACCGGACTTCGGGTGCTATGGCCTAACAGCCATTATATCTGATTTCTAGTTTGTAAAACATACATGGTTCTAATGCTATTTGTTTTTGAGATTCCAAATAATTTGTTTATGATATCTAAAGAAAGAAAATTAAAAGCTAAAATTTATCTTTCCACCCATCTTATTTTCAAATCTAATTTAAATTAATTGACTGATAATCACCTTCAAATTTCAAAGGGGATAAGCATGTTTTCTACTAAAACAATATATTTAAGAGTATTTTCAGTTTTGACAAATATTTGTAGTCACCCTAAAATTAATGAATTTTTTTTTTAAATTACCGCATAAAAAAACGGCGGGAGAGGGTATAGAAATCATACTAACTAAGTGGGTATCGAGAAAACAAATTTGTGTTAGAGACGTGCCAGGTGAAGGTTTAACCGGACTTCGGGTGCTATGGCCTAACAGCCATTATATCTGATTTCTAGTTTGTAAAACATACATGGTTCTAATGCTATTTGTTTTTGAGATTCCAAATAATTTGTTTATGATATCTAAAGAAAGAAAATTAAAAGCTAAAATTTATCTTTCCACCCATCTTATTTTCAAATCTAATTTAAATTAATTGACTGATAATCACCTTCAAATTTCAAAGGGGATAAGCATGTTTTCTACTAAAACAATATATTTAAGAGTATTTTCAGTTTTGACAAATATTTGTGGCCACCCTAAATTTAATGAATTTTTTTTTTTAAATTACCGCATAAAAAAACGGCGGGAGAGGGTATAGAAATCATACTAACTAAGTGGGTATCGAGAAAACAAATTTGTGTTAGAGACGTGCCAGGTGAAGGTTTAACCGGACTTCGGGTGCTATGGCCTAACAGCCATTATATCTGATTTCTAGTTTGTAAAACATACATGGTTCTAATGCTATTTGTTTTTGAGATTCCAAATAATTTGTTTATGATATCAAAAGAAAGAAAATTAAAAGCTAAAATTTATCTTTCCACCCATCTTATTTTCAAATCTAATTTAAATTAATTGACTGATAATCACCTTCAAATTTCAAAGGGGATAAGCATGTTTTCTACTAAAACAATATATTTAAGAGTATTTTCAGTTTTGACAAATATTTGTGGCCACCCTAAATTTAATGAATTTTTTTTTTTAAATTACCGCATAAAAAAACGGCGGGAGAGGGTATAGAAATCATACTAACTAAGTGGGTATCGAGAAAACAAATTTGTGTTAGAGACGTGCCAGGTGAAGGTTTAACCGGACTTCGGGTGCTATGGCCTAACAGCCATTATATCTGATTTCTAGTTTGTAAAACATACATGGTTCTAATGCTATTTGTTTTTGAGATTCCAAATAATTTGTTTATGATATCTAAAGAAAGAAAATTAAAAGCTAAAATTTATCTTTCCACCCATCTTATTTTCAAATCTAATTTAAATTAATTGACTGATAATCACCTTCAAATTTCAAAGGGGATAAGCATGTTTTCTACTAAAACAATATATTTAAGAGTATTTTCAGTTTTGACAAATATTTGTGGCCACCCTAAATTTAATGAATTTTTTTTTTTAAATTACCGCATAAAAAAACGGCGGGAGAGGGTATAGAAATCATACTAACTAAGTGGGTATCGAGAAAACAAATTTGTGTTAGAGACGTGCCAGGTGAAGGTTTAACCGGACTTCGGGTGCTATGGCCTAACAGCCATTATATCTGATTTCTAGTTTGTAAAACATACATGGTTCTAATGCTATTTGTTTTTGAGATTCCAAATAATTTGTTTATGATATCTAAAGAAAGAAAATTAAAAGCTAAAATTTATCTTTCCACCCATCTTATTTTCAAATCTAATTTTAATTAATTGACTGATAATCACCTTCAAATTTCAAAGGGGATAAGCATGTTTTCTACTAAAACAATATATTTAAGAGTATTTTCAGTTTTGACAAATATTTGTGGCCACCCTAAATTTAATGAATTTTTTTTTTTAAATTACCGCA
The DNA here is from genome assembly GCA_949128135.1 of Parasteatoda lunata. NCBI lineage: Eukaryota > Metazoa > Arthropoda > Arachnida > Araneae > Theridiidae > Parasteatoda > Parasteatoda lunata. The sequence goes on along the minus strand of OX421972.1, from coordinate 94,037,308 downwards.
TAAAAAAACGGCGGGAGAGGGTATAGAAATCATACTAACTAAGTGGGTATCGAGAAAACAAATTTGTGTTAGAGACGTGCCAGGTGAAGGTTTAACCGGACTTCGGGTGCTATGGCCTAACAGCCATTATATCTGATTTCTAGTTTGTAAAACATACATGGTTCTAATGCTATTTGTTTTTGAGATTCCAAATAATTTGTTTATGATATCTAAAGAAAGAAAATTAAAAGCTAAAATTTATCTTTCCACCCATCTTATTTTCAAATCTAATTTAAATTAATTGACTGATAATCACCTTCAAATTTCAAAGGGGATAAGCATGTTTTCTACTAAAACAATATATTTAAGAGTATTTTCAGTTTTGACAAATATTTGTGGCCACCCTAAATTTAATGAATTTTTTTTTTTAAATTACCGCATAAAAAAACGGCGGGAGAGGGTATAGAAATCATACTAACTAAGTGGGTATCGAGAAAACAAATTTGTGTTAGAGACGTGCCAGGTGAAGGTTTAACCGGACTTCGGGTGCTATGGCCTAACAGCCATTATATCTGATTTCTAGTTTGTAAAACATACATGGTTCTAATGCTATTTGTTTTTGAGATTCCAAATAATTTGTTTATGATATCTAAAGAAAGAAAATTAAAAGCTAAAATTTATCTTTCCACCCATCTTATTTTCAAATCTAATTTAAATTAATTGACTGATAATCACCTTCAAATTTCAAAGGGGATAAGCATGTTTTCTACTAAAACAATATATTTAAGAGTATTTTCAGTTTTGACAAATATTTGTGGCCACCCTAAATTTAATGAATTTTTTTTTTAAATTACCGCATAAAAAAACGGCGGGAGAGGGTATAGAAATCATACTAACTAAGTGGGTATCGAGAAAACAAATTTGTGTTAGAGACGTGCCAGGTGAAGGTTTAACCGGACTTCGGGTGCTATGGCCTAACAGCCATTATATCTGATTTCTAGTTTGTAAAACATACATGGTTCTAATGCTATTTGTTTTTGAGATTCCAAATAATTTGTTTATGATATCTAAAGAAAGAAAATTAAAAGCTAAAATTTATCTTTCCACCCATCTTATTTTCAAATCTAATTTAAATTAATTGACTGATAATCACCTTCAAATTTCAAAGGGGATAAGCATGTTTTCTACTAAAACAATATATTTAAGAGTATTTTCAGTTTTGACAAATATTTGTGGCCACCCTAAATTTAATGAATTTTTTTTTTTAAATTACCGCATAAAAAAACGGCGGGAGAGGGTATAGAAATCATACTAACTAAGTGGGTATCGAGAAAACAAATTTGTGTTAGAGACGTGCCAGGTGAAGGTTTAACCGGACTTCGGGTGCTATGGCCTAACAGCCATTATATCTGATTTCTAGTTTGTAAAACATACATGGTTCTAATGCTATTTGTTTTTGAGATTCCAAATAATTTGTTTATGATATCTAAAGAAAGAAAATTAAAAGCTAAAATTTATCTTTCCACCCATCTTATTTTCAAATCTAATTTAAATTAATTGACTGATAATCACCTTCAAATTTCAAAGGGGATAAGCATGTTTTCTACTAAAACAATATATTTAAGAGTATTTTCAGTTTTGACAAATATTTGTGGCCACCCTAAATTTAATGAATTTTTTTTTTTAAATTACCGCATAAAAAAACGGCGGGAGAGGGTATAGAAATCATACTAACTAAGTGGGTATCGAGAAAACAAATTTGTGTTAGAGACGTGCCAGGTGAAGGTTTAACCGGACTTCGGGTGCTATGGCCTAACAGCCATTATATCTGATTTCTAGTTTGTAAAACATACATGGTTCTAATGCAATTTGTTTTTGAGATTCCAAATAATTTGTTTATGATATCTAAAGAAAGAAAATTAAAAGCTAAAATTTATCTTTCCACCCATCTTATTTTCAAATCTAATTTAAATTAATTGACTGATAATCACCTTCAAATTTCAAAGGGGATAAGCATGTTTTCTACTAAAACAATATATTTAAGAGTATTTTCAGTTTTGACAAATATTTGTGGCCACCCTAAATTTAATGAATTTTTTTTTTTAAATTACCGCATAAAAAAACGGCGGGAGAGGGTATAGAAATCATACTAACTAAGTGGGTATCGAGAAAACAAATTTGTGTTAGAGACGTGCCAGGTGAAGGTTTAACCGGACTTCGGGTGCTATGGCCTAACAGCCATTATATCTGATTTCTAGTTTGTAAAACATACATGGTTCTAATGCTTTTTGTTTTTGAGATTCCAAATAATTTGTTTATGATATCTAAAGAAAGAAAATTAAAAGCTAAAATTTATCTTTCCACCCATCTTATTTTCAAATCTAATTTAAATTAATTGACTGATAATCACCTTCAAATTTCAAAGGGGATAAGCATGTTTTCTACTAAAACAATATATTTAAGAGTATTTTCAGTTTTGACAAATATTTGTGGCCACCCTAAATTTAATGAATTTTTTTTTTTAAATTACCGCATAAAAAAACGGCGGGAGAGGGTATAGAAATCATACTAACTAAGTGGGTATCGAGAAAACAAATTTGTGTTAGAGACGTGCCAGGTGAAGGTTTAACCGGACTTCGGGTGCTATGGCCTAACAGCCATTATATCTGATTTCTAGTTTGTAAAACATACATGGTTCTAATGCTATTTGTTTTTGAGATTCCAAATAATTTGTTTATGATATCTAAAGAAAGAAAATTAAAAGCTAAAATTTATCTTTCCACCCATCTTATTTTCAAATCTAATTTAAATTAATTGACTGATAATCACCTTCAAATTTCAAAGGGGATAAGCATGTTTTCTACTAAAACAATATATTTAAGAGTATTTTCAGTTTTGACAAATATTTGTGGCCACCCTAAATTTAATGAATTTTTTTTTTTAAATTACCGCATAAAAAAACGGCGGGAGAGGGTATAGAAATCATACTAACTAAGTGGGTATCGAGAAAACAAATTTGTGTTAGAGACGTGCCAGGTGAAGGTTTAACCGGACTTCGGGTGCTATGGCCTAACAGCCATTATATCTGATTTCTAGTTTGTAAAACATACATGGTTCTAATGCTATTTGTTTTTGAGATTCCAAATAATTTGTTTATGATATCTAAAGAAAGAAAATTAAAAGCTAAAATTTATCTTTCCACCCATCTTATTTTCAAATCTAATTTAAATTAATTGACTGATAATCACCTTCAAATTTCAAAGGGGATAAGCATGTTTTCTACTAAAACAATATATTTAAGAGTATTTTCAGTTTTGACAAATATTTGTGGCCACCCTAAATTTAATGAATTTTTTTTTTTAAATTACCGCATAAAAAAACGGCGGGAGAGGGTATAGAAATCATACTAACTAAGTGGGTATCGAGAAAACAAATTTGTGTTAGAGACGTGCCAGGTGAAGGTTTAACCGGACTTCGGGTGCTATGGCCTAACAGCCATTATATCTGATTTCTAGTTTGTAAAACATACATGGTTCTAATGCTATTTGTTTTTGAGATTCCAAATAATTTGTTTATGATATCTAAAGAAAGAAAATTAAAAGCTAAAATTTATCTTTCCACCCATCTTATTTTCAAATCTAATTTAAATTAATTGACTGATAATCACCTTCAAATTTCAAAAGGGATAAGCATGTTTTCTACTAAAACAATATATTTAAGAGTATTTTCAGTTTTGACAAATATTTGTAGTCACCCTAAAATTAATGAATTTTTTTTTTTAAATTACCGCATAAAAAAACGGCGGGAGAGGGTATAGAAATCATACTAACTAAGTGGGTATCGAGAAAACAAATTTGTGTTAGAGACGTGCCAGGTGAAGGTTTAACCGGACTTCGGGTGCTATGGCCTAACAGCCATTATATCTGATTTCTAGTTTGTAAAACATACATGGTTCTAATGCTATTTGTTTTTGAGATTCCAAATAATTTGTTTATGATATCTAAAGAAAGAAAATTAAAAGCTAAAATTTATCTTTCCACCCATCTTATTTTCAAATCTAATTTAAATTAATTGACTGATAATCACCTTCAAATTTCAAAAGGGATAAGCATGTTTTCTACTAAAACAATATATTTAAGAGTATTTTCAGTTTTGACAAATATTTGTAGTCACCCTAAAATTAATGAATTTTTTTTTTTAAATTACCGCATAAAAAAACGGCGGGAGAGGGTATAGAAATCATACTAACTAAGTGGGTATCGAGAAAACAAATTTGTGTTAGAGACGTGCCAGGTGAAGGTTTAACCGGACTTCGGGTGCTATGGCCTAACAGCCATTATATCTGATTTCTAGTTTGTAAAACATACATGGTTCTAATGCTATTTGTTTTTGAGATTCCAGTTAATTTGTTTATGATATCTAAAGAAAGAAAATTAAAAGCTAAAATTTATCTTTCCACCCATCTTATTTTCAAATCTAATTTAAATTAATTGACTGATAATCACCTTCAAATTTCAAAGGGGATAAGCATGTTTTCTACTAAAACAATATATTTAAGAGTATTTTCAGTTTTGACAAATATTTGTAGTCACCCTAAAATTAATGAATTTTTTTTTTTAAATTACCGCATAAAAAAACGGCGGGAGAGGGTATAGAAATCATACTAACTAAGTGGGTATCGAGAAAACAAATTTGTGTTAGAGACGTGCCAGGTGAAGGTTTAACCGGACTTCGGGTGCTATGGCCTAACAGCCATTATATCTGATTTCTAGTTTGTAAAACATACATGGTTCTAATGCTATTTGTTTTTGAGATTCCAGTTAATTTGTTTATGATATCTAAAGAAAGAAAATTAAAAGCTAAAATTTATCTTTCCACCCATCTTATTTTCAAATCTAATTTAAATTAATTGACTGATAATCACCTTCAAATTTCAAAGGGGATAAGCATGTTTTCTACTAAAACAATATATTTAAGAGTATTTTCAGTTTTGACAAATATTTGTAGTCACCCTAAAATTAATGAATTTTTTTTTTTAAATTACCGCATAAAAAAACGGCGGGAGAGGGTATAGAAATCATACTAACTAAGTGGGTATCGAGAAAACAAATTTGTGTTAGAGACGTGCCAGGTGAAGGTTTAACCGGACTTCGGGTGCTATGGCCTAACAGCCATTATATCTGATTTCTAGTTTGTAAAACATACATGGTTCTAATGCTATTTGTTTTTGAGATTCCAGTTAATTTGTTTATGATATCTAAAGAAAGAAAATTAAAAGCTAAAATTTATCTTTCCACCCATCTTATTTTCAAATCTAATTTAAATTAATTGACTGATAATCACCTTCAAATTTCAAAGGGGATAAGCATGTTTTCTACTAAAACAATATATTTAAGAGTATTTTCAGTTTTGACAAATATTTGTAGTCACCCTAAAATTAATGAATTTTTTTTTTTAAATTACCGCATAAAAAAACGGCGGGAGAGGGTATAGAAATCATACTAACTAAGTGGGTATCGAGAAAACAAATTTGTGTTAGAGACGTGCCAGGTGAAGGTTTAACCGGACTTCGGGTGCTATGGCCTAACAGCCATTATATCTGATTTCTAGTTTGTAAAACATACATGGTTCTAATGCTATTTGTTTTTGAGATTCCAGTTAATTTGTTTATGATATCTAAAGAAAGAAAATTAAAAGCTAAAATTTATCTTTCCACCCATCTTATTTTCAAATCTAATTTAAATTAATTGACTGATAATCACCTTCAAATTTCAAAGGGGATAAGCATGTTTTCTACTAAAACAATATATTTAAGAGTATTTTCAGTTTTGACAAATATTTGTAGTCACCCTAAAATTAATGAATTTTTTTTTTTAAATTACCGCATAAAAAAACGGCGGGAGAGGGTATAGAAATCATACTAACTAAGTGGGTATCGAGAAAACAAATTTGTGTTAGAGACGTGCCAGGTGAAGGTTTAACCGGACTTCGGGTGCTATGGCCTAACAGCCATTATATCTGATTTCTAGTTTGTAAAACATACATGGTTCTAATGCTATTTGTTTTTGAGATTCCAGTTAATTTGTTTATGATATCTAAAGAAAGAAAATTAAAAGCTAAAATTTATCTTTCCACCCATCTTATTTTCAAATCTAATTTAAATTAATTGACTGATAATCACCTTCAAATTTCAAAGGGGATAAGCATGTTTTCTACTAAAACAATATATTTAAGAGTATTTTCAGTTTTGACAAATATTTGTAGTCACCCTAAAATTAATGAATTTTTTTTTTTAAATTACCGCATAAAAAAACGGCGGGAGAGGGTATAGAAATCATACTAACTAAGTGGGTATCGAGAAAACAAATTTGTGTTAGAGACGTGCCAGGTGAAGGTTTAACCGGACTTCGGGTGCTATGGCCTAACAGCCATTATATCTGATTTCTAGTTTGTAAAACATACATGGTTCTAATGCTATTTGTTTTTGAGATTCCAGTTAATTTGTTTATGATATCTAAAGAAAGAAAATTAAAAGCTAAAATTTATCTTTCCACCCATCTTATTTTCAAATCTAATTTAAATTAATTGACTGATAATCACCTTCAAATTTCAAAGGGGATAAGCATGTTTTCTACTAAAACAATATATTTAAGAGTATTTTCAGTTTTGACAAATATTTGTAGTCACCCTAAAATTAATGAATTTTTTTTTTTAAATTACCGCATAAAAAAACGGCGGGAGAGGGTATAGAAATCATACTAACTAAGTGGGTATCGAGAAAACAAATTTGTGTTAGAGACGTGCCAGGTGAAGGTTTAACCGGACTTCGGGTGCTATGGCCTAACAGCCATTATATCTGATTTCTAGTTTGTAAAACATACATGGTTCTAATGCTATTTGTTTTTGAGATTCCAGTTAATTTGTTTATGATATTTAAAGAAAGAAAATTAAAAGCTAAAATTTATCTTTCCACCCATCTTATTTTCAAATCTAATTTAAATTAATTGACTGATAATCACCTTAATTTCAAAGGGGATAAGCATGTTTTCTACTAAAACAATATATTTAAGAGTATTTTCAGTTTTGACAAATATTTGTAGTCACCCTAAAATTAATGAATTTTTTTTTTTAAATTACCGCATAAAAAAACGGCGGGAGAGGGTATAGAAATCATACTAACTAAGTGGGTATCGAGAAAACAAATTTGTGTTAGAGACGTGCCAGGTGAAGGTTTAACCGGACTTCGGGTGCTATGGCCTAACAGCCATTATATCTGATTTCTAGTTTGTAAAACATACATGGTTCTAATGCTATTTGTTTTTGAGATTCCAGTTAATTTGTTTATGATATCTAAAGAAAGAAAATTAAAAGCTAAAATTTATCTTTCCACCCATCTTATTTTCAAATCTAATTTAAATTAATTGACTGATAATCACCTTCAAATTTCAAAGGGGATAAGCATGTTTTCTACTAAAACAATATATTTAAGAGTATTTTCAGTTTTGACAAATATTTGTAGTCACCCTAAAATTAATGAATTTTTTTTTTTAAATTACCGCATAAAAAAACGGCGGGAGAGGGTATAGAAATCATACTAACTAAGTGGGTATCGAGAAAACAAATTTGTGTTAGAGACGTGCCAGGTGAAGGTTTAACCGGACTTCGGGTGCTATGGCCTAACAGCCATTATATCTGATTTCTAGTTTGTAAAACATACATGGTTCTAATGCTATTTGTTTTTGAGATTCCAGTTAATTTGTTTATGATATCTAAAGAAAGAAAATTAAAAGCTAAAATTTATCTTTCCACCCATCTTATTTTCAAATCTAATTTAAATTAATTGACTGATAATCACCTTCAAATTTCAAAGGGGATAAGCATGTTTTCTACTAAAACAATATATTTAAGAGTATTTTCAGTTTTGACAAATATTTGTAGTCACCCTAAAATTAATGAATTTTTTTTTTTAAATTACCGCATAAAAAAACGGCGGGAGAGGGTATAGAAATCATACTAACTAAGTGGGTATCGAGAAAACAAATTTGTGTTAGAGACGTGCCAGGTGAAGGTTTAACCGGACTTCGGGTGCTATGGCCTAACAGCCATTATATCTGATTTCTAGTTTGTAAAACATACATGGTTCTAATGCTATTTGTTTTTGAGATTCCAGTTAATTTGTTTATGATATCTAAAGAAAGAAAATTAAAAGCTAAAATTTATCTTTCCACCCATCTTATTTTCAAATCTAATTTAAATTAATTGACTGATAATCACCTTCAAATTTCAAAGGGGATAAGCATGTTTTCTACTAAAACAATATATTTAAGAGTATTTTCAGTTTTGACAAATATTTGTAGTCACCCTAAAATTAATGAATTTTTTTTTTTAAATTACCGCATAAAAAAACGGCGGGAGAGGGTATAGAAATCATACTAACTAAGTGGGTATCGAGAAAACAAATTTGTGTTAGAGACGTGCCAGGTGAAGGTTTAACCGGACTTCGGGTGCTATGGCCTAACAGCCATTATATCTGATTTCTAGTTTGTAAAACATACATGGTTCTAATGCTATTTGTTTTTGAGATTCCAGTTAATTTGTTTATGATATTTAAAGAAAGAAAATTAAAAGCTAAAATTTATCTTTCCACCCATCTTATTTTCAAATCTAATTTAAATTAATTGACTGATAATCACCTTAATTTCAAAGGGGATAAGCATGTTTTCTACTAAAACAATATATTTAAGAGTATTTTCAGTTTTGACAAATATTTGTAGTCACCCTAAAATTAATGAATTTTTTTTTTTAAATTACCGCATAAAAAAACGGCGGGAGAGGGTATAGAAATCATACTAACTAAGTGGGTATCGAGAAAACAAATTTGTGTTAGAGACGTGCCAGGTGAAGGTTTAACCGGACTTCGGGTGCTATGGCCTAACAGCCATTATATCTGATTTCTAGTTTGTAAAACATACATGGTTCTAATGCTATTTGTTTTTGAGATTCCAGTTAATTTGTTTATGATATCTAAAGAAAGAAAATTAAAAGCTAAAATTTATCTTTCCACCCATCTTATTTTCAAATCTAATTTAAATTAATTGACTGATAATCACCTTCAAATTTCAAAGGGGATAAGCATGTTTTCTACTAAAACAATATATTTAAGAGTATTTTCAGTTTTGACAAATATTTGTAGTCACCCTAAAATTAATGAATTTTTTTTTTTAAATTACCGCATAAAAAAACGGCGGGAGAGGGTATAGAAATCATACTAACTAAGTGGGTATCGAGAAAACAAATTTGTGTTAGAGACGTGCCAGGTGAAGGTTTAACCGGACTTCGGGTGCTATGGCCTAACAGCCATTATATCTGATTTCTAGTTTGTAAAACATACATGGTTCTAATGCTATTTGTTTTTGAGATTCCAGTTAATTTGTTTATGATATCTAAAGAAAGAAAATTAAAAGCTAAAATTTATCTTTCCACCCATCTTATTTTCAAATCTAATTTAAATTAATTGACTGATAATCACCTTCAAATTTCAAAGGGGATAAGCATGTTTTCTACTAAAACAATATATTTAAGAGTATTTTCAGTTTTGACAAATATTTGTAGTCACCCTAAAATTAATGAATTTTTTTTTTTAAATTACCGCATAAAAAAACGGCGGGAGAGGGTATAGAAATCATACTAACTAAGTGGGTATCGAGAAAACAAATTTGTGTTAGAGACGTGCCAGGTGAAGGTTTAACCGGACTTCGGGTGCTATGGCCTAACAGCCATTATATCTGATTTCTAGTTTGTAAAACATACATGGTTCTAATGCTATTTGTTTTTGAGATTCCAGTTAATTTGTTTATGATATCTAAAGAAAGAAAATTAAAAGCTAAAATTTATCTTTCCACCCATCTTATTTTCAAATCTAATTTAAATTAATTGACTGATAATCACCTTCAAATTTCAAAGGGGATAAGCATGTTTTCTACTAAAACAATATATTTAAGAGTATTTTCAGTTTTGACAAATATTTGTAGTCACCCTAAAATTAATGAATTTTTTTTTTTAAATTACCGCATAAAAAAACGGCGGGAGAGGGTATAGAAATCATACTAACTAAGTGGGTATCGAGAAAACAAATTTGTGTTAGAGACGTGCCAGGTGAAGGTTTAACCGGACTTCGGGTGCTATGGCCTAACAGCCATTATATCTGATTTCTAGTTTGTAAAACATACATGGTTCTAATGCTATTTGTTTTTGAGATTCCAAATAATTTGTTTATGATATCTAAAGAAAGAAAATTAAAAGCTAAAATTTATCTTTCCACCCATCTTATTTTCAAATCTAATTTAAATTAATTGACTGATAATCACCTTCAAATTTCAAAGGGGATAAGCATGTTTTCTACTAAAACAATATATTTAAGAGTATTTTCAGTTTTGACAAATATTTGTAGTCACCCTAAAATTAATGAATTTTTTTTTTTAAATTACCGCATAAAAAAACGGCGGGAGAGGGTATAGAAATCATACTAACTAAGTGGGTATCGAGAAAACAAATTTGTGTTAGAGACGTGCCAGGTGAAGGTTTAACCGGACTTCGGGTGCTATGGCCTAACAGCCATTATATCTGATTTCTAGTTTGTAAAACATACATGGTTCTAATGCTATTTGTTTTTGAGATTCCAAATAATTTGTTTATGATATCTAAAGAAAGAAAATTAAAAGCTAAAATTTATCTTTCCACCCATCTTATTTTCAAATCTAATTTAAATTAATTGACTGATAATCACCTTCAAATTTCAAAGGGGATAAGCATGTTTTCTACTAAAACAATATATTTAAGAGTATTTTCAGTTTTGACAAATATTTGTAGTCACCCTAAAATTAATGAATTTTTTTTTTTAAATTACCGCATAAAAAAACGGCGGGAGAGGGTATAGAAATCATACTAACTAAGTGGGTATCGAGAAAACAAATTTGTGTTAGAGACGTGCCAGGTGAAGGTTTAACCGGACTTCGGGTGCTATGGCCTAACAGCCATTATATCTGATTTCTAGTTTGTAAAACATACATGGTTCTAATGCTATTTGTTTTTGAGATTCCAAATAATTTGTTTATGATATCTAAAGAAAGAAAATTAAAAGCTAAAATTTATCTTTCCACCCATCTTATTTTCAAATCTAATTTAAATTAATTGACTGATAATCACCTTCAAATTTCAAAAGGGATAAGCATGTTTTCTACTAAAACAATATATTTAAGAGTATTTTCAGTTTTGACAAATATTTGTAGTCACCCTAAAATTAATGAATTTTTTTTTTTAAATTACCGCATAAAAAAACGGCGGGAGAGGGTATAGAAATCATACTAACTAAGTGGGTATCGAGAAAACAAATTTGTGTTAGAGACGTGCCAGGTGAAGGTTTAACCGGACTTCGGGTGCTATGGCCTAACAGCCATTATATCTGATTTCTAGTTTGTAAAACATACATGGTTCTAATGCTATTTGTTTTTGAGATTCCAAATAATTTGTTTATGATATCTAAAGAAAGAAAATTAAAAGCTAAAATTTATCTTTCCACCCATCTTATTTTCAAATCTAATTTAAATTAATTGACTGATAATCACCTTCAAATTTCAAAGGGGATAAGCATGTTTTCTACTAAAACAATATATTTAAGAGTATTTTCAGTTTTGACAAATATTTGTAGTCACCCTAAAATTAATGAATTTTTTTTTTTAAATTACCGCATAAAAAAACGGCGGGAGAGGGTATAGAAATCATACTAACTAAGTGGGTATCGAGAAAACAAATTTGTGTTAGAGACGTGCCAGGTGAAGGTTTAACCGGACTTCGGGTGCTATGGCCTAACAGCCATTATATCTGATTTCTAGTTTGTAAAACATACATGGTTCTAATGCTATTTGTTTTTGAGATTCCAAATAATTTGTTTATGATATCTAAAGAAAGAAAATTAAAAGCTAAAATTTATCTTTCCACCCATCTTATTTTCAAATCTAATTTAAATTAATTGACTGATAATCACCTTCAAATTTCAAAGGGGATAAGCATGTTTTCTACTAAAACAATATATTTAAGAGTATTTTCAGTTTTGACAAATATTTGTAGTCACCCTAAAATTAATGAATTTTTTTTTTTAAATTACCGCATAAAAAAACGGCGGGAGAGGGTATAGAAATCATACTAACTAAGTGGGTATCGAGAAAACAAATTTGTGTTAGAGACGTGCCAGGTGAAGGTTTAACCGGACTTCGGGTGCTATGGCCTAACAGCCATTATATCTGATTTCTAGTTTGTAAAACATACATGGTTCTAATGCTATTTGTTTTTGAGATTCCAAATAATTTGTTTATGATATCTAAAGAAAGAAAATTAAAAGCTAAAATTTATCTTTCCACCCATCTTATTTTCAAATCTAATTTAAATTAATTGACTGATAATCACCTTCAAATTTCAAAGGGGATAAGCATGTTTTCTACTAAAACAATATATTTAAGAGTATTTTCAGTTTTGACAAATATTTGTAGTCACCCTAAAATTAATGAATTTTTTTTTTTAAATTACCGCATAAAAAAACGGCGGGAGAGGGTATAGAAATCATACTAACTAAGTGGGTATCGAGAAAACAAATTTGTGTTAGAGACGTGCCAGGTGAAGGTTTAACCGGACTTCGGGTGCTATGGCCTAACAGCCATTATATCTGATTTCTAGTTTGTAAAACATACATGGTTCTAATGCTATTTGTTTTTGAGATTCCAAATAATTTGTTTATGATATCTAAAGAAAGAAAATTAAAAGCTAAAATTTATCTTTCCACCCATCTTATTTTCAAATCTAATTTAAATTAATTGACTGATAATCACCTTCAAATTTCAAAGGGGATAAGCATGTTTTCTACTAAAACAATATATTTAAGAGTATTTTCAGTTTTGACAAATATTTGTAGTCACCCTAAAATTAATGAATTTTTTTTTTTAAATTACCGCATAAAAAAACGGCGGGAGAGGGTATAGAAATCATACTAACTAAGTGGGTATCGAGAAAACAAATTTGTGTTAGAGACGTGCCAGGTGAAGGTTTAACCGGACTTCGGGTGCTATGGCCTAACAGCCATTATATCTGATTTCTAGTTTGTAAAACATACATGGTTCTAATGCTATTTGTTTTTGAGATTCCAAATAATTTGTTTATGATATCTAAAGAAAGAAAATTAAAAGCTAAAATTTATCTTTCCACCCATCTTATTTTCAAATCTAATTTAAATTAATTGACTGATAATCACCTTCAAATTTCAAAGGGGATAAGCATGTTTTCTACTAAAACAATATATTTAAGAGTATTTTCAGTTTTGACAAATATTTGTAGTCACCCTAAAATTAATGAATTTTTTTTTTTAAATTACCGCATAAAAAAACGGCGGGAGAGGGTATAGAAATCATACTAACTAAGTGGGTATCGAGAAAACAAATTTGTGTTAGAGACGTGCCAGGTGAAGGTTTAACCGGACTTCGGGTGCTATGGCCTAACAGCCATTATATCTGATTTCTAGTTTGTAAAACATACATGGTTCTAATGCTATTTGTTTTTGAGATTCCAAATAATTTGTTTATGATATCTAAAGAAAGAAAATTAAAAGCTAAAATTTATCTTTCCACCCATCTTATTTTCAAATCTAATTTAAATTAATTGACTGATAATCACCTTCAAATTTCAAAGGGGATAAGCATGTTTTCTACTAAAACAATATATTTAAGAGTATTTTCAGTTTTGACAAATATTTGTAGTCACCCTAAAATTAATGAATTTTTTTTTTTAAATTACCGCATAAAAAAACGGCGGGAGAGGGTATAGAAATCATACTAACTAAGTGGGTATCGAGAAAACAAATTTGTGTTAGAGACGTGCCAGGTGAAGGTTTAACCGGACTTCGGGTGCTATGGCCTAACAGCCATTATATCTGATTTCTAGTTTGTAAAACATACATGGTTCTAATGCTATTTGTTTTTGAGATTCCAAATAATTTGTTTATGATATCTAAAGAAAGAAAATTAAAAGCTAAAATTTATCTTTCCACCCATCTTATTTTCAAATCTAATTTAAATTAATTGACTGATAATCACCTTCAAATTTCAAAAGGGATAAGCATGTTTTCTACTAAAACAATATATTTAAGAGTATTTTCAGTTTTGACAAATATTTGTAGTCACCCTAAAATTAATGAATTTTTTTTTTTAAATTACCGCATAAAAAAACGGCGGGAGAGGGTATAGAAATCATACTAACTAAGTGGGTATCGAGAAAACAAATTTGTGTTAGAGACGTGCCAGGTGAAGGTTTAACCGGACTTCGGGTGCTATGGCCTAACAGCCATTATATCTGATTTCTAGTTTGTAAAACATACATGGTTCTAATGCTATTTGTTTTTGAGATTCCAAATAATTTGTTTATGATATCTAAAGAAAGAAAATTAAAAGCTAAAATTTATCTTTCCACCCATCTTATTTTCAAATCTAATTTAAATTAATTGACTGATAATCACCTTCAAATTTCAAAGGGGATAAGCATGTTTTCTACTAAAACAATATATTTAAGAGTATTTTCAGTTTTGACAAATATTTGTAGTCACCCTAAAATTAATGAATTTTTTTTTTTAAATTACCGCATAAAAAAACGGCGGGAGAGGGTATAGAAATCATACTAACTAAGTGGGTATCGAGAAAACAAATTTGTGTTAGAGACGTGCCAGGTGAAGGTTTAACCGGACTTCGGGTGCTATGGCCTAACAGCCATTATATCTGATTTCTAGTTTGTAAAACATACATGGTTCTAATGCTATTTGTTTTTGAGATTCCAAATAATTTGTTTATGATATCTAAAGAAAGAAAATTAAAAGCTAAAATTTATCTTTCCACCCATCTTATTTTCAAATCTAATTTAAATTAATTGACTGATAATCACCTTCAAATTTCAAAGGGGATAAGCATGTTTTCTACTAAAACAATATATTTAAGAGTATTTTCAGTTTTGACAAATATTTGTAGTCACCCTAAAATTAATGAATTTTTTTTTTTAAATTACCGCATAAAAAAACGGCGGGAGAGGGTATAGAAATCATACTAACTAAGTGGGTATCGAGAAAACAAATTTGTGTTAGAGACGTGCCAGGTGAAGGTTTAACCGGACTTCGGGTGCTATGGCCTAACAGCCATTATATCTGATTTCTAGTTTGTAAAACATACATGGTTCTAATGCTATTTGTTTTTGAGATTCCAAATAATTTGTTTATGATATCTAAAGAAAGAAAATTAAAAGCTAAAATTTATCTTTCCACCCATCTTATTTTCAAATCTAATTTAAATTAATTGACTGATAATCACCTTCAAATTTCAAAGGGGATAAGCATGTTTTCTACTAAAACAATATATTTAAGAGTATTTTCAGTTTTGACAAATATTTGTAGTCACCCTAAAATTAATGAATTTTTTTTTTTAAATTACCGCATAAAAAAACGGCGGGAGAGGGTATAGAAATCATACTAACTAAGTGGGTATCGAGAAAACAAATTTGTGTTAGAGACGTGCCAGGTGAAGGTTTAACCGGACTTCGGGTGCTATGGCCTAACAGCCATTATATCTGATTTCTAGTTTGTAAAACATACATGGTTCTAATGCTATTTGTTTTTGAGATTCCAAATAATTTGTTTATGATATCTAAAGAAAGAAAATTAAAAGCTAAAATTTATCTTTCCACCCATCTTATTTTCAAATCTAATTTAAATTAATTGACTGATAATCACCTTCAAATTTCAAAGGGGATAAGCATGTTTTCTACTAAAACAATATATTTAAGAGTATTTTCAGTTTTGACAAATATTTGTAGTCACCCTAAAATTAATGAATTTTTTTTTTTAAATTACCGCATAAAAAAACGGCGGGAGAGGGTATAGAAATCATACTAACTAAGTGGGTATCGAGAAAACAAATTTGTGTTAGAGACGTGCCAGGTGAAGGTTTAACCGGACTTCGGGTGCTATGGCCTAACAGCCATTATATCTGATTTCTAGTTTGTAAAACATACATGGTTCTAATGCTATTTGTTTTTGAGATTCCAAATAATTTGTTTATGATATCTAAAGAAAGAAAATTAAAAGCTAAAATTTATCTTTCCACCCATCTTATTTTCAAATCTAATTTAAATTAATTGACTGATAATCACCTTCAAATTTCAAAAGGGATAAGCATGTTTTCTACTAAAACAATATATTTAAGAGTATTTTCAGTTTTGACAAATATTTGTAGTCACCCTAAAATTAATGAAATTTTTTTTTTAAATTACCGCATAAAAAAACGGCGGGAGAGGGTATAGAAATCATACTAACTAAGTGGGTATCGAGAAAACAAATTTGTGTTAGAGACGTGCCAGGTGAAGGTTTAACCGGACTTCGGGTGCTATGGCCTAACAGCCATTATATCTGATTTCTAGTTTGTAAAACATACATGGTTCTAATGCTATTTGTTTTTGAGATTCCAAATAATTTGTTTATGATATCTAAAGAAAGAAAATTAAAAGCTAAAATTTATCTTTCCACCCATCTTATTTTCAAATCTAATTTAAATTAATTGACTGATAATCACCTTCAAATTTCAAAGGGGATAAGCATGTTTTCTACTAAAACAATATATTTAAGAGTATTTTCAGTTTTGACAAATATTTGTAGTCACCCTAAAATTAATGAATTTTTTTTTTTAAATTACCGCATAAAAAAACGGCGGGAGAGGGTATAGAAATCATACTAACTAAGTGGGTATCGAGAAAACAAATTTGTGTTAGAGACGTGCCAGGTGAAGGTTTAACCGGACTTCGGGTGCTATGGCCTAACAGCCATTATATCTGATTTCTAGTTTGTAAAACATACATGGTTCTAATGCTATTTGTTTTTGAGATTCCAAATAATTTGTTTATGATATCTAAAGAAAGAAAATTAAAAGCTAAAATTTATCTTTCCACCCATCTTATTTTCAAATCTAATTTAAATTAATTGACTGATAATCACCTTCAAATTTCAAAAGGGATAAGCATGTTTTCTACTAAAACAATATATTTAAGAGTATTTTCAGTTTTGACAAATATTTGTAGTCACCCTAAAATTAATGAATTTTTTTTTTTAAATTACCGCATAAAAAAACGGCGGGAGAGGGTATAGAAATCATACTAACTAAGTGGGTATCGAGAAAACAAATTTGTGTTAGAGACGTGCCAGGTGAAGGTTTAACCGGACTTCGGGTGCTATGGCCTAACAGCCATTATATCTGATTTCTAGTTTGTAAAACATACATGGTTCTAATGCTATTTGTTTTTGAGATTCCAAATAATTTGTTTATGATATCTAAAGAAAGAAAATTAAAAGCTAAAATTTATCTTTCCACCCATCTTATTTTCAAATCTAATTTAAATTAATTGACTGATAATCACCTTCAAATTTCAAAGGGGATAAGCATGTTTTCTACTAAAACAATATATTTAAGAGTATTTTCAGTTTTGACAAATATTTGTAGTCACCCTAAAATTAATGAATTTTTTTTTTTAAATTACCGCATAAAAAAACGGCGGGAGAGGGTATAGAAATCATACTAACTAAGTGGGTATCGAGAAAACAAATTTGTGTTAGAGACGTGCCAGGTGAAGGTTTAACCGGACTTCGGGTGCTATGGCCTAACAGCCATTATATCTGATTTCTAGTTTGTAAAACATACATGGTTCTAATGCTATTTGTTTTTGAGATTCCAAATAATTTGTTTATGATATCTAAAGAAAGAAAATTAAAAGCTAAAATTTATCTTTCCACCCATCTTATTTTCAAATCTAATTTAAATTAATTGACTGATAATCACCTTCAAATTTCAAAGGGGATAAGCATGTTTTCTACTAAAACAATATATTTAAGAGTATTTTCAGTTTTGACAAATATTTGTAGTCACCCTAAAATTAATGAATTTTTTTTTTTAAATTACCGCATAAAAAAACGGCGGGAGAGGGTATAGAAATCATACTAACTAAGTGGGTATCGAGAAAACAAATTTGTGTTAGAGACGTGCCAGGTGAAGGTTTAACCGGACTTCGGGTGCTATGGCCTAACAGCCATTATATCTGATTTCTAGTTTGTAAAACATACATGGTTCTAATGCTATTTGTTTTTGAGATTCCAAATAATTTGTTTATGATATCTAAAGAAAGAAAATTAAAAGCTAAAATTTATCTTTCCACCCATCTTATTTTCAAATCTAATTTAAATTAATTGACTGATAATCACCTTCAAATTTCAAAAGGGATAAGCATGTTTTCTACTAAAACAATATATTTAAGAGTATTTTCAGTTTTGACAAATATTTGTAGTCACCCTAAAATTAATGAATTTTTTTTTTTAAATTACCGCATAAAAAAACGGCGGGAGAGGGTATAGAAATCATACTAACTAAGTGGGTATCGAGAAAACAAATTTGTGTTAGAGACGTGCCAGGTGAAGGTTTAACCGGACTTCGGGTGCTATGGCCTAACAGCCATTATATCTGATTTCTAGTTTGTAAAACATACATGGTTCTAATGCTATTTGTTTTTGAGATTCCAAATAATTTGTTTATGATATCTAAAGAAAGAAAATTAAAAGCTAAAATTTATCTTTCCACCCATCTTATTTTCAAATCTAATTTAAATTAATTGACTGATAATCATCTTCAAATTTCAAAGGGGATAAGCATGTTTTCTACTAAAACAATATATTTAAGAGTATTTTCAGTTTTGACAAATATTTGTAGTCACCCTAAAATTAATGAATTTTTTTTTTTAAATTACCGCATAAAAAAACGGCGGGAGAGGGTATAGAAATCATACTAACTAAGTGGGTATCGAGAAAACAAATTTGTGTTAGAGACGTGCCAGGTGAAGGTTTAACCGGACTTCGGGTGCTATGGCCTAACAGCCATTATATCTGATTTCTAGTTTGTAAAACATACATGGTTCTAATGCTATTTGTTTTTGAGATTCCAAATAATTTGTTTATGATATCTAAAGAAAGAAAATTAAAAGCTAAAATTTATCTTTCCACCCATCTTATTTTCAAATCTAATTTAAATTAATTGACTGATAATCACCTTCAAATTTCAAAGGGGATAAGCATGTTTTCTACTAAAACAATATATTTAAGAGTATTTTCAGTTTTGACAAATATTTGTAGTCACCCTAAAATTAATGAATTTTTTTTTTTAAATTACCGCATAAAAAAACGGCGGGAGAGGGTATAGAAATCATACTAACTAAGTGGGTATCGAGAAAACAAATTTGTGTTAGAGACGTGCCAGGTGAAGGTTTAACCGGACTTCGGGTGCTATGGCCTAACAGCCATTATATCTGATTTCTAGTTTGTAAAACATACATGGTTCTAATGCTATTTGTTTTTGAGATTCCAAATAATTTGTTTATGATATCTAAAGAAAGAAAATTAAAAGCTAAAATTTATCTTTCCACCCATCTTATTTTCAAATCTAATTTAAATTAATTGACTGATAATCACCTTCAAATTTCAAAAGGGATAAGCATGTTTTCTACTAAAACAATATATTTAAGAGTATTTTCAGTTTTGACAAATATTTGTAGTCACCCTAAAATTAATGAATTTTTTTTTTTAAATTACCGCATAAAAAAACGGCGGGAGAGGGTATAGAAATCATACTAACTAAGTGGGTATCGAGAAAACAAATTTGTGTTAGAGACGTGCCAGGTGAAGGTTTAACCGGACTTCGGGTGCTATGGCCTAACAGCCATTATATCTGATTTCTAGTTTGTAAAACATACATGGTTCTAATGCTATTTGTTTTTGAGATTCCAAATAATTTGTTTATGATATCTAAAGAAAGAAAATTAAAAGCTAAAATTTATCTTTCCACCCATCTTATTTTCAAATCTAATTTAAATTAATTGACTGATAATCACCTTCAAATTTCAAAAGGGATAAGCATGTTTTCTACTAAAACAATATATTTAAGAGT
Organism: Parasteatoda lunata; assembly: GCA_949128135.1. Lineage (NCBI taxonomy): Eukaryota > Metazoa > Arthropoda > Arachnida > Araneae > Theridiidae > Parasteatoda > Parasteatoda lunata. The sequence continues at coordinate 94,017,269 of OX421972.1, read as the reverse complement.
ATTTTCAGTTTTGACAAATATTTGTAGTCACCCTAAAATTAATGAATTTTTTTTTTTAAATTACCGCATAAAAAAACGGCGGGAGAGGGTATAGAAATCATACTAACTAAGTGGGTATCGAGAAAACAAATTTGTGTTAGAGACGTGCCAGGTGAAGGTTTAACCGGACTTCGGGTGCTATGGCCTAACAGCCATTATATCTGATTTCTAGTTTGTAAAACATACATGGTTCTAATGCTATTTGTTTTTGAGATTCCAAATAATTTGTTTATGATATCTAAAGAAAGAAAATTAAAAGCTAAAATTTATCTTTCCACCCATCTTATTTTCAAATCTAATTTAAATTAATTGACTGATAATCACCTTCAAATTTCAAAAGGGATAAGCATGTTTTCTACTAAAACAATATATTTAAGAGTATTTTCAGTTTTGACAAATATTTGTAGTCACCCTAAAATTAATGAATTTTTTTTTTTAAATTACCGCATAAAAAAACGGCGGGAGAGGGTATAGAAATCATACTAACTAAGTGGGTATCGAGAAAACAAATTTGTGTTAGAGACGTGCCAGGTGAAGGTTTAACCGGACTTCGGGTGCTATGGCCTAACAGCCATTATATCTGATTTCTAGTTTGTAAAACATACATGGTTCTAATGCTATTTGTTTTTGAGATTCCAAATAATTTGTTTATGATATCTAAAGAAAGAAAATTAAAAGCTAAAATTTATCTTTCCACCCATCTTATTTTCAAATCTAATTTAAATTAATTGACTGATAATCACCTTCAAATTTCAAAAGGGATAAGCATGTTTTCTACTAAAACAATATATTTAAGAGTATTTTCAGTTTTAACAAATATTTGTAGTCACCCTAAAATTAATGAATTTTTTTTTTAAATTACCGCATAAAAAAACGGCGGGAGAGGGTATAGAAATCATACTAACTAAGTGGGTATCGAGAAAACAAATTTGTGTTAGAGACGTGCCAGGTGAAGGTTTAACCGGACTTCGGGTGCTATGGCCTAACAGCCATTATATCTGATTTCTAGTTTGTAAAACATACATGGTTCTAATGCTATTTGTTTTTGAGATTCCAAATAATTTGTTTATGATATCTAAAGAAAGAAAATTAAAAGCTAAAATTTATCTTTCCACCCATCTTATTTTCAAATCTAATTTAAATTAATTGACTGATAATCACCTTCAAATTTCGAAAGGGATAAGCATGTTTTCTACTAAAACAATATATTTAAGAGTATTTTCAGTTTTAACAAATATTTGTAGTCACCCTAAAATTAATGAATTTTTTTTTTAAATTACCGCATAAAAAAACGGCGGGAGAGGGTATAGAAATCATACTAACTAAGTGGGTATCGAGAAAACAAATTTGTGTTAGAGACGTGCCAGGTGAAGGTTTAACCGGACTTCGGGTGCTATGGCCTAACAGCCATTATATCTGATTTCTAGTTTGTAAAACATACATGGTTCTAATGCTATTTGTTTTTGAGATTCCAAATAATTTGTTTATGATATCTAAAGAAAGAAAATTAAAAGCTAAAATTTATCTTTCCACCCATCTTATTTTCAAATCTAATTTAAATTAATTGACTGATAATCACCTTCAAATTTCGAAAGGGATAAGCATGTTTTCTACTAAAACAATATATTTAAGAGTATTTTCAGTTTTAACAAATATTTGTAGTCACCCTAAAATTAATGAATTTTTTTTTTAAATTACCGCATAAAAAAACGGCGGGAGAGGGTATAGAAATCATACTAACTAAGTGGGTATCGAGAAAACAAATTTGTGTTAGAGACGTGCCAGGTGAAGGTTTAACCGGACTTCGGGTGCTATGGCCTAACAGCCATTATATCTGATTTCTAGTTTGTAAAACATACATGGTTCTAATGCTATTTGTTTTTGAGATTCCAAATAATTTGTTTATGATATCTAAAGAAAGAAAATTAAAAGCTAAAATTTATCTTTCCACCCATCTTATTTTCAAATCTAATTTAAATTAATTGACTGATAATCACCTTCAAATTTCGAAAGGGATAAGCATGTTTTCTACTAAAACAATATATTTAAGAGTATTTTCAGTTTTAACAAATATTTGTAGTCACCCTAAAATTAATGAATTTTTTTTTTAAATTACCGCATAAAAAAACGGCGGGAGAGGGTATAGAAATCATACTAACTAAGTGGGTATCGAGAAAACAAATTTGTGTTAGAGACGTGCCAGGTGAAGGTTTAACCGGACTTCGGGTGCTATGGCCTAACAGCCATTATATCTGATTTCTAGTTTGTAAAACATACATGGTTCTAATGCTATTTGTTTTTGAGATTCCAAATAATTTGTTTATGATATCTAAAGAAAGAAAATTAAAAGCTAAAATTTATCTTTCCACCCATCTTATTTTCAAATCTAATTTAAATTAATTGACTGATAATCACCTTCAAATTTCGAAAGGGATAAGCATGTTTTCTACTAAAACAATATATTTAAGAGTATTTTCAGTTTTAACAAATATTTGTAGTCACCCTAAAATTAATGAATTTTTTTTTTAAATTACCGCATAAAAAAACGGCGGGAGAGGGTATAGAAATCATACTAACTAAGTGGGTATCGAGAAAACAAATTTGTGTTAGAGACGTGCCAGGTGAAGGTTTAACCGGACTTCGGGTGCTATGGCCTAACAGCCATTATATCTGATTTCTAGTTTGTAAAACATACATGGTTCTAATGCTATTTGTTTTTGAGATTCCAAATAATTTGTTTATGATATATAAAGAAAGAAAATTAAAAGCTAAAATTTATCTTTCCACCCATCTTATTTTCAAATCTAATTTAAATTAATTGACTGATAATCACCTTCAAATTTCGAAAGGGATAAGCATGTTTTCTACTAAAACAATATATTTAAGAGTATTTTCAGTTTTAACAAATATTTGTAGTCACCCTAAAATTAATGAATTTTTTTTTTAAATTACCGCATAAAAAAACGGCGGGAGAGGGTATAGAAATCATACTAACTAAGTGGGTATCGAGAAAACAAATTTGTGTTAGAGACGTGCCAGGTGAAGGTTTAACCGGACTTCGGGTGCTATGGCCTAACAGCCATTATATCTGATTTCTAGTTTGTAAAACATACATGGTTCTAATGCTATTTGTTTTTGAGATTCCAAATAATTTGTTTATGATATCTAAAGAAAGAAAATTAAAAGCTAAAATTTATCTTTCCACCCATCTTATTTTCAAATCTAATTTAAATTAATTGACTGATAATCACCTTCAAATTTCGAAAGGGATAAGCATGTTTTCTACTAAAACAATATATTTAAGAGTATTTTCAGTTTTAACAAATATTTGTAGTCACCCTAAAATTAATGAATTTTTTTTTTAAATTACCGCATAAAAAAACGGCGGGAGAGGGTATAGAAATCATACTAACTAAGTGGGTATCGAGAAAACAAATTTGTGTTAGAGACGTGCCAGGTGAAGGTTTAACCGGACTTCGGGTGCTATGGCCTAACAGCCATTATATCTGATTTCTAGTTTGTAATACATACATGGTTCTAATGCTATTTGTTTTTGAGATTCCAAATAATTTGTTTATGATATCTAAAGAAAGAAAATTAAAAGCTAAAATTTATCTTTCCACCCATCTTATTTTCAAATCTAATTTAAATTAATTGACTGATAATCACCTTCAAATTTCGAAAGGGATAAGCATGTTTTCTACTAAAACAATATATTTAAGAGTATTTTCAGTTTTAACAAATATTTGTAGTCACCCTAAAATTAATGAATTTTTTTTTTAAATTACCGCATAAAAAAACGGCGGGAGAGGGTATAGAAATCATACTAACTAAGTGGGTATCGAGAAAACAAATTTGTGTTAGAGACGTGCCAGGTGAAGGTTTAACCGGACTTCGGGTGCTATGGCCTAACAGCCATTATATCTGATTTCTAGTTTGTAAAACATACATGGTTCTAATGCTATTTGTTTTTGAGATTCCAAATAATTTGTTTATGATATCTAAAGAAAGAAAATTAAAAGCTAAAATTTATCTTTCCACCCATCTTATTTTCAAATCTAATTTAAATTAATTGACTGATAATCACCTTCAAATTTCGAAAGGGATAAGCATGTTTTCTACTAAAACAATATATTTAAGAGTATTTTCAGTTTTAACAAATATTTGTAGTCACCCTAAAATTAATGAATTTTTTTTTTAAATTACCGCATAAAAAAACGGCGGGAGAGGGTATAGAAATCATACTAACTAAGTGGGTATCGAGAAAACAAATTTGTGTTAGAGACGTGCCAGGTGAAGGTTTAACCGGACTTCGGGTGCTATGGCCTAACAGCCATTATATCTGATTTCTAGTTTGTAAAACATACATGGTTCTAATGCTATTTGTTTTTGAGATTCCAAATAATTTGTTTATGATATCTAAAGAAAGAAAATTAAAAGCTAAAATTTATCTTTCCACCCATCTTATTTTCAAATCTAATTTAAATTAATTGACTGATAATCACCTTCAAATTTCGAAAGGGATAAGCATGTTTTCTACTAAAACAATATATTTAAGAGTATTTTCAGTTTTAACAAATATTTGTAGTCACCCTAAAATTAATGAATTTTTTTTTTAAATTACCGCATAAAAAAACGGCGGGAGAGGGTATAGAAATCATACTAACTAAGTGGGTATCGAGAAAACAAATTTGTGTTAGAGACGTGCCAGGTGAAGGTTTAACCGGACTTCGGGTGCTATGGCCTAACAGCCATTATATCTGATTTCTAGTTTGTAAAACATACATGGTTCTAATGCTATTTGTTTTTGAGATTCCAAATAATTTGTTTATGATATCTAAAGAAAGAAAATTAAAAGCTAAAATTTATCTTTCCACCCATCTTATTTTCAAATCTAATTTAAATTAATTGACTGATAATCACCTTCAAATTTCGAAAGGGATAAGCATGTTTTCTACTAAAACAATATATTTAAGAGTATTTTCAGTTTTAACAAATATTTGTAGTCACCCTAAAATTAATGAATTTTTTTTTTAAATTACCGCATAAAAAAACGGCGGGAGAGGGTATAGAAATCATACTAACTAAGTGGGTATCGAGAAAACAAATTTGTGTTAGAGACGTGCCAGGTGAAGGTTTAACCGGACTTCGGGTGCTATGGCCTAACAGCCATTATATCTGATTTCTAGTTTGTAAAACATACATACATGGTTCTAATGCTATTTGTTTTTGAGATTCCAAATAATTTGTTTATGATATCTAAAGAAAGAAAATTAAAAGCTAAAATTTATCTTTCCACCCATCTTATTTTCAAATCTAATTTAAATTAATTGACTGATAATCACCTTCAAATTTCAAAAGGGATAAGCATGTTTTCTACTAAAACAATATATTTAAGAGTATTTTCAGTTTTGACAAATATTTGTAGTCACCCTAAAATTAATGAATTTTTTTTTTAAATTACCGCATAAAAAAACGGCGGGAGAGGGTATAGAAATCATACTAACTAAGTGGGTATCGAGAAAACAAATTTGTGTTAGAGACGTGCCAGGTGAAGGTTTAACCGGACTTCGGGTGCTATGGCCTAACAGCCATTATATCTGATTTCTAGTTTGTAAAACATACATGGTTCTAATGCTATTTGTTTTTGAGATTCCAAATAATTTGTTTATGATATCTAAAGAAAGAAAATTAAAAGCTAAAATTTATCTTTCCACCCATCTTATTTTCAAATCTAATTTAAATTAATTGACTGATAATCACCTTCAAATTTCAAAAGGGATAAGCATGTTTTCTACTAAAACAATATATTTAAGAGTATTTTCAGTTTTGACAAATATTTGTAGTCACCCTAAAATTAATGAATTTTTTTTTTAAATTACCGCATAAAAAAACGGCGGGAGAGGGTATAGAAATCATACTAACTAAGTGGGTATCGAGAAAACAAATTTGTGTTAGAGACGTGCCAGGTGAAGGTTTAACCGGACTTCGGGTGCTATGGCCTAACAGCCATTATATCTGATTTCTAGTTTGTAAAACATACGTGGTTCTAATGCTATTTGTTTTTGAGATTCCAAATAATTTGTTTATGATATCTAAAGAAAGAAAATTAAAAGCTAAAATTTATCTTTCCACCCATCTTATTTTCAAATCTAATTTAAATTAATTGACTGATAATCACCTTCAAATTTCAAAAGGGATAAGCATGTTTTCTACTAAAACAATATATTTAAGAGTATTTTCAGTTTTGACAAATATTTGTAGTCACCCTAAAATTAATGAATTTTTTTTTAAATTACCGCATAAAAAAACGGCGGGAGAGGGTATAGAAATCATACTAACTAAGTGGGTATCGAGAAAACAAATTTGTGTTAGAGACGTGCCAGGTGAAGGTTTAACCGGACTTCGGGTGCTATGGCCTAACAGCCATTATATCTGATTTCTAGTTTGTAAAACATACATGGTTCTAATGCTATTTGTTTTTGAGATTCCAAATAATTTGTTTATGATATCTAAAGAAAGAAAATTAAAAGCTAAAATTTATCTTTCCACCCATCTTATTTTCAAATCTAATTTAAATTAATTGACTGATAATCACCTTCAAATTTCAAAAGGGATAAGCATGTTTTCTACTAAAACAATATATTTAAGAGTATTTTCAGTTTTGACAAATATTTGTAGTCACCCTAAAATTAATGAATTTTTTTTTTAAATTACCGCATAAAAAAACGGCGGGAGAGGGTATAGAAATCATACTAACTAAGTGGGTATCGAGAAAACAAATTTGTGTTAGAGACGTGCCAGGTGAAGGTTTAACCGGACTTCGGGTGCTATGGCCTAACAGCCATTATATCTGATTTCTAGTTTGTAAAACATACATGGTTCTAATGCTATTTGTTTTTGAGATTCCAAATAATTTGTTTATGATATCTAAAGAAAGAAAATTAAAAGCTAAAATTTATCTTTCCTCCCATCTTATTTTCAAATCTAATTTAAATTAATTGACTGATAATCACCTTCAAATTTCAAAGGGGATAAGCATGTTTTCTACTAAAACAATATATTTAAGAGTATTTTCAGTTTTGACAAATATTTGTGGCCTCCCTAAAATTAATGTATTTTTTTAAATTACCGCATAAAAAAACGGGGGGAGAGGGTATAGAAATCATACTAACTAAGTGGGTATCGAGAAAACAAATTTGTGTTAGAGACGTGCCAGGTGAAGGTTTAACCGGACTTCGGGTGCTATGGCCTAACAGCCATTATATCTGATTTCTAATTTGTAAAACATACATGGTTCTAATGCTATTTGTTTTTGAGATTCCAGTTAATTTGTTTATGATATCTAAAGAAAGAAAATTAAAAGCTAAAATTTATCTTTCCACCCATCTTATTTTCAAATCTAATTTAAATTAATTGACTGATAATCACCTTCAAATTTCAAAGGGGATAAGCATGTTTTCTACTAAAACAATATATTTAAGAGTATTTTCAGTTTTGACAAATATTTGTAGTCACCCTAAATTTAATGAATTTTTTTAAATTACCGCATAAAAAAACGGGGGGAGAGGGTATAGAAATCATACTAACTAAGTGGGTATCGAGAAAACAAATTTGTGTTAGAGACGTGCCAGGTGAAGGTTTAACCGGACTTCGGGTGCTATGGCCTAACAGCCATTATATCTGATTTCTAATTTGTAAAACATACATGGTTCTAATGCTATTTGTTTTTGAGATTCCAGTTAATTTGTTTATGATATCTAAAGAAAGAAAATTAAAAGCTAAAATTTATCTTTCCACCCATCTTATTTTCAAATCTAATTTAAATTAATTGACTGATAATCACCTTCAAATTTCAAAGGGGATAAGCATGTTTTCTACTAAAACAATATATTTAAGAGTATTTTCAGTTTTGACAAATATTTGTAGTCACCCTAAATTTAATGAATTTTTTTAAATTACCGCATAAAAAAACGGGGGGAGAGGGTATAGAAATCATACTAACTAAGTGGGTATCGAGAAAACAAATTTGTGTTAGAGACGTGCCAGGTGAAGGTTTAACCGGACTTCGGGTGCTATGGCCTAACAGCCATTATATCTGATTTCTAGTTTGTAAAACATACATGGTTCTAATGCTATTTGTTTTTGAGATTCCAAATAATTTGTTTATGATATCTAAAGAAAGAAAATTAAAAGCTAAAATTTATCTTTCCACCCATCTTATTTTCAAATCTAATTTAAATTAATTGACTGATAATCACCTTCAAATTTCAAAGGGGATAAGCATGTTTTCTACTAAAACAATATATTTAAGAGTATTTTCAGTTTTGACAAATATTTGTAGTCACCCTAAGTTTAATGAATTTTTTTAAATTACCGCATAAAAAAACGGGGGGAGAGGGTATAGAAATCATACTAACTAAGTGGGTATCGAGAAAACAAATTTGTGTTAGAGACGTGCCAGGTGAAGGTTTAACCGGACTTCGGGTGCTATGGCCTAACAGCCATTATATCTGATTTCTAGTTTGTAAAACATACATGGTTCTAATGCTATTTGTTTTTGAGATTCCAAATAATTTGTTTATGATATCTAAAGAAAGAAAATTAAAAGCTAAAATTTATCTTTCCACCCATCTTATTTTCAAATCTAATTTAAATTAATTGACTGATAATCACCTTCAAATTTCAAAGGGGATAAGCATGTTTTCTACTAAAACAATATATTTAAGAGTATTTTCAGTTTTGACAAATATTTGTAGTCACCCTAAATTTAATGAATTTTTTTAAATTACCGCATAAAAAAACGGGGGGAGAGGGTATAGAAATCATACTAACTAAGTGGGTATCGAGAAAACAAATTTGTGTTAGAGACGTGCCAGGTGAAGGTTTAACCGGACTTCGGGTGCTATGGCCTAACAGCCATTATATCTGATTTCTAGTTTGTAAAACATACATGGTTCTAATGCTATTTGTTTTTGAGATTCCAAATAATTTGTTTATGATATCTAAAGAAAGAAAATTAAAAGCTAAAATTTATCTTTCCACCCATCTTATTTTCAAATCTAATTTAAATTAATTGACTGATAATTACCTTCAAATTTCAAAGGGGATAAGCATGTTTTCTACTAAAACAATATATTTAAGAGTATTTTCAGTTTTGACAAATATTTGTAGTCACCCTAAATTTAATGAATTTTTTTAAATTACCGCATAAAAAAACGGGGGGAGAGGGTATAGAAATCATACTAACTAAGTGGGTATCGAGAAAACAAATTTGTGTTAGAGACGTGCCAGGTGAAGGTTTAACCGGACTTCGGGTGCTATGGCCTAACAGCCATTATATCTGATTTCTAGTTTGTAAAACATACATGGTTCTAATGCTATTTGTTTTTGAGATTCCAAATAATTTGTTTATGATATCTAAAGAAAGAAAATTAAAAGCTAAAATTTATCTTTCCACCCATCTTATTTTCAAATCTAATTTAAATTAATTGACTGATAATCACCTTCAAATTTCAAAGGGGATAAGCATGTTTTCTACTAAAACAATATATTTAAGAGTATTTTCAGTTTTGACAAATATTTGTAGTCACCCTAAATTTAATGAATTTTTTTAAATTACCGCATAAAAAAACGGGGGGAGAGGGTATAGAAATCATACTAACTAAGTGGGTATCGAGAAAACAAATTTGTGTTAGAGACGTGCCAGGTGAAGGTTTAACCGGACTTCGGGTGCTATGGCCTAACAGCCATTATATCTGATTTCTAGTTTGTAAAACATACATGGTTCTAATGCTATTTGTTTTTGAGATTCCAAATAATTTGTTTATGATATCTAAAGAAAGAAAATTAAAAGCTAAAATTTATCTTTCCACCCATCTTATTTTCAAATCTAATTTAAATTAATTGACTGATAATCACCTTCAAATTTCAAAGGGGATAAGCATGTTTTCTACTAAAACAATATATTTAAGAGTATTTTCAGTTTTGACAAATATTTGTAGTCACCCTAAATTTAATGAATTTTTTTAAATTACCGCATAAAAAAACGGGGGGAGAGGGTATAGAAATCATACTAACTAAGTGGGTATCGAGAAAACAAATTTGTGTTAGAGACGTGCCAGGTGAAGGTTTAACCGGACTTCGGGTGCTATGGCCTAACAGCCATTATATCTGATTTCTAGTTTGTAAAACATACATGGTTCTAATGCTATTTGTTTTTGAGATTCCAAATAATTTGTTTATGATATCTAAAGAAAGAAAATTAAAAGCTAAAATTTATCTTTCCACCCATCTTATTTTCAAATCTAATTTAAATTAATTGACTGATAATTACCTTCAAATTTCAAAGGGGATAAGCATGTTTTCTACTAAAACAATATATTTAAGAGTATTTTCAGTTTTGACAAATATTTGTAGTCACCCTAAATTTAATGAATTTTTTTAAATTACCGCATAAAAAAACGGGGGGAGAGGGTATAGAAATCATACTAACTAAGTGGGTATCGAGAAAACAAATTTGTGTTAGAGACGTGCCAGGTGAAGGTTTAACCGGACTTCGGGTGCTATGGCCTAACAGCCATTATATCTGATTTCTAGTTTGTAAAACATACATGGTTCTAATGCTATTTGTTTTTGAGATTCCAAATAATTTGTTTATGATATCTAAAGAAAGAAAATTAAAAGCTAAAATTTATCTTTCCACCCATCTTATTTTCAAATCTAATTTAAATTAATTGACTGATAATCACCTTCAAATTTCAAAGGGGATAAGCATGTTTTCTACTAAAACAATATATTTAAGAGTATTTTCAGTTTTGACAAATATTTGTAGTCACCCTAAATTTAATGAATTTTTTTAAATTACCGCATAAAAAAACGGGGGGAGAGGGTATAGAAATCATACTAACTAAGTGGGTATCGAGAAAACAAATTTGTGTTAGAGACGTGCCAGGTGAAGGTTTAACCGGACTTCGGGTGCTATGGCCTAACAGCCATTATATCTGATTTCTAGTTTGTAAAACATACATGGTTCTAATGCTATTTGTTTTTGAGATTCCAAATAATTTGTTTATGATATCTAAAGAAAGAAAATTAAAAGCTAAAATTTATCTTTCCACCCATCTTATTTTCAAATCTAATTTAAATTAATTGACTGATAATCACCTTCAAATTTCAAAGGGGATAAGCATGTTTTCTACTAAAACAATATATTTAAGAGTATTTTCAGTTTTGACAAATATTTGTAGTCACCCTAAATTTAATGAATTTTTTTAAATTACCGCATAAAAAAACGGGGGGAGAGGGTATAGAAATCATACTAACTAAGTGGGTATCGAGAAAACAAATTTGTGTTAGAGACGTGCCAGGTGAAGGTTTAACCGGACTTCGGGTGCTATGGCCTAACAGCCATTATATCTGATTTCTAGTTTGTAAAACATACATGGTTCTAATGCTATTTGTTTTTGAGATTCCAAATAATTTGTTTATGATATCTAAAGAAAGAAAATTAAAAGCTAAAATTTATCTTTCCACCCATCTTATTTTCAAATCTAATTTAAATTAATTGACTGATAATTACCTTCAAATTTCAAAGGGGATAAGCATGTTTTCTACTAAAACAATATATTTAAGAGTATTTTCAGTTTTGACAAATATTTGTAGTCACCCTAAATTTAATGAATTTTTTTAAATTACCGCATAAAAAAACGGGGGGAGAGGGTATAGAAATCATACTAACTAAGTGGGTATCGAGAAAACAAATTTGTGTTAGAGACGTGCCAGGTGAAGGTTTAACCGGACTTCGGGTGCTATGGCCTAACAGCCATTATATCTGATTTCTAGTTTGTAAAACATACATGGTTCTAATGCTATTTGTTTTTGAGATTCCAAATAATTTGTTTATGATATCTAAAGAAAGAAAATTAAAAGCTAAAATTTATCTTTCCACCCATCTTATTTTCAAATCTAATTTAAATTAATTGACTGATAATCACCTTCAAATTTCAAAGGGGATAAGCATGTTTTCTACTAAAACAATATATTTAAGAGTATTTTCAGTTTTGACAAATATTTGTAGTCACCCTAAATTTAATGAATTTTTTTAAATTACCGCATAAAAAAACGGGGGGAGAGGGTATAGAAATCATACTAACTAAGTGGGTATCGAGAAAACAAATTTGTGTTAGAGACGTGCCAGGTGAAGGTTTAACCGGACTTCGGGTGCTATGGCCTAACAGCCATTATATCTGATTTCTAGTTTGTAAAACATACATGGTTCTAATGCTATTTGTTTTTGAGATTCCAAATAATTTGTTTATGATATCTAAAGAAAGAAAATTAAAAGCTAAAATTTATCTTTCCACCCATCTTATTTTCAAATCTAATTTAAATTAATTGACTGATAATTACCTTCAAATTTCAAAGGGGATAAGCATGTTTTCTACTAAAACAATATATTTAAGAGTATTTTCAGTTTTGACAAATATTTGTAGTCACCCTAAATTTAATGAATTTTTTTAAATTACCGCATAAAAAAACGGGGGGAGAGGGTATAGAAATCATACTAACTAAGTGGGTATCGAGAAAACAAATTTGTGTTAGAGACGTGCCAGGTGAAGGTTTAACCGGACTTCGGGTGCTATGGCCTAACAGCCATTATATCTGATTTCTAGTTTGTAAAACATACATGGTTCTAATGCTATTTGTTTTTGAGATTCCAAATAATTTGTTTATGATATCTAAAGAAAGAAAATTAAAAGCTAAAATTTATCTTTCCACCCATCTTATTTTCAAATCTAATTTAAATTAATTGACTGATAATCACCTTCAAATTTCAAAGGGGATAAGCATGTTTTCTACTAAAACAATATATTTAAGAGTATTTTCAGTTTTGACAAATATTTGTAGTCACCCTAAATTTAATGAATTTTTTTAAATTACCGCATAAAAAAACGGGGGGAGAGGGTATAGAAATCATACTAACTAAGTGGGTATCGAGAAAACAAATTTGTGTTAGAGACGTGCCAGGTGAAGGTTTAACCGGACTTCGGGTGCTATGGCCTAACAGCCATTATATCTGATTTCTAGTTTGTAAAACATACATGGTTCTAATGCTATTTGTTTTTGAGATTCCAAATAATTTGTTTATGATATCTAAAGAAAGAAAATTAAAAGCTAAAATTTATCTTTCCACCCATCTTATTTTCAAATCTAATTTAAATTAATTGACTGATAATCACCTTCAAATTTCAAAGGGGATAAGCATGTTTTCTACTAAAACAATATATTTAAGAGTATTTTCAGTTTTGACAAATATTTGTAGTCACCCTAAATTTAATGAATTTTTTTAAATTACCGCATAAAAAAACGGGGGGAGAGGGTATAGAAATCATACTAACTAAGTGGGTATCGAGAAAACAAATTTGTGTTAGAGACGTGCCAGGTGAAGGTTTAACCGGACTTCGGGTGCTATGGCCTAACAGCCATTATATCTGATTTCTAGTTTGTAAAACATACATGGTTCTAATGCTATTTGTTTTTGAGATTCCAAATAATTTGTTTATGATATCTAAAGAAAGAAAATTAAAAGCTAAAATTTATCTTTCCACCCATCTTATTTTCAAATCTAATTTAAATTAATTGACTGATAATTACCTTCAAATTTCAAAGGGGATAAGCATGTTTTCTACTAAAACAATATATTTAAGAGTATTTTCAGTTTTGACAAATATTTGTAGTCACCCTAAATTTAATGAATTTTTTTAAATTACCGCATAAAAAAACGGGGGGAGAGGGTATAGAAATCATACTAACTAAGTGGGTATCGAGAAAACAAATTTGTGTTAGAGACGTGCCAGGTGAAGGTTTAACCGGACTTCGGGTGCTATGGCCTAACAGCCATTATATCTGATTTCTAGTTTGTAAAACATACATGGTTCTAATGCTATTTGTTTTTGAGATTCCAAATAATTTGTTTATGATATCTAAAGAAAGAAAATTAAAAGCTAAAATTTATCTTTCCACCCATCTTATTTTCAAATCTAATTTAAATTAATTGACTGATAATCACCTTCAAATTTCAAAGGGGATAAGCATGTTTTCTACTAAAACAATATATTTAAGAGTATTTTCAGTTTTGACAAATATTTGTAGTCACCCTAAATTTAATGAATTTTTTTAAATTACCGCATAAAAAAACGGGGGGAGAGGGTATAGAAATCATACTAACTAAGTGGGTATCGAGAAAACAAATTTGTGTTAGAGACGTGCCAGGTGAAGGTTTAACCGGACTTCGGGTGCTATGGCCTAACAGCCATTATATCTGATTTCTAGTTTGTAAAACATACATGGTTCTAATGCTATTTGTTTTTGAGATTCCAAATAATTTGTTTATGATATCTAAAGAAAGAAAATTAAAAGCTAAAATTTATCTTTCCACCCATCTTATTTTCAAATCTAATTTAAATTAATTGACTGATAATTACCTTCAAATTTCAAAGGGGATAAGCATGTTTTCTACTAAAACAATATATTTAAGAGTATTTTCAGTTTTGACAAATATTTGTAGTCACCCTAAATTTAATGAATTTTTTTGAATTACCGCATAAAAAAACGGGGGGAGAGGGTATAGAAATCATACTAACTAAGTGGGTATCGAGAAAACAAATTTGTGTTAGAGACGTGCCAGGTGAAGGTTTAACCGGACTTCGGGTGCTATGGCCTAACAGCCATTATATCTGATTTCTAGTTTGTAAAACATACATGGTTCTAATGCTATTTGTTTTTGAGATTCCAAATAATTTGTTTATGATATCTAAGGAAAGAAAATTAAAAGCTAAAATTTATCTTTCCACCCATCTTATTTTCAAATCTAATTTAAATTAATTGACTGATAATCACCTTCAAATTTCAAAGGGGATAAGCATGTTTTCTACTAAAACAATATATTTAAGAGTATTTTCAGTTTTGACAAATATTTGTAGTCACCCTAAATTTAATGAATTTTTTTAAATTACCGCATAAAAAAACGGGGGGAGAGGGTATAGAAATCATACTAACTAAGTGGGTATCGAGAAAACAAATTTGTGTTAGAGACGTGCCAGGTGAAGGTTTAACCGGACTTCGGGTGCTATGGCCTAACAGCCATTATATCTGATTTCTAGTTTGTAAAACATACATGGTTCTAATGCTATTTGTTTTTGAGATTCCAAATAATTTGTTTATGATATCTAAAGAAAGAAAATTAAAAGCTAAAATTTATCTTTCCACCCATCTTATTTTCAAATCTAATTTAAATTAATTGACTGATAATTACCTTCAAATTTCAAAGGGGATAAGCATGTTTTCTACTAAAACAATATATTTAAGAGTATTTTCAGTTTTGACAAATATTTGTAGTCACCCTAAATTTAATGAATTTTTTTGAATTACCGCATAAAAAAACGGGGGGAGAGGGTATAGAAATCATACTAACTAAGTGGGTATCGAGAAAACAAATTTGTGTTAGAGACGTGCCAGGTGAAGGTTTAACCGGACTTCGGGTGCTATGGCCTAACAGCCATTATATCTGATTTCTAGTTTGTAAAACATACATGGTTCTAATGCTATTTGTTTTTGAGATTCCAAATAATTTGTTTATGATATCTAAAGAAAGAAAATTAAAAGCTAAAATTTATCTTTCCACCCATCTTATTTTCAAATCTAATTTAAATTAATTGACTGATAATCACCTTCAAATTTCAAAGGGGATAAGCATGTTTTCTACTAAAACAATATATTTAAGAGTATTTTCAGTTTTGACAAATATTTGTAGTCACCCTAAATTTAATGAATTTTTTTAAATTACCGCATAAAAAAACGGGGGGAGAGGGTATAGAAATCATACTAACTAAGTGGGTATCGAGAAAACAAATTTGTGTTAGAGACGTGCCAGGTGAAGGTTTAACCGGACTTCGGGTGCTATGGCCTAACAGCCATTATATCTGATTTCTAGTTTGTAAAACATACATGGTTCTAATGCTATTTGTTTTTGAGATTCCAAATAATTTGTTTATGATATCTAAAGAAAGAAAATTAAAAGCTAAAATTTATCTTTCCACCCATCTTATTTTCAAATCTAATTTAAATTAATTGACTGATAATCACCTTCAAATTTCAAAGGGGATAAGCATGTTTTCTACTAAAACAATATGTTTAAGAGTATTTTCAGTTTTGACAAATATTTGTAGTCACCCTAAATTTAATGAATTTTTTTAAATTACCGCATAAAAAAACGGGGGGAGAGGGTATAGAAATCATACTAACTAAGTGGGTATCGAGAAAACAAATTTGTGTTAGAGACGTGCCAGGTGAAGGTTTAACCGGACTTCGGGTGCTATGGCCTAACAGCCATTATATCTGATTTCTAGTTTGTAAAACATACATGGTTCTAATGCTATTTGTTTTTGAGATTCCAAATAATTTGTTTATGATATCTAAAGAAAGAAAATTAAAAGCTAAAATTTATCTTTCCACCCATCTTATTTTCAAATCTAATTTAAATTAATTGACTGATAATCACCTTCAAATTTCAAAGGGGATAAGCATGTTTTCTACTAAAACAATATATTTAAGAGTATTTTCAGTTTTGACAAATATTTGTAGTCACCCTAAATTTAATGAATTTTTTTAAATTACCGCATAAAAAAACGGGGGGAGAGGGTATAGAAATCATACTAACTAAGTGGGTATCGAGAAAACAAATTTGTGTTAGAGACGTGCCAGGTGAAGGTTTAACCGGACTTCGGGTGCTATGGCCTAACAGCCATTATATCTGATTTCTAGTTTGTAAAACATACATGGTTCTAATGCTATTTGTTTTTGAGATTCCAAATAATTTGTTTATGATATCTAAAGAAAGAAAATTAAAAGCTAAAATTTATCTTTCCACCCATCTTATTTTCAAATCTAATTTAAATTAATTGACTGATAATCACCTTCAAATTTCAAAGGGGATAAGCATGTTTTCTACTAAAACAATATATTTAAGAGTATTTTCAGTTTTGACAAATATTTGTAGTCACCCTAAATTTAATGAATTTTTTTTTTTTTGAATTACCGCATAAAAAAACGGGGGGAGAGGGTATAGAAATCATACTAACTAAGTGGGTATCGAGAAAACAAATTTGTGTTAGAGACGTGCCAGGTGAAGGTTTAACCGGACTTCGGGTGCTATGGCCTAACAGCCATTATATCTGATTTCTAATTTGTAAAACATACATGGTTCTAATGCTATTTGTTTTTGAGATTCCAGTTAATTTGTTTATGATATCTAAAGAAAGAAAATTAAAAGCTAAAATTTATCTTTCCACCCATCTTATTTTCAAATCTAATTTAAATTAATTGACTGATAATCACCTTCAAATTTCAAAGGGGATAAGCATGTTTTCTACTAAAACAATATATTTAAGAGTATTTTCAGTTTTGACAAATATTTGTAGTCACCCTAAAATTAATGAAATTTTTTTTTAAATTACCGCATAAAAAAACGGGGGGACAGGTTATAGAAATCATACTAACTAAGTGGATATCGAGAAAACAAATTTGTGTTAGAGACGTGCCAGGTGAAGGTTTAACCGGACTTCGGGTGCTATGGCCTAACAGCCATTATATCTGATTTCTAGTTTGTAAAACATACATGATTCTAATGCTATTTGTTTTTGAGATTCCAGTTAACTTGTTTATGATATCTAGAGAAAGAAAATTAAAAGCTAAAATTTATCTTGCCTCCCATCTTATTTTCAAATCTAATTTAAATTAATTGAATGATAATCACCTTCAAATTTCAAAGGGGATAAGCATGTCTTCAATTAAAACAATATATTTAAGAATATTTTCAGATTTCACAAATATTTGTAGTCACCCAAATATTAATGAAATTTTTTTTTAATTTCCGTATAAAAAAACGGGGGGGGGGTGGAGGGAGGGTATCGAGAAAAAAAAATTTTTTGTTAGAGACGTGCCAGGTAAAGGTTTAACCGAACTTTGGGTGCTATGGCCTAACAGCCATCTGATTTCTAGTTTGTAAAACATACATGGTTCTAATGCTATTTGTTTTTGAGATTCCAGTTAACTTGTTTATGATATCTAAAGAAAGAAAATTAAAAGCTAAGATTTATCTTGGCACCCATCTTATTTTCAAATCTAATTTACATTGTTTGTATGATAATCACCTTCAAATTTCAAAGAGGATAAGCATGTTTGCAACTAAAACAATATATTTAAGAGTATTTTCAGATTTCACAAATATTTGTAGTCACCCTAAAATAATTGAATTTTTTTTTAAATTACCGCATAAAAAAACGGGGGGAGAGGGTATAGAAATCATACTAGCTAAGTGGGTATCGAGAAAACAAATTTGTGTTAGAGACGTGCCAGGTGAAGATTTAACCGGACTTCGGGTGCTATGGCCTAACAGCCATTATATCTGATTTCTAGTTTGTAAAACATACATGGTTCTAATGCATTTTGTTTTTGAGATTACAGTTAATGTGTTTATGATATATAAAGTTAATGTGTTTATGATATTAGAGCTAATCTTCTCCTAGAAGCCCATTTAGTTTTTTACTCTAATTTAAATTAATTGAGTGAGAATGACCTGCAAATTTCAAAAGTGATACGCATTTATTACTCAACAACAAAATATTTACGAGCATACGTACAATTATAATAACGTGCAATGATGGATTTAAAAAGAAAAAAAAAAACAGTGTAATCAGTTTTCTTCATTTCCAAACTATGATAATGTATCTATTTTTGATACTTATTCTTTCCTACCCTATATAAGCCGGATGTTTATGAATCATTATTTGTTATGACAACATTAGCTGTAACCAGGATACTGTGTGAGTCCGACAGCTAGGAATATGCCTTGTGTGAGCAAACAAATGAACAAAACAAAAATATAGTAGCCAATTTGTTTATTATTTTTTATTTCTAAAATTTTTTATCACCATTATAATCACGCGTGCCTCCAAAGACGTCATCTTCAATTTATCACTTTCCTATAAAAAGGAAGATAAATTCTGCCAGATTATTTGGGGAATAAATTTAGATGAATTATTTCTCTAAAGATTCAAAGCATTTGCTTTATCATCAAGCATGAGTAAAAAAACCTCTTGCTTAAACACGTGCTTTGCTCATTGGCCGTGGCCGAAGCCATTTGTCGTTCAAATTCGTTTTTATGGAACCAGTGTACTTTTTCTGTAGAACAAGGGCCTCATAATTTAGACTATCTGAGTGCTCGTTTTTCATACAGGATAAAAAGTAAACAATCAATAAATAGAGATTAATAAACATTACGAAATCGTGCACAAATATTATGAAATTTAAAATAATTCTAATATTTATTTACTTATTATTCTTTATTGACTTTCCCGGATGCTTTATGTTATTAGATTAAACAAAAAACGCATCTAGAAGTTCATACTATCATTTTATTTTATGACCGCCGTTGAACAACCGACATAATTTTTAGGTTTTACAACTACCAATGTTCTACTCCGTTGCCTTTAGTTTTGAACTTAATCCAGAAGACAAGGGAACTCCTGGATCAAGTATTATGTGAAACTTTCCTTCGTTGAGGATTTTTGATAGAACTAACTCATATTTGCGTTAAGTGGAGAGGAAAACCCCGAATACCTCTAACGGCTAGACTGACGGCAATTGGACTATAACCCATGATCCATCTACAACTTAGGGTATTTTACGTCGGCACTGTGGTCTGTGCGATCCGAGTGCGAAATTTGCATCGAACATCAATGGCTGGGATTCGAACCCGATTCACCTTATTGAAAGGCGAACGCTCTATCCCCTGAACCACCAAGGCAAGGAACCACCAAATGATGCCATCATTTGTCATGAATGATTTCAGTATAATTTGACATGATGTATTTATTCTAGGCATGATCGTCAAAATTTACTACAATCGACAAATTTTCAACTCTACTTATTATTTCAAGAGCCATAAAATTCTTTAACCACAGCATTTATATTAGATACTTAGCTACCTAAATTGAATGGCTATATTATTAATTGAATCATCATCTTTCATCACAATGCTAGTAGTACTAATTACCAAAATTAGTTATTCATCATTAGCGTAAAAATAGTTACGGTTCTCTTCAAGTTTAGGACCTTTCACCATTGGAATTTCGCTTTTTGCAGTATGTTATTCAATACGTTAAAACTTATTTTTTCATTTCAATTATCGTCAATTTTAACATGTTGTTTTTAAATTTATGGAAATACCATTCAAAAGCGTAACTTGAACAAAACTAAATTCGTGGATTCGGAAAGTTGTTTGGGTGAGCTATTGATTTGAAACTTTTTATTCCTACTTTCGTTTTGCTTGACATCAATAAATAGAGTGCATCGTTTTCAACGTTTTTTTTCCCCATAGCGAATTGCAACGAAAACTAAAAAACCTTCCAAAAGAGCCCATTTTACTTTGACATTTCAGATATAGTTTTTTTTTTTTCAAATTAAATAATATTTTCTGTAAGTTTCAGAATTTTCTCTTTCAATTTTCTATAAGCTTCAAAATTTAACCTCAAAATTTTGAAATTTCGAATAAAAATACGAACATCGTCACTTATTTTTATCAAGTTAAAGTAGACATAGATTTGTGTCAGGGAATGTTACTTGCTATAAAAATAAATTTTTAACTCGCGAAATCCAAGTTAGATATTCTTGATCGTACAAAGACGTCTCCTCTGAAA
Source organism: Parasteatoda lunata (assembly GCA_949128135.1). Classification (NCBI taxonomy): domain Eukaryota; kingdom Metazoa; phylum Arthropoda; class Arachnida; order Araneae; family Theridiidae; genus Parasteatoda; species Parasteatoda lunata. The sequence goes on along the minus strand of OX421972.1, from coordinate 93,996,471 downwards.
CTGAAAATTAGAACATAATAATCAGTGTAAAGGCAGTTTATTTATTGCTTTATCGAAAGTACATACATTTTCAGGCTTATGTGCTCGATTTAAGCTTATCAATCTTTTTAAAGTAGAAGGACAGATAGAACAATTCAGAGAAGAACATCACGTAGAATAAATCAATCTAGGGTTACGGCGGGATTCGAACCCGCCACCTCCACGCCCACGGAGACTCCTAAATGCAGTTGTTGCTTACCTAAGCTAAACAAGTAAGCCAGAACCAACTTACTACTTCATTAAAGAAAGTTGCTAATTTGGTTAAACATGATTGAGGTAAAATGACCAGGAGGCTTTCGTACAGTGAATTTCACTCTGACTTTTTAGCGAGAACTCTGATTTGGTTCTATCGTTAGATTTCAATATTGTTTTTGCTTTTCCCTTCTTAAATATTAATTTGAAACGTTCTAGCTTGAATATTCTTTTACTTCAGTTTTGACCTGGGGTTCCAAAATATATTTTTAAGCGCGGCTGTAACAAAACACCCTGCATAATGCTGTTTAATTAGATTATCTTGGATTCGAATTGTCATAAAACTTTTTGTATTGAAATTTGTGTTGTATATGCGTATTCAGTTTCTCTTAAATTTAAATCTGAGGGGGAAAAAAACAAGTGAGGACGTTTCTGTTTTAATCGCTTAAATTCAAGAAGTCCATTACTTTATTTAAAAAAAAAATATTTCATCCTTCGTATTCTTACCTACAACAATAAATAGCATGAGTTCATTGTTTTCTTGGCAAGAAAATAAAATAGAAATAATCTTGGAATTGTATACAAAATCTATGCCAACTATTATTTTTTTCACTTAACTTTTTCTTCTAGAAGAAATGCGAGTTTTGTCTGGCATCAATACTATTTCTCTTGAGCCAGAAATGAGGCAGTGAGTAATCACAGTTTGTTTTGTTGCCAATATTTTTTTCGAAATTATAAAAAAAGGAAGTAAATGGATTCGTCCGATATGTTTTTTTTTTTTTTCGGTCTAAAACAAGACTGAGATGAATTACAGTGTCAGCAGATGTGTTAAAACTTCTTGAGAGGTGTTAATGAAAATATCTTCACGATCTTTGACTTTTAAAAGGCTTCTCCATACGAATGAACTCAACCATCAACAGATATAAATAACACTATCAGCGCCATCTATGATCTTTATTTTCTTTTTTTAGACAATTCCTTTTCAATGTAAAAAGTTTCCGTAAATATTTCCACCCCAGATATTGATATTTTAGAAAATATGACGCCTGATCTTGTGTTTAAAAATGGTTTCAATTAAAACCTGCTGTGCAAAAAGTTTTTTCTCCAAATTGTTCGTTAGATCATTAAGCAATCTATGTCAACTAACTGATTCAAAACATACTTCTTAAAAAAAAGCTATGTCAGCGCCACCTATGACCTATATTTTGCGTTCTTTGGACTTAATTACATTTTTTTAGCTGTAAAAAGTTCTATAAATATTTCTAGATAGATTTTGATATTTTTGGAAAGTTTGACGCACTTCGTTTCATAATATTGCTTTAAAGAAATTTTACGATGTAAAAAATGGTAAAAAAGGCACAATTGTCCAGCAGAGGATAATAACTAATCAGACATCATAATTATGATAGAACAATTGTGTGCTATTGCTCCAAAATTTAACCTGTCTAAATTTAAAAAAGCTATTCGGTGTTTTTACATGGCCATTACAGTCCTGATTTCGCACCCACTTTTTGAAGCTTATAAAGTATTTTGACAATTGTCTCAACTTAAGCCGCGGTTGTTCAAGAGATTGAGCGTTAGTCTCCCAATGAGGTGATCCAGGTTCGATTCCTTGTAATGGCAGGCCAATATGAATTCTGCACTCAGCTCGCACCTACCATGGCGCTGACGTTAAATATCCACAGTATACTATATAGTATACTGATCATGGGCTTAGAGTAGTCGTGCTGTCGGGCTAACTGTGGGGAGGTTTACGTGGTTTTTCTCTCCATGTTAGGCAAATGCTGGTTAGTTTCATCAAAAAGTCCTACCCCCTCTCTCCTACAAGGGGTAGGGGTAGAACTTGTTATCCCCTTTGGACTTACTGTTACCCCCTACAAGGAGAATGCGTAGACCAATTTTCAATTTTAATCTCCTGAAACAAGTATTCTAATAATTAAAATGCTTAGGATGTCACTTTATCGGCAAAGTATCACAGTTAAATTGTTTGCAATACTCTTCGGTAAACTTCCATAAAACTTTAAATTGTTGTTTGCTGTTTGATTGCAGTATTAATTGCAGTACTATTAGAGCAATTTACTTATAGTACGTTATTTTGTTTTTAGCAATATTATTTAATCTATTTTCCAAGAGTAAGTTAAATTGTTTGCAATTTTGTCTGGTTAACTTAACTATCTTGCGTTAAGTGTTTTTTCGCAACATTATTTAGTCCTACCTATAGTTTATGCCGGCAACGTAAGACGCAGTTTAGTCAATTTCAATTCTTGAACCATTAAACTTTCAATTCATATCTTTTTTGCAAAATTTCACTTTATTATAAAATTGTATTTCTAAATATTAGTAATTTCATTAAATGTCATATATTTGTTCACAAATTCGTATGCAATGTTATTTTATTCATGTTTAGAGGGATATAAAATAATTTTCCAATTTAGCTTGACATTTAGAACGCTATTACACACAGATAGTGAAATCCATGCATATTTTATGTTTCATTCTCTGCAAGTCTCTTTTCGTTGCATAATTGCTTCTCGGAATGATTTCGCAAACAAAGGATTGTCTACATCGCAATTAAAATTTCTCGTTAAACTTTAAAAAGTCAGCTCTAGCGATTTGCAACTGACGTATTTTAACACTATTGTGTGCCAAAAATAACATGACGATTGTTCCAGCGTTTTTCTAATGTAACGAAAGATTTATGTCCATTAAAGGGAATGTTCCAAGGCTAACGGCATGAAAAATAAGGGTCGAGACTTTCAACATTGAAGAAAGACGGGGTAGATTCAGTTAATTTCGAGCTTATAGAATTTAATTTATTACACAAGGCTCAAAATAAAAAAAAATATAAACACTTTGAATAAGTATTGATTCTAATGACTAGATTTTATCGTAAAAACACAAAATCTTAATCATTCCAGTAGGTAAATAATAAATATGATACCTGATGTTTCCGAAATCACCGAATATTTTAAAAATCAATTAACAGATTATTTGAAAAATTATTGCACTAGTTACGGCGTAATGTTTTGGTGCCCTGCTATTTTATTTTTAGAGATTTTAAAAATATGTCTCAAAGCTCGTCAATAGATGGCGTTGGTACCCGAGAAACAAAAACATTTTTTCAAATCATCAAAATCATCTCCAATTTGCAGCAACAAGATGGCACAATCCGGGAAAGAAATTTAACTTACGTTTGTAAAAATGCTTCAGTTAAGATTGTTTGAACCGCTGTTGATATTTTTTCAACGAAGAGCGCTATCTGTTGACGACATTTACTTTTAAAATTTAGTGTGAAAGACATTCTTGTTTACTAAACAGTTCGCAGAAGACATTACGTTTTAATAAGTCTATTTAGATTGTCTGCTTTTTAAATTGGCTTTTCAAAGTGTAAATTATTTATGAGAAGCCGAATATTTCATAATTATAGGCGATATTTTTAATCGCGAAGTCAGATACAGAATGGGATTTTCTAAAAAAACAAAACTCCTTTTTTACTGAGAATTCAGGCATGCACACTCAAAATGTGGGAAAGTAGCTTAAATCTGGAAAGTATGCTCCTAATAGTTGAGTCAGGAGAACGGTCAATAATGATAATTTGACCTTTTTTTCAGGTTCAAAAATGCGATTGTGTGTTTCTTTACGACTACTTTTTAACCAGTTCAGGAGAGGTGAAAAGAGAAAAAAAGAAAGCTGTATGCTTTACGTACTCCCGAAACCGAACCTAATTTCATTTAAAAATTCATATAAAATCTTTGCTCCAATTAAATACGCTGAAATTTTGATTCTATTATTATTGTTATTACCTGAAAATACAGAAAAATGAAATGTTCATGTTATTTAAAAAAAAAATACAAATCAGACCAATACTACTTAGGCAATTTCTAACTGCTAACTACAAAGCTGCATCGCATCCACATAACCACATAAACCGTAACAAGCAACAAGTCTACAACAACCCACATAAACCGTCCTTTTCCAACTCCGTTAATAGTTTATGTATACAATATGTGTGTGTGTGTGTTCAGTTTTCTCGAAAGAACCAAACGTGCGTAGTTAACTACGCACGTTTGTACATGTTAACATGTTTAAATGTACATGTTAACATGTGTACATTATGTACATGTTAACATGTTTAAATACCCCGAATCAAATAAAAAAATAAATAATCGGAACAAAAAGTGCTTAATGAAGGTCAATCATATATGAGACGTTATTCGGATTTATAACGGACTTCAATCGTCATCTAATATTTCAAATTTGAAATAAAATGTTCCAAATTGAAATTACGCCCATGTGATCATGACCAGAGAAAATCGCAACACCATGATCACGGTCCTGAATGGGTTTAAGTACGGTAGTGTAGTTGTAACTTAAAACATTGTCTAAACTAACTATCAATAGTTAACTTTTCAAACAATAAGATCTAGAAGAAAAAACTAGTTTTTTTTTTAATAAAAAAATGGAATAATTTAAATAGTATGGAATTAAAAAATAATTTTAGTTGTGTGGTAAAGTAAACAAACTCTTATAATGATAGGGGGCAAACTTAATGTTTTACAAATGAAAAACGGAAGGGTATAAAATTGTACAGTTTTTTGTTTTTTGATTACGTAATCAGATAATTTGTTTTTATCAGGTAATCATACAGATTATTTTATACATTATTTGGGACATTCTTCAGTTTGTATGAAACGCCATCTTAATGCTTCGCTTCTTATATATTTTTAAGTTGTAAAGAAGAATCCAGTAAAATAGTTTTATGAATGTGTTTTGTTTTCAACATTGCATCGAATTTTCAATATATAAAACCATAACTGCTTTTTATAGCTATTATTTCGAAGCCCTTGAAACTTAAGTACAGCAAGCGCCGATGCGACTGGCGCCAATACTTAAAATTAACGATTGTTATAAATACGTTTAATGTTCCCTTTGAAACACAGTAAACTGAAAAAGATTACTCTTTATGGAAAGTTAATTTGTTAAGAATTTTTTTTTCTTACAGAAAAGGGATTTTTTCCTTTTGGTATTTTTTAAAAAAAAAAAAAAACCCGATAAAATTCTTAGAAATTATCTAAACCCGAACAATTTATTTCTTAACCGTCCTTGAGACGGATCATGGGTTAGAGTTCCCTTGCCGTCAGGCTAACCGTGGGAGGTTTTCGTGGTTTGCCTTTCCAAGTAAAGCAAATGTGGGTTAGTTCCATCAAAAAGTCCTCCACAATGGCAAAGCTTTCTCACTGCTTGATCCAGGAGCTCCCTTGTATTCTGGATTGGGTTCAGAATCTCAGGGCTATAGAGTTGAACATTAGTAGTCGTAAACCCAAAAAATTGGGTCGGCTGTTCAACGACGGTTATGAAATAAAATATTCTGGTTGAGCCGTTGGTTCAGGGGATAGAGCGTTCACCTCCCAATGAGATGAACAGGGTTCGAATCCCAGCAATGGCTGGTCGATACAAATTCCGCACCTGGCTCGCACTGACCACAGTGCTGACGTAAAATATCCTCAGTGGTAGAAGGATCATGGATTAGATTCCTCTTTTCATCAGGCTAACCGTGGGAGATCTTCGTGGTTTTCCTCTCCATATAACGCAAATGAGGTTCATTCTATCAAAAAGTCCTCCATGAAGGCAAGTCTTTCCCAATATTTGATCCAGGAGTTTTCATGTCTTCAGGATTGGGTTCAAAATTAGAAGGCTACGGAGTTGAACATTAGCAGTATTAAACCCTAAATGGGGTGGGCTGCTCAACCACTGAGGACATTTTGCGTCAGCACTGTGGTTGTGCAAGCCAGATGCGGAATTCCTATCATGGATTGATGCTTGGGATTCGAATCCGGTTCACCGCACTGGGGGGCGAACTCTCTATCCCCTGAGCTATCATGACTCCAACCAGAATATTGTAGTATGTTTATAGTAATATGTGAAACAAATTATTTCTAATTTTATTTCATTCCATACACAGATATGCAGTACGCAAAGAAATGAACACCTAAATATTTTTAACCTAATGATTGGATTTTTTCGTAATAGGTATGAATCTTAATGGTTCGAAGGGTTTATTTTAAATGTGCTAATCGATTTGTGAAGATGATATTTTAAATTGCGATATCAGATACAAAACGTACTTTCTGTGAATAAACACATCTTTGTTTTATGGATTCAGAAAGTGGTACAAATGACATCTACGCGGAGCGGGGGACAAAAGATTTGACTCATGATCCATAATTAATTCACTATATATAAGGGGTGCGTAACCTGCAACCCGTTAGATCTTGATGTGCGACCCCCCGAGGCAGCGCCTAAACATAATAATAATAAAAATTATAACTCTTTTTTTCTTCTTTTTTTTGGAAAATGAAAAAAAAAAAAAAAATTGGAAATTTTGAATTGCACATTTAAGTTTTGGAAAAGCTAAACATTGTAGTTTTTTTTTTTTATGGTTACCACTACAAATTTCAATAGTATTAAAAATCTCAATTATTTCTTGTTACGACAAAATTATGATGAGTGAATTTCGAATTTTAGTAATCACTTTCGAAGCTCTTTATTTGTGTTCATTTCATGGCTAATCCACGTGTTTTTCCGATCGTGAATTGGAAGGCCATATTGTCGGATTTTCACGATATTATAACGACTCGCGAATTTCAAACCGTGCGAGTAGTAATCTCTTTTGGCGTGCTTTATTTGTGTCAATTTTATCTAAAGTACAAGCGATTTTTCTATGATTTTTTTTCGACGCTAGGCACTTTGCATGGTTTTGAAAAACCCAATATTTTTAATGTGTATCAATACCAAACTTGAATCGTGCATTTTCAATGGGTGCTTTTTTTCCGCAATCGCAGAGCTAAGTGATTTTTTCTTATCGTTCTTACAACAATTATTGCTTCGGGGTTTCAAAAATCTCAACATTTTTAATCTGGTGCTACAACGACTTACGATTTTCGAATCAGGCAGTTTTTTTCATCACCTTTGACATGCTTTATTTGTGCCAATTTCCTCGTCAATCCACGTTATTTTTCAATTTGCTTTTTAATCTCGATTATTTTTCATACAATAATACTACAAAGCTTTAAATTTGAATGAGAGGTTTTTAAACTGTTTCTATTTTTTTTTGTTGCTTAAAATAATGGTTTTAAGATTTAACATTCATAAAATTTCTTACAATTCAATAAATATGAATGTCCTAGAGTTAAAAAAGATACTGAACTGAATCTCAACTGAATGTTGAATTAAGTTAAATGCGTCTGTTTTATATTAAAATCGTTTAAAACTCCATACAATTTTTTTAAAATAAAATATTTAATTTCCTTTAGAGGAGTGTCGGGTACCCCCGCCTACTGTCAATTTCCTATGTATAGAATACTTTTTCAAGTCAATGGGCCATCGGACATTAATTGTTATATTAAAAAAAGATTATTTTCAAAGTTTCAAGTATTTATGCAGCTGGTAACATGGTAAACAATAGTTTTGAAAATATGTTGAATACAGTAGTCAAATTTTTTAAATTTCTATTTTTTTAAGTTAAACTATTCTTTTTTTGGTTTATTCTTTTTGCATTATTTTATTAGATGATAAAACAATAGAAACATACAAAAATATTGATTATTACTCAATATTATACAGAAATATAAGCAATACTCTTTAAGTGGGCGGGGCTACCCGACTCTCCCCTATGTTGTTCAATAAAATGTTTATTTTTAAATGTTTACTTTATTTCAAGAACATTTTAGTTAATTTTTTTAACTTTTGCGTTACGTGCAAGTATATTACTAAGTTGACTGATAAAAAAGATAGAAAAAGGAATGAAAAGAATTAAGATAATAAAAAAGAAATATAATAAAATCTAATTTCATGCAAATATATTACTAGTTGGTTGATAAAAGGAATTGTGCCTGAAACACTGATGTTTTCATAAAAATTATCCTAATTGCCGTCAACACGTCTAAATACAGCTCTTCATTCAAAATGATTGTGCACCCTTCATGAATTACTATAAAAATATTTTTTCTTCTTCATATTTTTTAATTTCCTTTACAAAAAAATAACTCTTAACTAATCTTTGAATATAATTATTGTAAAACTGGGAGTTATTTTTTCATATTTTTATGATTATTTCCATTTCAATGTGGTAAGTTGGTAAGTTCCAATGTAGTTATTTTTCTAAATTCCGTCTGTATTTCGCAATTATTAGTTCTTTATTAATTAAAATTAAAATAAAAATAAATAAAGTATTATAAATTAAAATAAAATGAATAATTATAAATACACTAATGTTTCCTCATTGTGTTCGTTTCTTACTGTAATTTAAAAAAAATTGTGTTAAGTGTAAGATAGGACGCGTTTTAAATCTTGTAGGGGGGACATCTAAGTCTATGTACGCCACTGGATTCGAATTCTCGAACCTCAAAATATGGGAAGTAATAGATCTTTATTTAAGTCACAGCTGCACAATGAGCTATTGGTGATGGTTTGGGAAACATCACTGATTATGATCGGAAGACATGTCATCCCAATCTTGACCCTCTGCAGAAGGGATGACTCCTCCGCTTTGGTGGCCCAATGACCTGCTCGTGACAATTCAAAAGGGGATCGTTAAGAAGACCGGTAAACAACTCAATTCGTTCATTGCCATAAGTTTGTCAAAGAGCTAATAAATTGGTCTGTTGAACTCAAGAGCCTCAACGCTTACAAGTAAATAGAATACAATTGCTTAACTTTAAAATTAATATAAAATAATATAAAAAAGATGTTGTAGGTCTTTTTATGGGTCATTTTCTATCAAACAATGGCTTTGGAGGTTGTGATGTTTATTTCCGCCATTAACTTGGGTGTTTCTTTTGCAACTAAGACTAGTGTTTTATTGAAGAACAACAAACTTCGTTCAAGAGGTATGCACGGAGGTGTGTAATAATCTTTCTTCCAAAATCTCTGAAATGAGTATGTAGCGGGTTCAGTTCCCGCTTTAACCTTGGATATATCGTTCATTTTTTGCTTTGTGATGTCCTGTCTTTGTTTTTTTTCCTGGTGTAGATTTTACAAGGCCGTTAAGGAACACAGCTTTCAAATTCATTTACTTATTGTCAGCAAATAAATAAAATAGAATGCTCGTACAACTAGCTGACCAGCAGAAAACCATTGGTAGTAAAACTTTTAAATGAATATTTAAAAACTAACTGATTTACCTTTCCTATTTAATATACTGAGAACAGTTTATTGTTTATTGAAATTACATACATTTGCTGACTTGTGTGCTCAATATAGGCTTATAAGTCATTGTCAAGTAGAAAATACAGATAGAACAATTCAGAGAAAGACATCACAAAGAATACATCCAGGGTTACGGTGGGATTCGAACCCGCTACCTCCACGTTTAACAGAGCGTTTTGACCGGCGATACCACTCGGCCAGGGAGGCCCCACTGAGAACAGAAACTACTTGCAATGATTTCTAACAAAAATATTATTTTTGACATAATTGGAAAGTTAAAGAGGGGAGTTTTAGAAATTTCATTTCAGAAATTTTGCTATTTAGAAAAGTTCTCTGAGGACGCTGGTCAGTTTATCGTTTGCTTTTCTGTAACTGCTGAGTATGCGTTGAGGCTCTTCAATGACTTCGGGGTATGAACCTGAGACCATTTTACTACGGCTGTTACAATTTAAGGAACGTCTTCAACTCAGCTTCGTTTATTTTACAATGTATTTTAGTAGTTGAGCCGCGATGGCTCAAGGGAAGGAGAGTTCACTTTTCAATGAAGTGAACCATGTTCGAATTTCAGCGATGGCTGGTTGATACGAATCTGGATCTGGCTTGCACAGAACATAGCGCTGACGTGAAATATCCTCAGTGGTAGACGGATCATGGGTCAGAGTTCCTTCACCGTCAGGCTAACCGTGGGTTAAATGCGGGCTAGCTCCATCAAAAAATACTCCAGGAAAGCAAATTTCTCCCAATACTTGATCCTGGAGTTCCCTTGTCTTCTGGATTGGGTTCAAAATTACAAGGCTACGGAGTTGAACATTCATAGTCGTAAACCCAAAAATTGGGTCAGCTGTTCAACGACGGTTATAAAATAAAATAAAATGTTTTCTAGTGCATGAAAAAATCTTTAGTTCGTAGTTGAACTTCACTGTACTTTATTTACGTTGCACTAGATCTGCACAATGGGCGGTGGTATACTGGCGACGGTCTGGGAAACATCCCTGGGTATGATCCGAAGACAACATACATTCGTCGCATTCCGTTTTACAATTCACACATCATCCATCGATCCGCGGATAGTAATTTTGACCTGACCCAGTGCCCGATAAATCTCCGATCCAGTATTGCCAGAGATATTGATTTGTTATAGGAACTTGAAGGACTTTCTGGCTCTAACAGATTTTATCACCAGTCACCATTTTGTACACTGGAAGTTATCGGCTGGCGAGGATCGAACTCACGACAACTCGGATAGTTGAGTTAAGATCATCTTACCACCATTACCTACCAACTTGCAACTTCCAGTAGAGAAATTTAGCATTTTCACATAAAGATTGCACGTTTACCTACACATATTCTGCGCATGCTTCGTAGAAGACCGAGATTATTCTGCAGTAACTGTGCTGCGTAGGTAATACTTACTCGAACAGGCGAAATGCTACCATCAACTTTAACAAAACATTACAATGGCCAGAATTTATCCTTAAGTTCGTTGGTAAGATCCATCAAATTCCAATGTTTGTATAATTAATTATTTTTCTATTATACTATAATTAAAACTATAATAAAAAAATTGATAGCTAAGTAATCATAAAATTTGTGCAAGGTTTAATTTATTATGTTTGTTATCACTACAAATTCTTAATTTTATTTATTGTTGCAGACAAATTGTGAAAGTATTTTTCTTTTAATCTTTGACAATGTTTTATTTCTTATTTAAAAGAAATATTATGGTATGTAGAAATATTTATTTTTAAATTTATATTTTAGGAACATACATATTAAAAGTTTATTGTAATTTGACAAATTTCAGTTTATTTTGAGCTATTACAAACTTACATTTCTCTACATATTTATTAATTGTGGTTGACTAAATTTTATATGCCTCAGAAAGCTAAGTTAAAAATTAGTCTAATACGTCGTGAAGTCTATGAATCATATTGCATCTCCAAAATAGTTAAAACTTCTTATTTATTTTTGATATAAATTTTTACTCTTGATTAAATGAGATTTTTTGAGGTATCTGTTCGGGATTTAGATCTATTCATTTCAAGCCCGTCATTCATATTTGTTAATCAGAATATATTGGTGGAAAGGTATAAATTAGTTGATCTAGATCAGTAATAGAATCACTTGAGTTAAGTGATTCTTGTTATCCGAATCATATTGATTAGTCTTTTTGTACAACTTGATTTTGCCTTCAAATACCTATGTGTTTTTAAATGAAAATAAAAATTTTTACAGATCAAATATCTCCTTCGAAATTTCTGGTTAAATTGAAATTAATATGTCTGTTCATCTAATAAAATACTTAAAAATGGATTAGTAAAAAATCGCTTTCATTTCGTAGTCTGTTTTAAAAAATAAAGCTTAGTTGTAGTCAGAATAAAATTCGATGAAGGATTTTCGAGCGATTTGTTAACTATTCATGATTTAGATAAATTGATTTCAATCTTGTGGTTCATATTTGTTAATCAGAGTATATTGGTGGAAAGGTATAAATTAGTTGATCTAGATCAATAATAGAATCACTTGAGTTAAGTGATTCTTGTTATCCGAATCACAGGTGTCTTTTTTTTATAACTCTATTTTTTTGCCTTCAAATAGCCATGTTTTTAAATTAAAATAAAATTGTTTACAAAACAAATATCTCCTTTATGAATAATGAAATTAATATACCTGTTCATGTAATAAAATACACTCATGGACAAAAAAATTAGCGCACCAAAAAGGAGTCGTCAAAATGAAACGAAATTTTACATACGTAATGACTACTTTGATATAAGTAAATGATTAGAAAATCAAAGAAAAATGCTTTTCGCTGCTTTTCTAATCATTTACTTAGATTAAAGTAGTCATTACGTATGTAAAATTTCGTTTCATTCTGACGACTCCTTCTTGGTGCGCTAATTTTTTTGTCCATGAGTTTACTTAAAAATGGATTAGTAAAAACCGCGTTCATATTGTAGTCTGTTTTTAAAAAATAAAGCTTAGTTGCACTCATATTTAAAATTCGAGGAAGGATTTTCGAGGGATCTGTTAACTGTTCGTGATTTAAATCTATTAATTTCAATCTCGTGGTTCATATTTGTTAATCAGAATCTATTGATGGAAAAGTTAGTTGATCTTGATCAGTAATAGAATCACTTAAGTTAGGCGATTCTTAGAATCCGAATCTTTTCGGTGAATCTATTTGTACTACTCTATGAATTCAATTAGTCACGTGTTTTTTAAATCAAAATAAAATTGTCAGAACAAATACTTCTTTTAAAAATTCCGGTTTTGACAAAATTAGTGTATTAAAATAATTTAATTAATAATGTATAAAAATTTGTTAAAATAACTAAGTAATGTATTAAAATAACTTTGAAGTGTTTTAAAAATAAGTCTTAACCAACTTAAAAAATAATTTTAAAATGTATTAGTCATAGTGTATTAGTCATAAGTGATAGTCGTTTTGATAAACTGTACTTTAGTTACATATTGTAGTCTCTTTTAAAAATCTTAATGAAGTTGGAATGAAAATATATTTTTTAAATTCTGATTTAATGAATTTAATATTTCTGTTCGTGTTTTATAGAAACTTTCAAATGGTAGTAATATTAATGTAGTTGGAATAAAAATATACTTTTTAAATTCTGATTTAATGAATTTAATATTTCTGTTCGTGTTTTATAGAAACTTTCAAATGGTAGTAATATTGCAGACTGTTTTAAAAGCCTTAATGTAGTTGGAATAAAAATATTTTTTTTAAATTCTGATTTAATGAATTTAATATTTCTGTTCGTGTTTTATAGAAACTTTCAAATGGTAGTAATATTGCAGACTGTTTTAAAAGCCTTAATGTAGTTGGAATAAAAATATATTTTTTAAATTCTGATTTAATGAATTTAATATTTCTGTTCGTGTTTTATAGAAACTTTCAAATGGTAGTAATATTGCAGACTGTTTTAAAAGTCTTAATGCAGTTGGAATAAAAATATTTCTTTTAAATTCTGATTTAGTGAATTTAATATTTCTGTTCGTGTTTTATAGAAACTTTCAAATGGTAGTAATATTGCAGACTGTTTTAAAAGCCTTAATGTAGTTGGAATAAAAATATTTCTTTTAAATTCTGATTTAATGAATTTAATATTTCTGTTCGTATTTTATAGAAACTTTCAAATGGTAGTAATATTGCAGACTGTTTTAAAAGCCTTAATGTAGTTGGAATAAAAATATATTTTTTAAATTCTGATTTAATGAATTTAATATTTCTGTTCGTGTTTTATAGAAACTTTCAAATGGTAGTAATATTGCAGACTGTTTTAAAAGCCTTAATGCAGTTGGAATAAAAATATTTCTTTTAAATTCTGATTTAGTGAATTTAATATTTCTGTTCGTGTTTTTATAGAAACTTTTAAACTGTTGTTAGAATAAAAATAGCATTTTGACTATCTGTGTTTTTAAGAAATAAATATGCCTTTTTATGCCCTACACCAGAAAAAACAAAAACATTTATGATTAGTTTTTCCCCAATAGTAGTTTACTAAAAAGTTTGCAGCCTGTTTTTGAAGAAAAGGCCAAATTGTAGGCCCTTCTTAACATTCTGGTTTTCACGAAATTAATGTACCTCATATCTTAAAGTAACTAAATAGATGTATCGCTTCAGTGTCATCAAAGGTAGGAAGTCGTGTACCAAATTTATTATCTCAGTCATGCTCTCCGCGTACTTCAAGCTGGCAACTATCTTGAGCATCTCAAATCAGGAAAACTTGAGAGTTTGTTATTGAAAATTACGTAAAAAGACGTTCCTTACCAAGGACACTGAGTTTTTTCTTCTTTTTTTCTTTTCTCCTTTCTTAGTCAGTAGACATAGACACACAGTTGTTCAGTTGTATATGTAATGCTGTTATTTAAGTAATGCATAACAGTAACTTAAATAACAGCTCTCGTATATGCAAACAAACAGACTTTTCTTTTGAGCCTTTTTTTAAAAAAAAAATTATCCGGTTTGAAAGTTATCGGTTATAAAAATAGTTATCAACGCTGGGATTATCTTTTTTTTATTTTTTAAATCTAACTAAAGAAATATTGAGAGAATAACTAAACATTTCAGGCAGATTTTGTAGCAATTTAAAATTAATTTTATTGAAATAATCGCCAAAATCGAATAAAAGAGAATGAAATGAACTGGAATACAGTGAAACCTGTTTAATTTGTCCTCTTCCAATATTAGTGGTCAACCGTTTAGTGGTTTCTTGTTTAAGTGGCCAACCTATAAATGATAAGCGATTTTTTTAACCATTTCCTATATCATGTGAACCTAATGTAATATCATGTATTATATCATCATGTATAATATAGTAAATATATCATGTATATATTTTATATATAATATATATATCACATTTATTATATATCATATTTATTATAAATTTCGAAATAAAACAAAGATAAATGTAATTAAGTCATTTACTTACGTGATTTTGAAATTTTATTTTGCTAATACCTATATATTTTAAGATTATTTACAGAATGAATTACAATTTGATGTATACATTTTATTTTAAGCAAACTAGAATTTAAAAAATAAATATGCATATTTTATTCGTTATGCATTCTACGTATTTATATCAAATTTCTTCAAATATTGATACACTAAAACAGCGGTCAATTTTTTAATTGGCATAGACCACCAAGCAGAGAATATATTTTATCCCGTGGACTACCACGTCATTTTTTTATCTGTAGAAAGGGGAAAGTTCCCCAACTGATTAGAGAGGGTTTTTAAATGTTTTCTTACAGAACAAAATTGACTTGTTTCAGCGAATTTTAATAATTTTATTAGTTAAATAGCTATGGTGACAATTTTTCGAACGAACGCACCATATTTTCAGTGACATTTTTATGCAACATGGTAACCAAAGTTTATAAAGTCAGATAACAATAATGATTAATTCAAATTTACTGAATGATTTTAGTAGAAGTAATAATATTCAATCAGGGTAATTTTATAACTTCACGTCAGTAGGGAGGAGGGATATTTGACTGCAGAATTTTGAGGAAAGCAAAAATTCTTTTATTTAATTATTCATAATTTATCATTTTTGACGTATTCGATTGCAACTATTTCGTCGTAAATCCAGGTCATTTTTTGGTTGTTTTTCCGGCCATTTCCATTTTTTTTAAAAATCTTATTCTGATAGTCTTTATACGATGTTATTACGACAAGAGTGTATATCGTGTTTAAGGAGTCGCTTTTTAACACGTTAATTCTATCATAAATCCACAAAGTTCTTAAGTCATTATTTAGTTATTATTTATTTTCGCAGCTATTAGTCGTTTATCAGCCATTTCTACGTGGATTTTTTCAATTCTATATTTTTAATATGCTGCTATGGCTAACAAATTTCGTATTTTAATACTTGCATTTTACGTGCTTGATTCATAAAGATTATATCGTAACTACTCTATAATTTCCAAACGCCTTTTTTTTATGGTTGTTATACGTTTTGTTTTTTAAGGCATTTTAACATAGTTTATAAAATTCTGAAATTTTTAATAGATTATTATCACAACACGCAATGTCTTAAAAAACGCGAATTACGATCATTTTCAAGAAGTTTTATAGAATGTGCAGATTTAACAGAGGAATTATTTTTTAGTTAAACTATTTCTCTTACAAAAAAAATTATCAATGATGAAATTAAGAACTTGGTTTATTTTAAAACCGTCGTTGAACAGTCGACCCGATTTTGAGTATACTTCTACCAATGTTCAACTCCTTAGTCTTGTAGTTTTGAAACCAATCCAGAAGACAAGAGAACTCTTGGATCAAGTATTGGGAGTGATTTGCCTTCGCGGAGGACTTTCAGATGAAACTTACCCGCATTTGCGTTACACAGAGAAGGAAAACATGAAAACCTTCAACGGTTAGCCTGACGGAAAGGGGACTCAAACCCATTGTCCGTCTACGACTGAGGATATTTAACGTCAGCACAGTAGTCAGTACGACCCGGGAGCGGATTTTGTATCGACCAATTCAATCCTGGGATTCGAACCCGGGTCACCTCAACGGGAGGCAAGTGCTCTATCCCCATATCCACCAAGGCTCTCTTAAAAGCTGTGAAAAAAATAGCCTTTTATTGAGAGGTGGCCCTCTTTTAGTTGGGTAAAAAGCCATTTTCAGTTCTTAACGGCCTGCTCTTTTTAGGGTTATGAATAAACCCAATCCAGAACACTAGGGAACTCTCGGATCAAGTATTGGGAGAAATTCGCCTTCGTGGAGGATGGAACTAACCAGCATTTGCGTAACACGGAGAGAAAAACTACGAAAAACACCCCACGGTTAACCTGACGGCAAGAGAACTCAAACGCTTGATACATCTACAACTAAAGATATTTAACGTCATCTCTGTAGTCAGTGCGAACCGGCTGCGAAATGCGAATCGACCAGCCATCGCTGGGATTCAAACCAGAGTGACATGATATGGAGGTGCTCTATCCCCTAAGCCAGCATGGCTCTTGTACATTACAATTAAAAATTTAGACTTTTATTAAAGCAAACAGTAAAAAATAGTAAATATACACTAAAAGTTTGTTTTTCATAGAAGTCTTTCGCCGACGAATTTTATGTACAAAATACGACTGTACAAAAATTAGCAAATCGTTCAAAAATGTTTTGAGATATGGTGAAATACTCAAAATGTAAAATTAACAATAAAGGGTCTAAATTTCAGACCGTTTTTCGGACCAAACTATTAGGACAATATTTATCAGATTGCCGCAACCTTCATACATTTTGGGGGTCAGAAATCGGAAAAAAGGTACGTTTATTCTAAAAAAAAAAAAAAATACGTTTTTTGTGTCTGATTTCGTAAGTTAAAATATTATGTGCATTAACTAATTATCATATTCGAGAACATTTTCCCAAATCATTAGGGTAAAGTCCTAAAACGCTAAGATCCGATCATTAGATCAGAAGCTATTTCTGGTGGTCCGTTTATTTATTTATTTTGCACACAGTATACATGCATTCAATTTTGTGCCACATAACTATATTTTTTTCAAACATAGGTAGCGGTAGTTGAAGAGTTATTATGATTAATATTTAATAAGATGAATGCGGATAATCTTTAAGGATCAACCTTGACGATTCCACCCCATAAATTTTGCCTCTGCGTGTCATTCTTTTATGTGCTCAGGCACTCCAGGTGGACTCTTATGACGTTGTTTTTAAGATAGCGTTTTTTTATTTGGATGAAGGTCGTTTCATTCGAATTCAACATTACTGGGACGCATCACAGAACATGAAATATTGTTTGTATTAGCGTTAATAGTTTTTTTTTTTCTGCTAAAAATAGTTGTTTTAGTGATTTTTCTATCTGTATTTGGGTTTCTTCTCTCCCGCCATTAAGATATTTTAAGGTTTCATGTTTGCAATAAAGAACATTACAAACTTTATTCTATCAGTTGTATCAAACTGATAGAATAAATCTTTGAAAGTTTTGAGGGTTGCTCTTCGAAATCTTTGTAGTAGAATGAAATGCAGTTTTTTTTTTTTCCCAAACAAATAATTTAACTTTTTATTTTCGGTGGAAATCAAAAGAAAATGGATACGATTCAAAATGTGTATTTGAGAAAATGGGTTTAGTTTAAAATGCATAAATGAAATTATGAACTGCTAGTTCAAAAAAAATTAAATCTTCAAATCGAAAATCTTAAATAGAAATAATATGAAAATTTCGCAAATTTACGTTTGCTTCCGTACGCTCCCGGACGTAAGATTTTAAGTAATTGCGCATTCGTCGATTCTGGTGAAATACGCATGTGCCCATGAAAAAATATCAAACTTCCGTAAGTGAAAATAAAAGCTTTCACAAAATTCCGTAAATTGAAAACGCTAACCTAGTGGAATATCGTTTTAACTTTAACTATAAAATTAAAATAAACATATACAATGGACGTAGACGGTCTCTTCGTTCAACCAATTGCTGTAATATCACACCATTAATCTCTAAATTTCATCTATATATTTCTTCAAATTCGCATTCCATGTCTATGTTTTAAGTTAGAAAGTAGACTTAAACGGAAAACAAAATTTAACAGCTAGAAACAGTGCTTGTAGCTTTGTCTTTGTAGAGTTAATCACGTCAACATAACGTCTAAAACAAACACAAGCATGCGCAGTTAGTTCAACTCTTACGTACGGAAGAGTGAGGAAGCTAACGTGAAAGTGCGAAATCTCCCTAATTTTAAATCAAAAGAATTCTAAATTTGCTCTTTTAATTTTTATCCAGTGGTAAACACAGTAAATGTGTTTCAATTAAGTTCAAACTTAAAGAAAATTTTAAATATTGATATGTTTAAAAATTAAAATTTGAAAGAAATTCCCTCACGCGCCATCTAGGGAGGAGAGGAAGGAAAACGCAATCTTATAATGTCAAAAAAAAAAAAAAAGGAAAAAAAAAAACAGACTATTAACTGAATAAACTTTTGATGTTACAAGATTAACGTTGAACAATAATAATGGTATTCAACTATCAATGGCGTTTCTCTAAAAAAAAATCACATTTCATATGTTTTGCATTCTTTTATTATAATTTTCAACCGTTTCACTTAATTGAACAGCTTGCATATTGTTATTAATCTTTCTTTGATATTTCATATTGGATTACTAAATAAATGATTAACTCTGATTTCTGTTGCATTACCATTTAATACCAAACTAATTTGCTAATAATTGAAAAGATAAAATTCTATATGCATCGGTCTTATACTGATAATTTTTTTTAATAAATTGGCTGAAAATAGATGTCGTATAGTCCCACATAAATAACTATTTCCATGTTAAGTGTTTGGCAATGCTATGCTTTAGTTTCACCTAATTTTGTTTGTTTTTATCATTTTTAGGAGCAGTTAAAAAATATAAAAATGTAAATGTAAAAATAAATGCAAAAGTACATGTAAAAGTATATATAAAGTTTATTATTCATATATTTGTTAGCTATTCTTCTTGTTTGGTAGAACTTTCTGTTTAAGACAAAAAATGAAGATGTGTCTGAAATATTAGATTAAATAAGTCTAAAATTTTTATCAGACTAGATGTCCTTCAAAAATTGAAAATAAAAAATTAAACAATGTAATAAGTGTAGGAATTCAAAGGTTTTAGACGAAACAGGTTCATTTAATTCAGGCGTTTTTTTCCTTGTTTAATAAATCTTAAAATTTACTGAGAATTGTTAAATGCAAACTGCTCTTTTATGTTAAGAATATTAATAAATGTAAATTATTAATGTTACATTAGTTTGTAGCAAAAACATATAAAAAACTAAGTAAACCATCTTTTTTTAACGACGTAGAAGACGTAAACAATTTTATTTTTCTCACAAACAAATAGAAAAACGTAGGATGCATAATTTACGAAAATCGCGGAGAAAATTTTACAATTTGAAACTTATTAAAGTGATTAGCCCCCCGACTTCAGCTCTTTATGTTAAGAATATTAATGTAAACTTTTAATAAATGTTTGATTAGTTTGATGTAAAATATATTAAAATATCAAGTAAACTATTTCTTTTTAAAAACATAGAAGACTAGAACAATTTTAGTTTTTAGAACGTGACTCAAAACAGTGGGGCGCATAACTTAAGGAAATCGTGGAGAAAATTATACTATTTGAAACTTGTTTAATATACTATTTGATAATAATTACATAAATAATTATACTATTTGAAAGTGATAAGCCCCATGTTTCAAATTCTAGCTAGGAAAAAAAATCTGATTTTGTTATTTTATTTTGAAAAGAAAACCGTGTTTCTTAAAAGTCTTTTTTTTTCTCATCATTTTCTTTTACGTTTTGTGTTTGTTAGTTTATGCTGTGGGTACGGATGGAAAATTTTCAGTGTATATAAAATTTGCGTGTGTTGATCGGAAAACGATTGAAACTTGTATTGTCTTTAGTATAAGAGCTCCAGTTGGAATTTAAGCTTTTTAGCTCGTCAGAAATCAGGCAATTTGTGCTAACTTCGATTTGATGACAAATTCTGCCTGCGACAGTCAGAAATTAATCGAAACATATATAAAAATTAGACACAGATCTAATGTTAAGAGCATTAGTCAGAAAATGATGAAACTTTTTTTTTGACGCAAAAATGTCAATTACTTTTGACTTCGAGCTGAGATCACAAAATCTCATCTTCACGTAGAATAGATCATAAATAAGACGGAATAATTTTTTAAATAAGACGTGATAGTTTTTTAATGAGTTAAGAAAATGAGTTAAGAAATGAGTTTTAATGAGTATAGAAAAATAAAATATTAGTTCTTTAGAAGTAACAGCAGAATTTTAGTTTCAAAGCTTCTACTAATGTACGATGCCAATTAATGACGACCGACGGAAAAGTTATGAAAAAATAACGGTTTATTTAAAAAATTGGAAAGAAAAAAAAACATATCCCGATCGGATATGAGAACAATCATATGGTTCAGATGGACTCAAACTTCACCATAGAAGTATATATTTTTTTTTATCAAAAGACGAAATTAATTGTAATCAAATATATTCGAATGATTCTTAATAGAAGACCACGAAAGAGTGGGCGAAAGGGTTGACGTTAATGGCAATACTCATACTCACCAAGGCGAAAACAAGTAATGTTTATTTCGACTTGAAACAATAAAATAAAAAAATAATTGTGCTTATATCATGAACTATTGCACAGAAAATTCAGGCTGGTAGTATTCTGGTAATACTAACGTCAATGTAATTGCAATCGATTACCATGGAGCAGTGGTGGCTCTTGGAATAGAGCGTTTGCCTTCCAATGAGGTGAACCGGGTTCGAATCCCACTGATGTCTGGGGGATACGAATCCGCTTCCGGCTTGCATCAACCGCAGTGCTGACATGAAATATCCTCAGACGGATCATGGGTTAGAGTCCCTTTGCCGTCAGGCTAACCGTGGGAGGTTCTCGTGGTTTATCTCTCCATGTAACGCAAATCCGGGTAAGTTTTATCAAAAAGTCCTCCACGAAGGCCAATTTCTTCCGATACTTGATCCAGGAGTTCTCTTGTCTTCTGGATTGGGTCTAAAATTAAAAGGTTACGGAATTGAACGTTACTAGTCGTAAACCCAAAACATTTGGTCGGCTGTTCAACGACAGTTATAAATTTTTTTTTTTAATAAGCTACCATAATAACGTAGAACCAAAGTGGCGAAGTAAGAAGTGCTTCATATAATCTTTACATATTCTTTGCGTTTGATTTCAATGCTCAATAAAGGGAAACAAGTTATTTCTTCTTTAAGATATCTAAAATGTATAGTAATGCAAATGTAACAGTTTAGGTATCAAAAGTGTATGATCCATAAATTTAGCAGTTAATTTTATAAAAAAGTAAAACTAAAAATTTTTAGTCATATGCTATTCCGCCACAAATTATTTTTTCATAAACTTTTTATTTATGAATTGAATCTCCGATTCACTGATTGTACTATCCACTGATGCAACATTTTACTGATACCATACGTCGATGAACTAATTCACTGAATTAGGTTGCACTGAGGAGAAAATTTTTTGTTGCATTCATACAGATAAGTGATCTTGCTTAATTCGGGTGTGGGGAGTTCAAATCTGAAATTAGTTCTGCTACTAAAGCTACTGTTTTTTTAATGACTTTTTTAGTCTTATTTTTTTGTCAAAATGCAAAAGTTTAAAAACTATATCTATAGCATTGGGCCAAGATATTAAATTTTTTTAAATAATTTTTTCTTTTTTATTTTCTGTAAACATCCAATTTGTCCAGTGTTTCAAAAAATAAATTTTAAAAAATGGAAAAAAATAGTTGGTGGAAATCTACATTAAAAAAAAATACCCCCAAAAACTACCAATATCTGAGTTACAGCTGATCAGTTGAATTCCGAAAATTGAACCCGTGGTGGCTCAGGGGGTAGAGTACTCGCTTCCCATTGAAGTGCCCGGGTTAGAGTCTCGGTGGTGGCTGGTCAATACGAATTCCTCACCGACTTCAGTGCTGACGTAAAATATCCTCAGTGGTAGACGTATCATAGGTTAGAGTCCTCTTGCAGTCAAGCTAACCGTAGGAGGTTTTCGTGATTTTCCTCTCCTCTCTTCTCTCAACTAATTCACCAATTCATTATTTTACAAATTCATTTAATTCGCTTATTCATTAATTAATCCATTCATTAATTCGTTCATTCATTATTATTCGCTTTCTATCGTCGGGTTAATCATTCTTATTTCAGTCCCTAAATCACTAATCATTAGTTCAATGGTTGCCATAGAGACACGCTATAAATAAAAAAAATAATTTAACTTTTAATTACATTTCACTATCCATTTAATTACATTCCACTTTCAATCTAATATTAGTTAATAGTCAAAAATTTTAAAAATTATTCAATTTCATAAATTGAGAGAAAAAATATGTAAGGTTCCTCTAGGTTTATTAGTTCACTAGTCTCAAAACTATTCAACATAGAAAAATGAGGGAGGGGGATATAAGATTTCCTAGCTTAAAAATCAAATTTTTGAAGATTGCACACCAGCCCCACATAAAGGGTGTGTTTTTTTTTCTCTTTTTTTTTTTTTAAATAGAATGTATAAAAAAAAAACACACATCTTTAAAATTTGAGTTAGTTTTGTCTCGACTTTTCCACATTATTTAATTTCTTTTTATCTCTTTCTATCATTTGAAAACGATTTCTCATGAACTGAATGAAACAGTAATTGAAATCAGCAAAAAATGTTCCATCGGCATGAATATCATATTCTCGTTCCGGCAGTCGACATGAGCATAAAAATGTGCTTACCCTTTGGAAATGACAAATATAGCTCCATTTCCCGTATAGCATAAATCACTTGGTCAAGGTCAGTTTGAATATTCCACGCCTTGTTGACATAACAAGTTCTCACAAATCAAGAACCTTGTTTGCTAGGCGCTTTTTTGGCTCTCTTTCCAAACTAAACTACCGCCATTAAACAACGGAAAACTACCGTCATTATGAGGCTAGAAATAGATGGGAGCCCCCTTCTTTAAATATTTTTCTCTGCAGTTCAGAGATTTTTTTTCCACGCAATTGTAAGAACTTTTATTTTTTCATTTGGTTAATACAAAATGACCACTTTTGAGTGAAAGTTTGTGCTGTGAATAAAGGAGCTTGTAGAACTAAACAAGGTTCGAAATTTGTGCAGGAACGTCAGAATTTTCTATCAAAACTGAAACTACCCTAAAAGGGCTTACATATTTTAAAGAACTGTTTATTGTTATCTATTAACAGCCAATTTCACCAAGTTTCTAAATCTGCATTATAGTAACGAAGTTCATAATTCCAAACCGGTGATTCAGTGGTTTTAGTTCGTTAAATCAGTGGCCCCAACCCCGTGGATCAAAGGGTACCAGGTCAATCGTGGAACATTAAATTATTTACTGTGGTGTTTTTCTCTCGACATGTTATGACTTTCTATTAATAAGTCGGCTAACTCTTACCTGAGATAAAACTTAATCCGAGATAAACTTAAGCCAAAGATCCGTCACCTAAATTCGCACCTATACCTCGCATACAGCTGTATTTTATTTTAAAGGCATGTTTGAACACAATTAAACTAAAATTAGTAAATCAAAACCATATTAAATGTAAACAATCAACGTCCGCCTTTTCTTCAGGTCGGGGTAGAATTATTATTTTTGGCCGATGCTCGGCACTAAAAAGGTTTGGGAGCACTGCATTAAATGAACGGTATTAGACTTAATAATAACTAAAACAAGATTTCAATGAAAAATAATAACACTTTTAACATCTTTCAATTAATATTGATAAAATGCCTGCAGTTAAGTTTAAAACAAAACAGTTTTCACCTGTCTATAGTTCTAATAAAATCGAATCGAATGTTCAGTTTCATTTTGGAGACGCTGCCAACGCTATCTAGATTTTACTAACAATCGAGTGAAGATTCCTCTTCAAAGGAGAGAAGTGAAGATTCCTCATCACTGGAAAAAAGACGTAAGAAATGAGTTAGACAGCATCAAGGAAGTGTTGAATTAAAAGCTGACAAGAAGTAAAAAAAACGAATTGTTTTTCTCGATTTTACACAGTTGATTAGGTTTTGTCAAAGTAAGCCAGAAATATACCACTTTTACTTAGAAATATTTGGCTTAGAAGAAAGTACACTCACGATTACGAAGAAATTATTTGAAAAACAATTAAAATTATAAAAAATTTAATTATGACATAAAATTTAAGATTTAGTATTTTTTTCATATAGGATATTTCTTCACATTGTGGTCAAGAATTAAAATTAAAAATAATCAAACAGTTAAGATATTTAATTGCCAAAAAAAACTATCTAAAAGATTGCTTCAATACATGTTACAACCATACGTTGGCATAGATAATTGATTTGTAAGGGCGTGCAAAAATAAAAAATCTTAAGAGATAAAATTGTTCCAAATGTTGCCCGCGATATTAAACACTGTGCAATAAGCAAAGGAAATGATTTATAGATTTTTACATTCATGAGGAAATGATTTTAAGATTTTGAAATCCAAGATACAAGCTTAATAAGGGTCTTTTTCAAATTGTATTTTTTAAAAAAAGGACTAGTTTTAAAAGATTTTTAAATTACCAACTGAATTTTTTTTTTTTTTGAATTCTTTTGAAATATTTGATTATTTTATATTTTTTAGTTTTCAACTTCAATTTTGGTTTTTCAAATTTATTTTTGTTTTCAGACTTTAACTCTTCTTTCTCCTGGAGGTGTAATGCAAGGTATACATTTTTTGTGTGAATATTTTCTTATCATTTTAGAATTTCTTTAAAACAAATTGCATAATTTCACGTAGAAAATCTAATTTTCATGTATTCCAGAGTGACATTAACACACAGCAATGCTATCTTTTTGTGTTTTTTATCGTTGATTATCTTTTGATTTATCTTTTTGTATTTTTTATCCTTGTCAACAACAACCTTATTAATCCACGAGTATCATATTAATACATTCAGAAATCAATTTTATTACTAACGGTAAAAACCAGAAAACAAATGTAATATCAAAACGCTTCTATAAACAACGTTAAAAAAATAAACTGACTCACGTTTCTGAATTAATTTACTTATTTTTGCATTTGTTTGTTCTGAAAAAAAGAAACAATATTGTGCGCGTAAAACAGCGATATACTTTTATAAAGATCAACGAATGAAAAATCAATAACTTTCAACCTTGGCTTTGATTTATTTCAATAAAAATAAGAGAGTGACTAACCATTAAACTATACAATCATTATATTCTAGAAATCTATTGTCTTATCTTACGATTTTGTTTACAACATTTGCACCTGTATTACATTCAATACTCGCTATGGACAAATGAATTGTCGTTTTTATGTATTAAGTAATGTTGTTGTTTCGTTGTAACTGCGCAGTTGCGGATGTCACAGATACTATGTATTAATTTATTTTAAATCGTGACGACCCAATGTTTTTGGCATTGTGAGTTTTGGAGTCGGTAGATTCCGACTTCAGACTTCTCGGAGAACGCGACAAAGACTACGACTTCAGACTTTACTAAGAGCTCGACTATGACTCCGAATTCGGAACTATTCTGAGAGCTCGACAATGACTGCAACTTATTCTTTATTGAAGTTGTAATCGAACCATTAAAAATATTGTAACTAAGTAAACTTTAGGTTCAAATTATAGATTTTTATAATTTTATAAACGATTGGAGTTAAAGGTGTTAAGATTTAAAATGACATTTGATATTACAGCATAATAGTTCAAAAAAATTTATTTTTAATACACTTGTACATCTGATCGTCAAGACACAGTTCCAAAAGAACACTGAAGTCAAGCATCACTGGTTGCTATCAGTGTGCTGGTGGGTGACCATTTTGATCAGCATGCAAAGGGACCGAGGGTGTCATGGCATGTCTTCGGATCATCCTCAGTGATGTTTGCCAGACAGTCGCCAATAGCCCATTGTGCAGCTCTAGTGCGACGTAAACCACCACCAACAACAACAATTAAAATTTATTTCCTCATAGAATTCAAGGTCGTAGTGTAACGACAATTAAGAGAAGCGATTCGTCATTTTTTTAAAAATTTAATGTCTCTAGTATTTAAACAGTCTATCTCATAGTTCTCAAGATTTTCCGTAAGGACCTCTCTTAATATTATATTTTTAAAATTCTTGTCAAAAATAAAGTATAAAAATTATGCGCGTTGTTGTTCTCAAATTTATATTTAAAGGACGAAAAAAAATATCGAAATGTCGGCAGTTTTAAATATGTTTAGGCTGAAAGAAACGATATAAAATAATCATAACCTGTTTGATTACTAGTGAAAACAGAGGAGTTAGTAGGTAGTGATTCGAATCGCCATAAGGTTTTACTGAGCAATCAAACTTGTTTTGAGTATTTTCATAGCGTCTTTCTAACAAAATTTTCGATTTTATTTTCTTCCCATCTCATGTTAATTTGCGATACCTTTTGATCATTATTTTAGAGAAGAATTCTAAAAACGTAAGTGAAAAACGGTCATTACGCTCTATAAACAAGGTAGTGACAATCAACCATATGTTCAACGACGGTTATAAAATAAAATAAAATTCATTTAAGAGAGCCGCGATGGCTCAGGGGATAGAGCGTTCGCCTTTCAATGAGGCGAACCGGGTACGAATCCCAGTCGATACGAATTCCGCATCCGGCTTGCACTGACCACAGTGCTGACGTGAAATATCCTCAGTGGTAGACGGATCATGGGTTAGAGTCCCCTTGCCGTCAGGCTAACCGTGGGAGGTTCTCGTGTTCTTCCTCTCCATGTAACGCAAATGCGGGTTAGCTCCATCAAAAAGTCCTCCACGAAGACAAATTTCTCCCAATACTCTATCCAGGAGTTCCCTTGTCTTCTGGATTGGGTTCAAAATTACAAGGCTACGGAGTAGAACATTAGTAGCCGTAAACCCATTAAGTTGGGTCGGCTGTTCAACAACGGTTATAAAATAAAATAAAATCAACAAAAAAGAGTAAAAAAAAAAAAAGTAATACGACAGCGAGATATCTCTTACAATATTTTAAATAATTATTTAATAATTATATAATATTCCTAAAATATGAATTTGACTACTCGGGTTAGGAGGAGATTGTATGCGATGTTTCTTTACGGGTTAAATGCGGAACTTTGGAAACATATTTCCATGCTCAATTATGAACTGCGCAATCAATTCGTACATGTTAATGTGTGCATCATATCAAAATATAAAAAAATTTATGTCTGGATATTTTTTTAATTTTTTTTTTGTGAAATTATATCTATCATTAAGGAATTAATAAGTTTATTCAATAAGGTCCGTTTTTTTGCTAAATATTTTACTTTTCTTGTTAAATTTAATATTTATCATTATTGCTATGTTTATGTGTTTAATGTTTTAAATAGAAATAAAATGAAAAAAATTCAATTCTGTCCGAATATTAACGAGGGGTTTTGAGCTGGCAATTTTACAAACTGTTGATATTTTTTTTTATGCATGTTTCTATTGTAGTGTCTTCAAAATATTTTAAATTAAAGGAACGTACTCAATGAATAAAATTAAAAATTCCATGTTGGACCACGACTATCGATTAAAATGTGTACACCTCGTCAAAAAAAGTGACTGGTCATGGTTTGTGGTGAGGCACCACGAAAATTTTTGGATACATAAATAACAATTTTGACGCTTAAGTAACAGTAACTCATTTCACATTGAAAAAACGTTGGACGTGTTTCAAGCGTTCGAAAATAGGCGCCCATTTTCAAAACTTGCCAGAAGTGTTTCGAAGTAACAGAATTCATTTGAATTGTAGAACGTAAAGTTGCCAGCAAAAAATGGAAAATTAAAGGTGAGAAACAAAACTAGAAAAACCACAGACGAGAGAGAGAAAAAAAACCCTCAGTGACCGAGAGAGGCATATCGGGGTAGAATGCATTCCCACGCGCTAGGGAGAGAGAGTGGGACATGTTTCAGTTCGTTAATTTAAACTTTTTATTGTATTTCCCTCTACACTTAAAGCCTTTTTTTTTATTGAGAGACAATATCAGTAGTTTACTTGTGAGTTCAAAAAAATAAATAAATAATAATAATAATTCGTATCTTCCGGCTCTAACCTATTTTTTAAAAATAATTTTAAATTCGAGATGCATATTGCGCCTGTCTTAAAATTAGTTTCGTGTAATAAATATTCATATTTAATATTACTCTAATCTTATTTTTTTTATTCAGTTCGACTCCCGGTAGACTTAATACTTGACAATAAAATTATCAGATAAGATCTAACTAAGAAATGAGAAGAAAGAACTAACTTAAAACTAAAAACAGTTAACAAAGAACAGAAAAAGACCAGCACATGTTAGAACTCGTGAGAGTTGCAGTTGGAAGATGTCCGAAATATGATGATTAAAGGTATGATTGTAGTACAATAAACTATTGAGTTGAAAAAAATAATGATAAATCAAAGACAATCGAATAATTATAATTTAAAATCAAGAAAAGAAGGCATGATAATTTTCAATAAATGTCATAAGTTAATATATGCCGAAAAGAGTAAAGACAATGAAATATGAATATCTATGTAGAAATACTGATATTGAGTTAAGTTAATATATGTTTATAAGTTATTGAAATTTATATGGGCATTATGCTATTGTTCTTTTAACACCGGAACCTGCGAATTTCAGTTTGAATCACAGTTGATTAATCGTTATTTATATTTTATCAAAAAATTTGATGCGTAGATATTGAGGCGAATATATAATTGTTTTAAAATCTTTTCTTACCTGAAATATTTTTTGAGAAGGGAAAAACATTTTTTTTTGTTCAGGTCATAAATAAAAAAAAAAATTTCTTCAAAATAATGCTTGAATAAATTTTCCGTTTTATATTACAAAAAAAACTTTTAACCTTTCCTTTTTGTTTTTTAAAACAAACAAAAAAAAATTCTTATTTTTTATTATTTTATGCTCTTTTTTTTAAATTTCAAATTTTCTTTTATGAGTTTTGAAATTAAATTATCTGAAATTCCATTTCATTGTTTTTCCATTTTCGCAATTCATTATATTTTCCAATAAAAAAAATTTTGCTTCTTTTTTCCTTAAATAAATAAATAAATAAATAAATAATTAATCAATACTACCTTTTCAGTTATTGACCTCTATTATGTTATGACTGATCATAATTAAACTTTTTTCTCTTAAATACTATTAATTTATAATCCGAGTACAGTAAGGGTAAGGCGTAAGTTTTTCAAAACAGGATTCTAAAAGTGTGCATTTAATGTGAAGATTGTAAAACACATACCGCATGTCCAAAAACTGACCAACAATTTGGAAAAATCAGTAAAAAAATTGATAGGAAATTTTCGGGAATGAAGTTTGTCTGCATTCGACTCAGAAATAAGAATTCACGTTTTCTAGTTTCATGAGTTTCATGGTTAGTTAAAAAGTAACGACAGATAGCGGAAGGTAACTGTGAAAAATTATAAAACAATGTTTTCTATACATCATGGTCTGTGAGTGAAAAGAAATTTAAAAAACGCCAGTGCAAGTCATGGTGGCTCAGGGATAGAGCATTTGCCTTCTAAAAGAGGTCAACCGGGTTCGAATCCCAGAGATTGATGGTTGGTACGAATTCCGCACCCTTTTTGCCGCAACCACAGTGGTGACGTAAAATATCCTCAGTGGTAGATAAATCATGGTTTAGAGTTCCCTTGCCGTCAGGCTAACTGTGGGAGGTTTCGTGGTTTTCCCCTCCTTGCAACGCAAATGTGGGTTAGTTCTATAAAGTCCCCCACGAAGGCAATTTTCTCCCAATACTTAATCCAAGAATTCAAAAATTATTAATTTGTCAAAATTACAGGTCTACGGATTTAAACATTGGTAGTCGTAAACCCAAAAATTGGTTCGGCTGTTTAACGATGGTTTTAAATTAAAGTAAAACGCCAGTGCAAATATTTTAGTTGGAATGATGCGGAGACGTTATTTTATAGTTTTTAAATAAGCAGCTCCATTTGCTAGCGAATTTTGCAATTAATTTTGAAACTGAGTTAAAGTACGTTCGAAATGATTTCCTAAGTAAAACACTGCGAACTGTTTAAATCTATCTCTTTACAATTTTCTTATTTCTGAAATCGTCGGTCATTATTGGGGCACCCGGTAGTATCAGACGATTTTGAAAATCGAAGGCTTTGTAACTGAGTTATACTTGATTTCCAATAGTATCTGGTTAGTAAAAAAAAACAATAGAAGTTTGAAATAATCTCAAATATAGTTAAAATGTACATTGGTCTGATAGTTTTAGCAAGGTACTAATTAAAAAAAACAAATGAATTTCGATAACTTTTGACCCGATCCGTAACAGTAATCATCAATATTGCCTCATTATCAGAGAAAGCTGTCAATAAGAGCAATATGGGGGCTTTGTAGATGCATTACAATACAATAATAAAGAGACACTTTCAGTTTTTGACATTTTTATCTTCAAATTTCAAAAAATATACTGAAATAATTATTTTATAACTTTAGAGTTATTTAGGTCATATGATTTCTCACACTTAACAATACAGTTTAGAGCTTTTAGAAGTTCGTGGGATCGGCAATAAATTACAAACGAAAAATAGTAGCTTTGAATATCTTATACCAGAAAATATAACAATAACCTGCAAACGCATGTAACTTATAACAACTACTTTGGCTACCTTGAGCAATAACTACATAAAAGATTGTAAATCTAGCATAAATATTTACAGAGATATCAAAAACAGTTTTTGAAAAAATTTTAAAATGTTTTCTCGTATGCGCAGTATGAAATTGTAGGTTCCCTCAAACTTCTGAAAGTTTTAAACTTGATTGATACGTATGGGAAATAGCATGATCTAAACATATCTAAAGTTATTAAAAAATGAGCTGTGGTTTATCAGGGAATAGAGCGTTAGCCTTCCAATGAGGTGAACCGGATTCGAGTCCCAGCGATGACTGATCGATTCGAATTCTGCACCTGGCTCGCACCGACCAGAGTGCTGTTGTAAAATATTCTCAGTGGTAGACGAATCATGGGTTTGAGTTCCCTTACCGTCAAATTAACCACTGGGGTTCGAACCCGGTTCACCTCATTGGAAGGCGAACGCTCTATCCTCTTAGCCAGGTACCGTTAATTAGCATTTATTTTCATATATATAACGTCGTTGCCGAGTGAAAGGATTAAAACAGGTCTTAGGCAGGGAAGGAGGGTACCAAATTTCTTTATTAATTATTAGTCAGAGCAATCATGAGAGTGAGTACGAAAAGTTGCGCTCCTCGGTTATATGTTAGGGAAAATCCTGCAAAGTAAATCCGTAAAATGTTTCAATTTAGGGAAAGAGGGAAATCTTAGAAATTACTATTGGTGAATTAAATAGATCACGCGATTCCCATGAAGCTTAAAGGGAGAAATGTCTTTATTTAAATTTATACATACTTGTGCCAAAAATAGATTTGGAAACAGGATGTGGCTTTTTAAAAGTGCGAGATAGCATTTCGATTAGAATTAATTAGGATAACATAAAAAGATTAATAGAAGCTTTTTATGTTACATATATATTTATTTGCAATAGCAATTTGAGAGTGTCCTAGAAAGTTGTCAGACTTATCGTAATACGCCGTAATTGTTACGTCGAATTTCAACTGTTGTTGTAATTGTGTTATTAGCGTTTTTGGATGAATCAAACGAAAAAATTACTACTACATGTTATAAAAAAACTACTGTCATTCAAACAAGTTTCCGTGTAATTCGTTTTATAAGCCTATAATCTACACGCTTTACTTATTTCATTTTAAATACATTAACCTATTATTCTAGAATATCCCGTTATGACATAGAAAGGTTTATTCCCAGTTTATCCCAACTCTTATTTGTTCAGAGACTATGTTTTCTAATACGATATCTTAAATAGAATGTTAACGTAGTTAAGACTAAGAAAAATATTAAATGCAATCATTTAAAATGGCATGTATCATCATCACGGTCAACAATGACGATTTATTGCGGAAGAGTTCACGGAAAGTCAAATTATTCAGGAAACACAGAATGATTCACTTTGTTAAGAGCAAACTCCAAATTTGCCTCTTTCTAAGGCAATGTTTTGTTTTTAATGGCATCCTTTCGTTTGTTATCACGTACATTTTGTTTATTTTGGAAAAATTAAAAAAACAGCTATGTAGTTTTTATTACGCTTAACAATTGTCCGCAAATACGGACGGCTTAAGTTAATATTTTTCTACTTTTCATTATATTAATGCTAAATATTATTATGCAAATATTCATGCTAAAATTTTTGTGTTACGCAGTAGTGATTAAGTTTACTTTTTTGTATTCTGCTGCTGTTAATTTTTATTTCAACAAAAATAAAAGATTAAAAAGCGAGTAAATTAGTTTTTTTTTAAAGTTTTTCCAGCATTTAAAAACGTTATTACATGGTTGTCAAGTCTTTTATAATTATGACAAAAAGGCTTTTAAGCAAATTTATGAAACGAAAAAGCCACGTAATGATTTAAAAGTTTTGTTCCATTGTGATAAATTGCATGTTTGATAATTAGATACATATTTTCTAACCCTTTCAAGACCAGTTTTTTCTTCTCCAATAAAAAGATAAATTCATCTTTAATTGATCAAATAGGGCAGGGCTCGAAAAACCGCCCGTTCTCGGCGGTCAAAAATTCCCCGCGGACAACAAATTTCTCGAATCCGAGGTCCGCGTGGACGGCCATTTTCCCGTTAAAGTTCGTGATACATTTTCAATTTTTGTTATCTTACAAGAGTCTATCGCCTCACTTCTATAATGACCCTCTAATCTAGAAATACAGCAACATACTGCGCTTGGTGGAATTGACGTTTTCTCTGTCTGGGAGTACTGCAGCGGTTGAAATTAGCTTTTCAGTAATGAACTTACACAAAAAACACATTACGTACTGGTCTTAACAAGAAGCCTTAAACGCAATTATGAACATCTACCTAACTGGAAAACCCCTTTCAGATTTCTGAGCACAAACCTCTGTAAATCATTGCGAAACTGGCAAACGTCATATTTGATTCATTTAAAAAAAACGCAGTACCCTCGGATAAATTGACATTCCAGATAACTTGACCTTTGTCATTTAAATTATTTCATATAAGAAATAAATTATTTCATAAAATAAATACTAGGTTACTATTAGTAACCTAGTATTTCTTTTATAACTGTATAATGTTATCGTAGTATTTGTAATCCTAATAACTAGCAATTCATTGTGCAATTTATATGATAAATGTAATAAACATGTAATAAATATGTAATAAATATGTAATAAATGTATTAAATATGTAATAATAAATATGTAATAAATAAGAGAAAATTATATTTTTATTTATTTAGAAGTGACGGGTTAGTTTAAAAGAAGGACGGGTACATTGTTGGACAAGCCGTCCTCGGGGACGGTTAAAATTTCCGCGTTTTTTTGAGCCCTGAAATAGGGTAATATTCTGCAAATAAGACTAAAATGTTAATATTACGACAGAAATCTATTTTATATTTTATAACCATCGTTGAACTGACGACCAAATTTTCAGTTTAAGACTGTCAATGTTCAACTCCGTATCCTTGTAATTTTGAACCCAATCCAGAAGGCAAGGGAACTCCTGTATCAAGTATTGGGATAAATTTGCCTTCGTGGAGGACTTTTTAATAGAACTCACCCGCATTTGCGTTACATGGAGGGGAAAACCACGAAACTCAAACCCATGCTCCGTCTGCTACTGAGAATATTTTACGTAAGCACTGTGGTCGGTGAGAGCCGCGTGCGGAATTCGAACTAACCAGATATTGCAGGGATTCAATCCTGGTTCACCTCATTGGGAGGCTAGTGCTCTACCCCCTGAGCCATCCTGGTTCACAGAAAACCATTGTGACATGCGTTCGTATAAAATTCAGATTTATTTAGCTCATAAGTATTTTTTTTTTTTTTGACAAAACTACGGCGTATATATGTCTAGTTTCATTTGTGAAATTTGTATTTCCAGCAAAATGAATTTAATTTTCTTGTGTTTAGTTTTGTTTTTCATGCACAAGGTAAGAAAAACATACCTTCCAACGTTGCTTTATTTAAACAAATTCCTCAACTTTTTGTCTCAAAAGCGCCATAACTGGTTTTTTTAAAAATTTTTGTCAAAATTCTGGACAAATCATTGAATTCGGTTTTTTTTAATCATTATACACTTATGAGGATGAAAATTTTTTAAGAAAATTTAGGTTCCACAATTGCTCTTGTGACAGTTTTCCAGCTATTAGCGTATGACATAGATTATAGCATCATTTGATTCTGTTCCTATGAGTTAGATATAAAAAAAATCATAATCATAAAGATATAAAATCGCCCTCTCCCCCCCCCAGACAATCAAAGTTTCAATACCAGTAGAAAATGAATTAGAAATCAGTCTGTTTTTTTGTCGGGTTAACTTTTGGAGGTTTCAGTGTTTTCTCCATATTGGGGCAAAGTAAGTTAATTTCTTTAATAAAAGTTTGTGTTTAACTCTGTAGTTCCCCTGTACCCCGAGTTACATGCTTATATTTAGAGAATGTTTGCTTTCTCAGTTTGTGAACAGTACTAAAACGGAAAGAAGTAGGCTGTGACTGGTTGAAAATAGTGTCCAAGTAATATCGCGAATATGTTTAAACCAAATATTATGGGAAAATTACACGGTATTGTGCGTTTATTTTAACTGTTTTTTTTTCAAATATCTAGATTTCATACCCAATTTTTATCAAATACCTAATAGCGATCAATGAAGGCTCAGGGGATAGAGCGCTCGTCTCATAATGAAGTGAACCGGGTTCGAATCCCGACAATGGATGGTTTATTCGAATTCCGCACCCGGCTTGCACCGACGACAGTGCTGACGTCAAATATCCTCAGTGATAGATGTATCATGGGTTAGAATCCTCTTTCCTTCAGGCTAACCGTGGGAGGGTTTCGCTGTTTTCCTCACCATGTAACGCAAATGCTTGTTAGTTCATCAAAAAAGTCCCCCACGAAGGCAAATTTCTCCCTCTACTTGTTCCAGGAGTTCCCTTGTCTTCTGGATTGGGTTCAAAATAAAAGGATACGGAGTTGCACATTGATAGTCGTAAACAGAAAATTCGGTCGGCTGTTCAACGACTGTTGTAAAATAAAATACCCAATAGATGTCAAGTTTAATACAAATTATAATCCTTATGAATATCACGATTTCGGCACTTGTTGTTTTTGTTCAGTTCCGAAAATTATTTAAAATACAAAAAAAAAGCGTAGAATTAATAAAATTGAAATGCAGTTTTCTTTTCTTTTTTTTTTATCGTCATGAGGCGATGGCTTTTAGATGATACGTTATAAAAAATTTCTGTAAATAAAAATTATAATTTCTTTAAGATTTAATCGTTTTATATAAAACTTTATTTTAATTACTGGGGAAAAAAGAAAAACGAGAAATACTTATTCACCAAAAGAAGTCTTAAAGCTTGTTCATATTCAGTTATTAGATAATTGTCTGCAGTTTCGAACCGTTAAAATTGTTCTGGAAGGTTCTTTTTTAAAAGAATTCTCGACATTTAGCGTAACAAGATCTGGGATACGAAAAAAAAAAGTCCTTGCTAGAAATTGAATAATTCTAGGGGTAAGGACTTTCTAGAACTTTAACCTCCTTAATCACGTGATTTCGGAGCGACATTGAAATTCTCAAATTCGCGTGACGTCATAAGCTCATTTGAGTGGGAGACTGAAAACAAACCGCCCGATACTATTTTCCAACACATCTGGATTTCTCAGCACGTTCTTATTTGAGAAGTGGCAGATGTTTTGTATCTTCGTTAATGATATTCATGTAAACAAGAGAGTGTGACGCACATTACGCGTTTTTCGTATTTTCAACAGTAGTTTCAATCCAGAAAAAAAAAGAATTATTGCTACTGCTTAAAATGTAAAACAAAAACAATTGCACCTGATGACGTAAACCTTTAGGTAATTTTAAAAAAAAAATTGAGATTAGAAAGCTAAATTATGCTAAAATAACTGAAATCTTAATAACACAAGCTTTTTTCCCTTACTATATTTGTCAAAATTTATGGAAATATTATTTTTAAATCCTTAAATGGAGATCCAAACTTGCTTACTCATTTTGGCAATAATATAAAATACTAATATTTTAAACGCTTTTATCTCAAAGTACGTGTTTTTATTAACCTTTTTGAATTTTGTAAAACATCCAGGCAAGGCAAGTAACTTCATTTCATATATACGCACGATGTTCAACAATTCCTATGTCTCCAGTCGAAAATGTTAGTTAAAATTTTCTGCCCTGTGAGGGGTTAAAGACGCCCGGTGGCTGAGTGGTAGCCCCTCGAGCTCCCGGGTTCGGTTCTCAGGTCGGGCAGGGTTGACTCAGCCTTTCATCCCTTCAGTGGGTCGATAAATGAGTACCAAGCATGCTTGGGAACTAAACACTGTGGGTTTCGCGTTCGGCTGACCACCTAACCGAAACATATGCTCCTGCACCCCAGAGCACAAGGTCAAGAAAACTGAGATGGACACAGTAGGCCTTAGCCCTTCATCGGCAATCGTGCCACTGAGTTTAGTTTTAGTAAGGGATTAAATTATTTTCTAAATAAACGTCGTTGAATGATTAACTGATTTTTGCCATCATGAATAAAAATTCTTAACTAATTTTTGAAAGATGTCACAATTTCCTGATCTACTTACTGATGCGAAAATTGTTTTAACTTGATAGGAAAAATATGTATTGTTTAATTTCTTGTTTTTCTGAATGCTCACTAGTAACAGAAAGAGTAGTAAATCAGATTTTCTAGATCTTCTTTAAAAAGAAAATTAAATGCATAAAAAATTAAGCTTCGAAATGCTTTTTTCCTCACATCAGTGTGATTAACATGATCTAATGAAAGAGTTTTGCTGCAATTAATAGGCTCAGAAGTGCTCTAGTTTTTAGAAAAGGAGTTTTCACAATTTTTTTTGTTGATAAAGAACAAAATTATTAGCATTTTTATCTCATATTTTTAAAACTATAACTCATGAAAGACTCGTTTTTTTATGTGCTTTCACATAAATATGAGTCTAGTAGAATGAATCCGATTCAACGGACATTTTAGATTCAAAAAATTATGAGTATATTTTTTCTAAATTTAAGAAAAAAAAAAGAACCTTCTATAATAATGCCTGTCTAAGCTTTCACAATAAAACTTGTCCCTCTAAGCTTGTCACCAGTGTATTGAAACACCTTTCATATATATATATATATCCGAATTTTATGCAGTTATCTAATATAGCAACGGTTACCAAAAGGTGTTCCGTGTGACACTGGGGTTCCGTGAAAGAATTACAGTGGTTCTGAGAATTAGATTTTTTTTCAAACTAGTAATTATTACATTTATATCCAATCAATAATTTATTTAATATTTCGGTTGTTCATGTAAAATTATTTATTATTTATGTAAATTTGCCAATGAAAAAAAACTTTTTTTTAAATATTTTTTAATATATTGAATAAATTATTTTTTTCAATTATATTATATTGAATAAATTATGAAAAAATTATGCATTTATAAAAATTATGTATTTCTCATCGAATTTCTCAATTCAAAATAAAATAACTAATTTCAAAAATAAAGGATTACGTTTCCCTTATTACTGCTCTCACCTTTCATAAATATCAATATCTCTTATATCTCAACTTTTCTAAGTTTTTTTTTTATTTTGTCAACTTTTATTTATTTATTTTTTTTTTTTACATTCATTTTAGCAAACACTTCATGACTATATACATAATATTAATTAATCCATGTTTCACTTAAAATATTTTCAATTTAACTCAATTAAAAAAAAAAGGTTAATAAGATATATCGTTTTAAATTTGAAAGAACAATGAAAAAAAATATATCGTTTTAAATTTGAAAGAACAATGAAAAAAAAATTATATCGTTTTAAATTTGAAAGAACAATGAAAATAAAATTATATCGTTTTAAATTTGAAAGAACAATGAAAATAAAATTATATCGTTTTAAATTTGAAAGAACAATGAAAATAAAATTATATCGTTTTAAATTTGAAAGAACAATGAAAATAAAATTATATCGTTTTATTGAAAGAACAATGAAAATAAAATTATATCGTCTTATTGAAAGAACAATGAAAAAAAAAAACTAATATCGTTTTAAATTTGAAAGAACAATGAAAAAAATTAAATATCGTCTTATATTTGAAAGAACAATGAAAAAAATTAAATATCGTTTTAAATTTGAAAGAACAATGAAAAATAAATTAATAAATTACTATAACTTTAAATTCAATATTGGGAGTAAAGAAACCAAAATTTCCGCGATTGAATGAAACAAGAAAAAAATTTCTTTCACAGATTGAGAGAGAAATATATTTTTAGAAAGCAGTTAAAAAAAATAATAAGATTTTTGTGTCCAGCATCTTTATAAAGAACTCTTAATGAATTTGAAAAATATAAAACATGAATACATCCAACCGCAAAAGTGTCCTTTATTCGGAAACTACAAAAAATTTTACTTATTTCACTGAGTTGTAAAAACGTAGTTTCTAAATATAAATGAATTCATTCAAAAAAGATATTTTGGACTAAAAACGACACTTGGTTGTATTTTTAGTATCATGTGGAATGGGGTTAAAAGTATATTTAATTCCATCCAATCATCAAAAGGTTGAAAAGAAGAACGTCTGGCATATTTTCTGTTAGACTGAGATTTCTTCAACCTATTTATAATGTTAAGAAATGTAGAAAAGCATTATAAATATCGTAAACTTGTGAACAAATGAAGAAACAGTCATATTTCTATAACTTTTCTCATCATTGGTTTTTTCATATAAAATTTTTCTTATTTTTATTTAAATTTCAAGCAATATTTTTTTCAAAATAGGATTTTTATCATTAAACAGTGCTTACATTGTTTACTCACTGTTAAATTTTTATATCCTTGTAATTTTACATCATTGAAATCTTATATTACAGTAATTGTGAATTATTGAATAAACATTAAAAAGTTTCAATCATTTCCATCCTTTAATTTCTTATTCATTTCATCAAATAATGAATATACATTTCGTCATTGAATAACGTCAACATAGTTTTCTCACCTCTGAATTCTGATATCAGAATAAGTTTACTTCATTGAATAAATATTGAATAACTTACATCATTACCATCCCGTCAAAAATTGAACAAATATTTCGTCATTGAATAACGTCCATACCATTTTCTCCTCATTTAACTGTTACATCGTTTTTATTTTCAAAATGGGACTTTAAAATTATATTGATTTCATCACATTTTGGCTACGCAAAAACAGTTGAAATGGTTAAAACAATTTAAATGAAAAAATTCCAAAATCGTTTTCATAAATGCAATATTTGTAAAAATAAATATTTTTACAAATCTACAATTTCACAGTATATATAATCACAATAAAAAATTCACAATATATATGATTAGGATAATAAATAATTATTTAAAAATTAACTGCCAAAGGTTACCTTTTTTTCCAGATAAACACAAGTTTCCATGGGCCTGTACGATTCTAGCGATCTTTATTTTAGTTTTTGGTTTGTTTTTGTGTCATATTTAGTTAATAAAAAATTTACTTTCAATACCCTTAAAGTTTGTGGAGGTGTAAAGTGTAACATAGATGGTTGACTTTAGAACTTGTGTATTTAAACTTTACTTTAAATAAGGAATTAATCGAGAAATAAAAAGCATTAAGGTAATAAAAATGTATGTTGAATCTATGTGTATTGTATTACACTCCTTTTATAATTATGTTCACAACTAGCAAATGAACTAATCTGTCACACCGCAATGAACTGAGGAACAAAAGTGAAACGTTGTTAAATATGGCATTAAGGCATTTTGTAAGGCATACAGTTGATTTATATTTTTAAAAACAACTATGCATGAGATAATCAAACGCAATAGATCTATCCAACTTTTATTAAAAACGCTATAATAAAGGCCTGGGACAGTAACGTAATAAAACAGTTTTTTTTATAAAAAAAAAACAAAAAAAAAAAAAACAGAACATTCTTACTTTAAAATGTTCCTCACTATTGCTTCCAGATAGGTACTTTAAAATTTTCTCGAATTTCCACTTCACAGCAGCATTCTACTTTATTGTCTATATCAATAGAATAGAAAAAGTTATTTTATCCATAGATACATACATGCAAAAATTATTTTATTTTATATCATAGTTTTATCCTGATCATGATTTACTCTACAACTTACTCTCCCAAAGTTTGTCACAACATTTGTGTGACCCCCTATTATAAATAACGAGTTTAGTTTATAATTGAAAGGATGATTCAAAAAGACATAATTTTTTAGCTTACAAATGTAATTGTAAGATTCCTTGTAACTGTAGATATGTTACTTATTAAATAATTTAATATAAAATGAATTTTCAATTTATTTTTTTCATTTTCATCGTTTTTAAAATTTTTTTTAACTTGTTTTAAAAATATATAAATAAATTTTTATTAAAAATGTTGTCTGAATTAAGTTCTAGAGCTTATATGACCTTTGAAATCTAGTATTCAAAGGTCATATCGAGAAAAATTGGGTAGTAGTACTCGTAATTTTTCATAGATTTTATTTGTGATAAATTTTAATAAATCAATTATTGATAAAGGGTTTGGAAACATACTCAAAGTACGTGGTTTGGAAGTATTTTATTCATTAGGAAATTAAAACGGCCTTCTTGGCTGTGGAACTTTTATTAAAAGGTTAATAACAAACAAACGTTAACCTTATCCTAAATTTCTTATAGGATGAAAAAAGAAAAAGGTTAGGCTCATAATGAATCATTTATTCGAACAATCTGGAGGATAAAAATAACAGTCTTGTTTTTCAAGGGAAAAATTATTACTATTATATCGGTTTTAAATATTATGTTTGTTAACAGTAATTGAAAAAATAACGTTAAAATTAAGACATTATTAGCAAAGTTAAAAACGAATATTAACATTAGCCCGAACTTTTTATGAAGCTATAAATTGTTTTATATTTGATTAACGGGATGGTTTTTGATAGCTGCACTATTATTACTCAATTATTTGTGAAACATAGGAACTTGTGAAAAATAGGATAACTGAGATATTTTCTTAAAATGGAAGGTAATATGACTATAAAAGATATTTTTTCAAAAATATTACGTTTGTTTAAAGTGGTTAAAAAATGTTTGTTATTAAAAGTTAATAACAAACAAACGTTAACTTTATCCTAAATTGCTTATGATAGGACGAAAAAAAAGGTTACGCTTATGATGAATCATTTATTCTTCGATCTGGAGAAGAAAAATAACAGCTGGTCTCATTATTGAAAGAAAAAACTAACAATATTATATTTATTTTAATTATTAC
The DNA here is from genome assembly GCA_949128135.1 of Parasteatoda lunata. Taxonomy (NCBI): domain Eukaryota; kingdom Metazoa; phylum Arthropoda; class Arachnida; order Araneae; family Theridiidae; genus Parasteatoda; species Parasteatoda lunata. The sequence goes on along the minus strand of OX421972.1, from coordinate 93,954,580 downwards.
GTTCGTTAACAACAACGTAATTACGTTTGTTAACATCAACGGACATTAATTAAAACAACGTTAAAATAATTGCAAAATTAATAAGTTAATTACAAACATTAACGGTATCCTAATTTATTTATGAAAGGATAAGTTGTTCTTTGTTGGTTTTACGTGATGCTTTTCGATGGTTGCGCTATAACAACTTCATTATTCCAATGACTTGGTTAAAAATATAAGATAACAGCAGGCCTCTTTTTCTTAAAATGAAAGATAGGACTATAATTAAATATGTCTTTTGTAAAATTTTACGTTTGTTTAAAGTTCACTCAAAAACAACGTTAAAGGGATTAAAATAATTATTTAAAGGTGAATATAAACAAACGTTAACCTTATCCTAAATTTGTTTTATGCGATGTTTTTTGAGGTTTGTGTTTTAAAATGAATCATTTACTTCAATTACCTCGTGAAAAATAAGATAACTACTGGCCTCGTCCTTAAAAAAAGATTGACAATAATATATATCTTTTTTTTTTAAAAAAAAATTCATTTAATGCTATCTCTGTAATTGCGGCTTCTATTTATCAAAATTAGACGAATTCTGCCTATTTGGGTAAAGGTGTACTTTATATTTGTTTACTCAGACACGGATGATAAACAAAGATGGATTATTTTATCTTTTGTTGTTATAAATTTGTATGAGTAAATATAGATATAATTTCTGGATTTGGGCAAGTTTATTATAAGTTTCATCCTTGACTTTTGTTATTAAACAAACTTAAAATCAATGTATGTTTTGAAGAAAACCTGCATGATAGAAGGTCAAAATTTTATGAATCAGTAGCAGTCAGTTAACGAATAAATTTTATCTTTTGAACTTAGTGTTTAGATATTATTTTTAAATATAACGTCTCCTTCATTATCCGTATAAACTTGTACTGAGAGGATCGGGTAACTAGCCCTTCCATTCCAAATTACCTCCTTATAGGAGTGGACTGTTCCATATCTGTTAAAATTTGAAAATCGAAAATAAATTACTATTTTTTTCATAACATAATTTTTCTTTTTAATACACAGCTTATTTTTTTTTATTACGATTCTCACATATTACTAATATTAAGCCTCATTGGAGTCAACCAAAGTCCGACAATTTTTCTTAGTTTTACCTATTAGAATAAATATCCTTTTTCCATTAATTTTGCTTTTTCGAATATAGCCATTTTTTATTTAAATTATTATTTGCTAACAAATTTAATCAAACATCATTAAGGGTACGGTGCTTTTTGTTTTTACATTTCTTCTATACGAATTGGTAGTATTTCTCCATTAATTTTAATTTTCAATACGTAACTTATTAATTATTTTTTTAGTTGAACTACAACTCATTTTAAATTATTTAGTTTCGTAGATTCACGATTTAAAAACAAAACTATAAAATAATAATAAATACATGGTTTCAAATAACTTTAAAAATGCTAACTTGGTGACGTAATCCACCCAAGCTGATCATTTAGCTTATGTGACATAATCAATAAAAAAACAATTGAATGTTAAAAAAAGTGCAAAAAGGTTTCTTTATTCAATGAGAGCTATAGTCTAGAATATATCGCTTCAGTAATCCTAAAAATATTTGAAAGAAAGAAAATCGTCTGCAGTCAGGCAAGTTTTAAGCCAATGAAAAAATTTCTTTTTTCATACTACTCTATCGAACGAATTAAATGAAAATTTCGAAATCAATTTAGGATCGGGATCCCTTGCAGCCGCTGTCCAAATTTCAGGGAGTTAGCTCAAATGGTTCTGGTGTTATAAGAGGGACACACACAAACAAACTTTTCATTTTATTATTATGGATAACAATAAAACTATCAATTTGTTTATTTCAATGTTAAGAACAATTTATGCCTTACAACTGTGTTACACGCTTAATGTGATAAGATAGACAAAACTTATCAGTTGATTATTGCAAGATTTTCCATCGCAATAAAATTGTGTTATTTGGACAACAGAAATGTTTTGAACTGACAATGATTGCGCTTATTTTCTTCTAACAAATTACTGTTTGTAGACTGTCATAAGATTAACTAAATTTATCAGTCATTCATCACAATAGACGATGTTGCACCCGATTTACCTTATCAAAAAAGTACCCTCTAGATAAGAACACTTTAAAACGTTTTTCAATAACACTTGTTAGAAAAATTATTTATAGGATTAATTTTTTAAAATAAATTTTACATGTCCATTATCAATTTGGTTATTATCAGCAGTTGAACCAGACGGAATATCGGAATGACGGTACTGATATTTTAGAATCAGGGGCGGATTACCCATTAGGCCAGACTAGGCCATTGCCTGGGGCCCCCAATGATTAGGGGCCCCATTAAAAAAAAATTTTGAAAATAAATTTTAAAAAATTAGGAAAATTAATGATTTTTGAAAACAAAATCAATTTCAAATATATATTAATAAAATACGATAATTTTTTTAGTTCTTATTTAACAAAATAAAGTAAAATTTAATTTATTATTATTTATTTTTATTTTAAATATGCTTTCTTAAATACTTTTATATTTGAATAAATAAAAAATATACGAGAAAACAATTTAATCTAAGCGCCCCAAAAATTTGAATGGCCTAGGGCCCCGCGTGCGCTTAATCCGCCCCTGTTTAGAATACATACTTACGACATATCGTAATTTCCATTCATTATAATAATTGTCAACGAGTATAATTATCAGCAACAATACTATCTTGCTTAATTTTATCGATGGAAATTATCGAATAACGGTTACATCCTGGTGGTTTGAGAGAAATATCGACAACTTTTTATATCGTGAATCACAAACTCACATCCTAATTCTATTATTAAACTTAGGTAATTATTTATTAAATTTAAATAATAAATTAAATTTAAAAATTCTTTTGGTATTGTTTAATAAAAATAACTTAATAAATTTGAATTATAAAAATTGTGAATTAGTTAAAATCACTGTTAATCAGGAAAGATTGATATTTTCAGGAGATGTACAGTACACAAAACCCTGAATATAACATTTGATTAATGATCCGGTTCTTTCGCTCTAGGTCTCAATCTTAATGGTTTGAAGGGATGACCTGAATAATTCTTTTTAATGATCACACTCCATGACCGTATTTATGACCACACCTTTTTTATAATCGGTTTTCTGACCCCCCCCCCCCAAAAAAAAAAAAAAAAATTTGGTGGGTAGCCGCAATCTGAGAAATAGGGCAGTATAATTTGAAGATCCGGAGTGCGATCCAATGTTTGGACACCCTTAGTGTTAATTTAACTTTTTGCATATTTCTCCTTTCCCCTATAAATTTATAAGTGCATTGAAAATTATACCACACAATTATAAAATTCTTATCCAGTTAATTTCACGCACAAAAAAAATCGTTTACTTCAAATTCGATTTCTTAAAAATTATTCGACCGATTTTGTTCAAATTTTACATATTTTGCCATATAAAATTACATTCTTTAAAATGGTATAAAAAGTTGTATACCTAACAATCAAATGTCTTTCAACTATTGTAAAATAAAATAATTTTTGCATGTATGTATCTATGGATAAAATAACTTAATAATTGTATGCAAAACTTTTTCTATTCGCTTAAAAAGTTCGCAAGATAAAGGGAAGTACGCAAAAAGGAAAATTAACATTAAGGGGTTTAAACTTTTGATTGCTTTCCTGACCAAATAAATAAGACAATATTTCTGGAATTGCGGCTATATTTTTGGGGTCCGAAATCCAATTACGAAATTAAAGGTTTGGAATTGAAATCCAGTTTGGGCCAAGTTGCTTAAAAGTGTTATTTTGTTGAATGCATTATAATTTCTTCTCTTTCTTTCATTAATGTTTATGTTGTTAATTATACAATTTCTAGAATTTATGGATTCTGGAATATGCTGCTCGAGAAAGTTCGAAAATTGTATACAAGCTCATGTAACATTCAGTTTAATTGAATAAAATCTCACGTTGAGATCAATAATCTGTGTGTTCTTTCATCTTTAATAACCCAGAGTTTGTTTAATCTACGTGACAGACAAGTAGAGGCGCCGGGTTCTGATAGGGATAAAAAAAACAACGGAAGATCTGCACAGAAGCAAACGACTTCAAGGACTTCAGCCTGAGTTTGGATGTTTGCCGATTTCAAGTAGAAGTCAGAAGAATATACCCGAAGAGCAACTGTCCAGCACTGATCCAGTACTAATCCCGACATATCAATCGCTCAGAAATCCAATCCTTGAATTTTTTTCCGGGAAAGACCAGCAAGATGCTAGTAGGTGGCTGAAGGACTTGCTACAAACGATTGCCACTTATAATCGCTGGGATGAAACAAATGTGGTTAGGGAACGTAATCTTCTGTCTAGCCAGAGCAACCAGACAAGGGTTCGATAACAGTGAGGATGCGTTTACAGATTAGACTACATTCCAAAATTCTCTGAAAACTACTTTTTGTTGAAGTGATGGTGTGCATCGACAAGCAGAAAGCCAGCCTCTTGCTCACCCGTATACATTATACTGGATAGAAACCTGAATTTTACAACCAAGATGTGCTGTCTCTATGCCGGAAGGTGAATCGATATGCCTGAAAACGAAAAAGTGGCGCATCTCATGAAAGGTATTGCGAAAGATCTTCATCAAATCCTATTAGTACACGATTATTCAGCAGCTGAAGCATTTACAAATTGTTGCCATCCAAATTGGAAATCTTCGACTGTCACGGATCAACCTATCAAGATTCCAGAGTCTCCCCAATGTTTCCACAGTTTCAGACACCAATGATGTGCGATCTTTGATACGCAGGATTGTAAGGGAAGAGCTTCAAGAATTTTTCCCGGAGAATTTAAACTATCATGATATAATGAATCAGAGGAGAAATGCTACTAACGTAAGCACTAATTTATTACCATTCTGTGTAACTATTGTGTTTAGTTTACGCGTTGAGATACTGTAGGGAACGACGACAAATATTTACTGACTCAAGAAATTTTAAGATGACAAGCTCTCGAAGAGATATGGACAATTACTCTCTATACAGTTTGGACGCTATGTCCTAGCCACCAATTTAATCGCTGGCAGTTTTCATCACCTATACGCCTTTCTAGTCGCTTTCCACCAGATTTGATAACAGAAACTAACTTGGGTCCGCAATTGAAGAGAATACTTCGTCGTGTAATATAGGTTGAAAAAAGAATAATACTTATGTTATCGAAAATCGACAACACGATAGGGTTCTTGTTTCAGGTACCGATTATTTTGTCATTTCTGAGGAATTATGCAGGAAGTTAAAGGCACCCATGTTTTCTGAGTTAGGACCAATATTGAAAACTGCAGGTGGAAAGCCTGTGACCGACTCAGGAAGATGTGACTGAAATTAATTTAAATGAAGCTACGAAACCATTTGAATTCCTGGTGTTTCCAAACTGTAGCCACTAAATAATACTTGGATGGGACTTTTTCCATGCCACAGATGCCATCATAGATTGTGGCTATGAAGAACTCCAAATTGCAAAGATTGTTCCAAATAGTCTTTTAAATCTAAATTGTCAGTTGTGAAAAGCAGTTTTGCATACCAGTTTCAATTATCTCTGTCAAGAATATCTGTGGTAAGGTACGGGGAACGAACTACTTTCGTGTAAATTAGATAATACTAACCAGGACGAAAATAGGCAGCCTTACAACCATGACGAATGACGCAATTAGTTCTCGAACTGATAAAACCAAAAAAGTCCTAGAGAACACAAATCTAGAAAAAGATTTACTCGAGAAAAACTAAAAAAATTCTAGATCCTGTGCCGACAAATACTGAAGAAGGGGAGTTACTAAATCTTTCAGAAGAATTTTGTGACATTTTTAATTTCATTAGAAAAACGAAGTCGGAAAGCAATAATGTAAAAGCACAAAATAGACTCTGCTCCAATTAAGCAAAGACCTTATCGAACATTTGAAACTGAGAGACACGTGACTGTTGCAGAAATACAACGGATGCTAAGAGAAGACGTAATATAGCCATCAGACAGTCCATGGTCATCCCCCCAGTGGTATATAGGAAGAAAAAATGGCGCTTTTGTGTCTACTACAGAAAGCTGAATAAAGTCACCAGAAAAGACGTCTACCCTCTACCAAGTATCGATGATGCTTTGGCCTGCGTTTCTGACGCAGAAATCTTCTCTATGATGGATTTAAAATCAGATTAATCAGAAAAGACAGCTTTTGGGACACAGATTGGTCTTTACAGATTTAAGTTATGCCTTTTGGGTTAACTCCCCAGCTACTTCCGAACAAATGATGGGCACAGTACTGCGAGACCTTAAATTGGATATCTGTCTTTACTATCTAGACGACGTCCATAGTATATGCACCGAAAACATGTACTTTAATATTTTAGTAACAATAAAACAACCTGGTTATAAATACTTTACTTCTATCTAAAATTTTTGATTGCTTTTTATTTAAAAAAGAAGTGCAGATTACTTTGCTTAGATCCTATTTTTATACTTTTTAAAAACTGATATTTTAAATTTATATAAATAACACGTTAAAAAAAAGAAAGGCTATTTATAAATTTTTTAACTTCATCTTCGCTCTCTATCGCTGTTCTGAAAACAATTTCAGATGAAGATTTTTTCATCTATTATTGTTGATGGAAATTGCTCTAAACAATTTCGAGAGAACATCTGGTTTAAAAAGAAAAAAAATTATGTTCGCTGCCATTGCTGAGGGTGTAAAAAACTTTTTTAAGTTCGTTTACACACTGTGCGCTGAGCAACTTGGCGAAAGATTTGGTTATACTTGAGGGTTTTCGCTAAGAATGCCAAGCGGTGCCTAAATAATGAGTCCTTTAGTGCTACTTTTCGAAACCAGACATCATTTAGCGCTCTTAACCGCAATCAAATTTCGCCAATACAATAGCGACCTACCTCTCCTTTTCCGGTAACCCCAATTACAAGCAATGTGATTTTTACACTTAACCTTGATCGCCTTCCTGAGTTTTGATTTAAATATATTCAAATATGAAAGGGAAACGCAAAAATAAATATATCAATGGAAAAAGTTAATCAGATATCACTGATATCTTTATTAAACAATAGATTTAATCGGTTAAAACAAAGAGTTTGAATTTATTTAACCACAGCATTAAGTAACGCACATCGTGGCGTTACTTAAAGGACTTATTCTACTTAGAAAAAAAATTAATGTATTTCTTTTCTATTTTAAATATACCACTGAACTAGAAATCTACTTTTAATATTCAGAGCTATCAAGGCTGGGGAAAGCGAGTATCTTCCCAGGGCTCTAAGAATACCTCCAAGAAAAGAGAAGACCTCAGCACGGGTTACCATAAACAAGAAATTTGATCCTTTAGTTAGTCTAAACGTTATGACATCTTTTGTATTTACCACCATTGCGTAGCTTAGTGGCCCGAACGTATTGACATCTTTCTTATTTTGCATCCACTGCGCAGTTTATGTTTGTTATAGTTTGTCTAAAGTAGGAACTCTCCCAGTCATTCGTATGGATCCGTGGTGGTAATTATGGTAATGAGATATAATTATTTCAAGTAGGGGTGTGGGGTTATTGCTAAGAACAGGTTTTGGTTTGGGTCGGCGAGAGAAGGGGAATCTTTTTCTTCGGTCTATTGTGTTAACCCTAGAGAGAAAAGAAGTTACCATCCCTGAAATGCGCTATTCTTGTTTCCATAGCAGCAGATGGCTTCAGACTTTGTGGTGGAGGGAGTTCTTACCGTATACAAACTATACTCCGAACTACTAATTCGCAAGCTGAGGTCTTCTTTTTTTTCTTGGAGGCGTTGCTCTAAGAGGCTACACGCTGGGGATGTTCAAAATATTTTTTTTGTTAATTAAGAAATTTTAATACTTTAAAATTGCGCAGTATTGTTAATTGGAAAACCTTTTTTTTAATAATAACTATGAAATGGGAAAATGGCAATAGTATTCTCATATTTAGAGAAAATTAATAATTAGAAAGTATGATATATTTAAAAAAAATTTAATGGTTATATGATCGGTGCCAATGAATGCAAAATTTTTCAAATAGGCACAAATGTTTTGTACATAAAACATAAAAGCCGAATTATAGTATATAAAATTTGAAGGACAAAAAAAAATTACCAATTAAAACCGAGAATTTGATTTTTCAAAAATAAGGCGAAAATCTTAAATCTTAAGCAAATCTATCCAAAAAGACAAAAAAAAAAAAAAAATAATAATAATGATGTCCGATTTAGAAAGGCACAACTAGGTATGCTAGGGTAAAAATTTCAAAGTAACTGATCAAACTTTTAATTTATAATTTACAACTAAATATAAAATAATAGTTGCATTTTTTGACCTTTTTCTTGAAATGCGTATATATTACAGAGAATTCGTAAAAAATTACTCGTACGTCTAATTCCTAGTCAGTTATCTAAGATCATTATTTCCAAACACTACAGGTCCCGCAGTGGACTGATCGTTAAGACACGGTTCCCAGCAGATCACCGAAGTCAAGCATCACTGGCTGCGGTCAGTTTGCGGGTGGGTGACCACTTGGATCAGTCTGCGTAGGGACCGAGGGTGTGCGGTATTGGTCCTCGTTAAACTGTTCTACCGTAAAGTGCTCGACTTCGCGTGCAGGTCGTTGGGCTACCGAAGCAGGGGTGCCATCCCCTTTGCAGAGGATCAAAATTGTGATGGCATGTCTTCGGATCATCCTCAGGGATGTTTCCCAGACCGTCGCCAATAGCCCATTGTGCAGCTCTAGTGCGACGTAAATTAACAACATCACATCACCAAACACTACAGAGAAAACAAAGTTTTTTAAAAAATGATAATTTGTTAAGACGTTTGTTCGGTGTTTTTTTTAAACGTTGAAAAGTTGTGTGCTTTTAAGGAAAAGTTAAAAAAACTATGAGTTTTTGCCATTTTTTTCACCTTCTCAAAATGAGAAATATAATTTTTTTTTATTAATTGAAATTTTAAATTTAAACTAATTAATATTTTATTGATCTTAAATGCTACATACATTAAAAAATTCGTAATATTTCTTTGAAAATTTCATCGCCGAAGGTATTCGGTTACTCTTAATTGAATGAACGAGCGAAAGTTTAAAAAAATTACATAAATTAGTTTAATAAATTTATATAATAAATAATAAAAATAAATTTAAATTAATAAATTTTAATAAATTTAAGAAATAAATTTAAATAATAAATTTGAAATAATAAATATTATAATAAATTTTAAAAAATATAAAAATTAGTTTTTATTTTTATTTTGGGTGAAGTCTAGACCCCATAAACTCACCCTCTGAGCCACGGGCTTTAATCATGATTTTCTTATCTCCAGAAGTTATATATAGTTATGATAGTTTTTCCACTAAACAGTTTTAACCGGAACTTCTTATTCTTTATATAGACTTGTTTAGCATTAGGAATACGAATAAAAAATTGTTTAACGATTATAAAAAATTCTTGATATTGTTATCAAAGTTTGTTTTCAATCTTCCGAATTTTCAAATGGGGTATTTTATTTTCTTTATCGCATTGTCTATTATTAATTTTTGATATTTTATAAAAATTGGTATAAAATTATTTAGAAAATAACAAGGGTAAATATTAAAAGGAAATATAATTGGTTACGAAGTTTATTGGCTTAAATACACCTTGCTACAATAATTTCACACTTTAAACACTCAATTGAAACACATGAATAAATAATTGAAATTGACTTAATAAAGTTTGAATAAGTAAAAATACTTAATTCAAACACTTAATATGAACTTCTTACTTCAAAATATAGCAGCATATTCGTAGCGTTTTAAAAGATAAATTTCGAAACAGTATAATTTATAACTAAAAATGAAAAATATTTCAAAACATTTAATTTTTTTCCTTCTCCGCAAAAGAGAGCAAGGACAAACCCCCTAGTAGCTGTAAAAAAATATTTTTTTAAAAATAGGATTTTGATTAAATGAGTTTAAAAAATGTATACAAGCATTTTTTGATTTGCTTACATAGTTGAGAGATGAGGCGAAATATGCAAAAAGAAAAATTAGCAATAAAGGGCCCCCTGCCTAAATTATTGGGTCCTTACTTTCTAAATTGCAGTTATAGATGCTCAAGATTAGACCGTCTAACCTTTAGACCAGTGATTCTCAATCTTTTTTTTTTGTCGCGGCACATTTTTAACGATCTCAAATTTTGGCGGCACACAAAGAAAAATATAAGGTTATAAGTTGTTTACTTACGTATAATACACTGTGTAATATAGTTTATGATAATAATTTGGAATGTAAAATAAAATAATATAATATGCACTACAAAAACAACAGTACGTTTATTAAGGGATTAATTACAAATGAATAATAAGAATACTTTTAATGCGAAATTTGAGCTTGATGTTTTTTGATAATTTCATTTATATTTGGTCGTAAAAATGACAATGCTACTCTCATATCGTCTTCTTCATTTAACAATCTCAATATTATTTTCGTTTTTATGTTGGTTAATACTGAAAATCCGAATTCACACAAATAACATGTAGAAAATTGTAATATTATTTTTAAAGCTTTTTTAGCTATCATGGGATAATCGCATCTAATGTTAATCCAAAATGAATTAATTGAATCTTCCGAATATTTTAAAATTAAATCTCTATTGTTAGAAAGCGAAATTAATACTTCCTCTTCATTCAAAGTTAATTCAAATACCGAAGTATTCGTTATCACAAATGGATTACGAACCCAATCAAATTTTTTTATATCTAAATTTGGGAAATAATGAATAATTCTCTCCTCTAATGTTGTCAAATGGTCAATAACAATTTTATGAATAGTTTTATTAAAATCCTTTGGGACTCTACTCGTAATAAAAAAAAGTGTTATAATTTTTACCATATACATTTCTAAAATTTGGCGGCACACAAAAGTGCCGCGGCACAGTGGTTGAGAATCACTGCTTTAGACAGAGAAATTTATTACGAGAAAATCAAATCACTAGATCAGAAGTAAGTAAGGTTCTAGTTTTTCACGTAGTAAACTTTTGTGACTTAAGAAACAAATATATCAAACAATATTTGAAATTATTAAAATTCTTGTTTTTTCCATTTTAGTAGAACTATTTTGAAAAAAACAAAACAAAGACTGAATGAGGTTAAATACCTTGTAATTACATTTAATATTGGAATTTTCTAAGATCTTAACTGTAAAGGTTTATGTTCATTTTAACTCTACATGTCTATTACCTATAATGAAATTAACGAAAATTCGCCTAGAAGTTGAATATTTCTAATTAGGTTTCGACAGCCATTCTCTTGTGAAATTATTGTATAACCATCGTAGAACAGCCGACCCGATTTTGGCTATACGACTATTCAACTCCGTAGCCTTCTAATTTTGAACCCAATCCAGAAGACAAGGGAACTCCAGGATCAAGTATTGGGAGAAATTTGCCTTCGTGGAGTACGTTTTGATGGAACTAACCTGCATTTACGTTAAATTGAAAGGGAAACCGTGAAATCCTCCCATGATTAGCCTTGCGGCAAAGAGACTCAAACCCATGATCCGTCTACCACTGAGGATAATTTACGTCAGCGCTGTGGTCGGTGCGAGCCTGGTGCGAAATTCGTATTGACCAGCTATTGCTGAGATTCGAACACAGTTTGTCTCATTGGAAGGGAAACTCTCTATCCTCTCTATCTCTCTATCCTATGAAGTTATATAAAAATTTTCATGTAAAATGTTGTATAGGTTTATAATATTAAGGTAAAACAAACATTAATTTACGGCCTGTTTATGATCATCGCTCTTAGTATCAAAATTGTTAAAAATAATGTTTAATAATTGACACTTTTGATATCACAAACTAATATATAAGAAGAAAAAAAACATCACCCAATGCTGACGAGCTAAGTATCAAAATCTGCTTGAGGAAGAAGAGATCGGGTGAAAACCAATTGTTCAAAATCTCTTTGAAGTTCATCCAAATCAAATTATTATTCAATCAATTATCATCAAATCTGTCTTCATTAATTAAACTGATTTTGATATTTTCAATAAGGTTTCTGTTGGTGCGGGGTAACAAAAGGGGGGTAATTTATCCAGGAATCTTCACTACTAATTAGCGTGGACTGTATTATCGCTGGTAAGACCTAAAAATATTAATTTTTCTAAATCTGGTAAATTAATTTTTCTAAATCTGGCATTGGAATACTACAAGAGAGAGATCACCACCACTTTTTAACAGCTTGTTTATTGCGACTCTGACTGTTACGAAACGTTACTGTAGATGGCGCTGGAGTAAAGATATAACATCTTCAATAACAGTCAGAGCTTTAATTCATATTTGTTTTTCCTTTTCGTAAATATTAATTTGACACCCCTCATATAATAACTTGTTAAAATTCATTTTGACTACGAGTTTAAAAATATATAATATGGGTGGTGAATACAGAACATCTTGAACAATTAATGAAATTAGAAAAAAAAAAACATTTCAAAATTTCTTTTTTTCATTATTTTAGAAAGAGATAAGTTTATCTATACTTGCGTCAAATCTAATCTTTAAGCACTGTGTATACTACGATACATAATATTCTTCTGCCATTGAATAGTTTCGATTAATATTTTTTATAATCTTGCTTAAAAAGATGGAAACAAACAAATATAGATACAATTGAAGATAGACAGTAATAACTATGAAGAATTCAATTGGAAGCACAAGAATCCCACGAAGAATACTTTATTATGAAAAAACTTAAAAAATTCGCTCGAAGGGAAAGTAAAAGAGAAACAAGCTTGGTTTTCCATTTGGCATGATTTGTTTTCGGAACCCTTTTACATGTAATTTCTCCTTTTATTTGCCCAGTCGCATATCTATTTTTATTCATTATGCAGTAAAAATATTTATATAATTGAAAATTACGAAAATTTTTATGAGTTTAATATCTTGCTCATAAATATTCTATAGTTTTTTAACCAGTTTAAATGCTTTCAATTTTTTCCACTAATGTCGTGTAGCAGACGAAAAATTAATGAAAATTTTCAAATTGATTTATGCATTATCGATATATTTTGCGCAGCATTTATTGTGAGTTTTTATACGTTCTTCAATAAAGCTTTTCAGGTGGTTTGAAACATTATCACAAATCATAAAATATTTATTCTTATTATCAATCTAAGTATTTATAATTTTCACTACTAAGAACTACTAAATAATATTACCTCACCTATTTATTTTCTATAATGTGACAAATAATGATTGTAGGTTCTTGAGTATTAATTTTCTCCTCCATCATCTGGGACACCTATGAAAAGTACAGTTCTCAGAGAATAGACATAAATGTAAGTAGTAAATATTTGACTATCAATAAATATAACAAAATAAAATAAATGTCTGTCTGCATGCTGGATGGCGAATGTATACACCATAGAACGTTCTAGAAGCACTACCTTATGTTCTTAAACCTGGGACACCTGGTGTTTTAAAATGTTACTTGATTTTCATCTATTTTCCATTAAGTCAGCAGAACAGGGCTCGAAAAAACTCGGAAATTTTAACCGTCCACGAGGACGGCTTGTCCAACAATGTACCCGTCCTCCTTTTAAACTAATCCGTCACTTCTAAAAAAATAAAAATATAATTTTCTCTTATTTATTACAAACATTTATCATTTAAATAGCGCAATGAATTAGTAGTTATTAGGATCACAAATACTAGGATAACATTATAAAGTTATAAAAGAAATACTAGGTTACTAATAGTAACCTAGTATTTATTTTATGAAATAATTTATTTCTTATATTAAATAATTTAAATGACAAAGGTCAAGTTATCTGGAGTGTCAATTTATCCGAGGGTACTGCGTTTTTTAAATGAATCAAATATGGCGTTCGCCAGTTCCACAATCAATCTAATGATTTACAGAGGTTTGTGCTCAGAAATCTGAAAGGGGTTTTCCATTTAGGTAGATGTTCATAATTGCGTTTAACGCTTCTTGTTAAGACCAGTACGTAATGTGTTTTTTTGTAAGTTCATTACTGAAAAGCTCCTTTCAACCGCTGCAGTACTCCCAGACAGAGAAAACATCAATTCCACCAAGCGCAGTATGTTGCTGTATTTCTAGATTAGAGTGTCATTATAGAAGTGAGGCGATAGACTCTTGTAAGAAACAAGAATTGAAAATGTATCACGAACTTTAACGGGAAAATGGCCGTCCGCGCGGACGTCGGATTCGAGAAATTTGTTGTCCGCGGGGAATTTTTGACCGCCGAGGACGAGCGGTTTTTCGAGCCCTGAGCAGAACTATACGAACGCTAAAGCATGGAATGACTTTCTAAATATTCTGTTAAGTAAAACATGTGTTCGTTAGATTGCTTATATGACGTTACATAAAACTATCTAAAATTATCCATCAACAGCCGATCTTACGTTCTTGTAACACTTAACGTTTTAAAAATTTTAATTTTAGAGTTCCTATTAAAAACACAAATAGTTTGAATGACTTGCGAAGTATTTACTTTATACTTAAAATATATATTCATAAATTTTTCTGATATAAAACGCTCTAAAAGCATTGTCTTATTGACAACCGGCCTTATACTCTGAAGACTTGGAAAGCGCATTTAAAAAATGTTACTTAAAATGTTTTTCTAAGTTGTTTTTCAAACTTGCACTAATCTTTTCGATTGTAAGTAGGATTATTCAAATACTAAAAATTTGAATGACGTATGAAATATTCAGTTTTTACGTAAAGCATATGTTGATACAAGATAAAATTTTTTTAATCCTTTCTTTAACTCGACTTTCCAGAAGTAATAAAGTGCGGCTAATCTTTGCAATTTATGGATTCGGATTTAGAAGTTAGATAACAACGAAACTTCACGAATTTCTTTTTTTAAAAATCGAAACTAAATAGTTATAATGATAAAATGCTTTATTTGTTCTGTTCAGTAGAATATTAATTACCCTTGTATAAATATAATTTTAGATAAATGTCATCGTAAGATGCATGTATTTGTATTAAAGATAGAACTGAAGTTCTATGGTCATAAAATATGAGTTTACGAACATAAAACTATAATAATAACTCACATGGATCATTTTATATCAGTGAAGCTGTTTCTGTAGATATCTTGAGAGTTAAAAAATGATAAAAGATGATAAATTTTTCATAAAATCGCTTTCGGTTTTTGAGTATATTGAATTACTTATCAACTTGTTAATATTTTGATCTCTTCACTCATCTTAATGGCATTCATAAAAATTCTTTTAATGATTACGAAGCAGACGATAAACCAATCTTCTTGAATTGAAAAGCAGACGACCTTTATTGACCGAACAAATCTGGCCCAAGCGGGAATTTGTTTTCTGTTTTGCACGTGCGACTGCGGTGGTAAAAAACTGTTCGATTTTGAAAAAAGGAAATCTTAGAAGGAAATCTTAGAAGGAGGAATGTTATCTAATTTTTAATATCTATATCGTTTCATCGTTCTTAAAAAAGTTTATAAAATTCCATTTGATCAGATAATTTTGCAGCAGGCGATAAATTTTTCCAACTGAGATGCTGAAAAAGTCAAACTGGACAAAACAAGAATTTGTTTTTATGTATTGAAAAAAAAAAAAATAACGAACAGATAAGTTTCAAAAGAATGCCGATACTGATAGAAACATTTTATTGATTTTTTTACATATACTAACTTTCAGTACCCCCTCAAATAACATCTAATAATAAAAGTGTTAACTACAGTTTCGGCTGAAACAATGAATTTTCCTAGTTTTCCCGCGAGAGCATCTTCAAAGAATCTCGCGAGAGCGTGATTTGTTAAGGTGTAAAAAAAATTATTTAAACTATTAAATTTTTCTGAAGGATAAAAGAGATGTTGAGTAATTGTGGCAGGTAGGGAATCTTGTGTAGGATCTGCCTCCTTAAAGTGTAAAAAATATCATTATAAATTTGATAATTATAGATCGAATTTTTGTCTCTTTTCTTTCTTTCTTCTTTTCGCAGTTTTTGAGCTTTTTTTTTTTTACCTAAATATAAAAGCTTATAGTCCTTTTCTAAACTCAAACACCTTCGAATAATAAAAATATAGATTAAAAATTCTAAGAATGGTTAAGAGGGTTGAGTTTCCCGAAACTCAAGCGAAAAAGTTTAAAGATTCAGGGTAGGAGGACTTTTTGACGTTTGGCGAAAGCAGTTATGGTTTAACCATAACTGCTTTTCGCCAAAACTGTTTGGTAACTATTTCATTGTTTAAAGATTTAGGATACGAGGGTTTCCTGTAGTTTAAACCTAAACTGCTTTTCGCCAAAATTGTTATTAAATATTTTCATTGTTTGGGTACTATTTCATTGTTTAAAGACTTAGGATACGAGGGTTTCTTGACTTTTAAACCTCAACTGCTTTTTGCCAAAATTGTTATGAAATATTTTCATTGTTTGGGAATTGTTTCATTGTTTAAAGATTCAGGGTAAGAGGAGTTAATGACGTTTAAGTCTTAACAGTTTTTCGACTAAAATGATTTTTTTTTTCTTTTTCGGAATGCTTGATTAATGATAAAAAAAGGAGACTAAAAGCTTAAATATCTAGAAAAAAATTAAAACATCGCGAAAAAAAATCTGCAATTATTTATTTATTTTTATCTACCGAATCCAAATCCTCTACAGTTCATTTTTAGAAATTTTCCTTTTTCTATGAAATTTAGATGAAATGTTAAAATAATTAAAGTGAGTTCCCGAAACCCGTGCGAGAAAATTTGAAAGTTTTATTTGAAGAGGACTAACTGAGATCTTCCCTCTTCCGTTCTTTAAACAAAATCATGAACATATAATTTTGTTTTTAGAAGGTGTCTAAGGGAGGAAAAGAGAGCTAAGAGCTGGAACATGTAGAAAATAAGATAAAGAATCTCGAAAAAACCCAAAGAAAACGTTAATTTGTAAAGTGTAATTTACTTAAGAGATTAAGAAAGAAAATTCCCCCAAAATCTACTACTGCTAACCAAATCTACAACTGTTAGTGTTTTAGAATTTTTCATTTTTCTAAACTATAACATTCTTCTTCCTCCATGGCCGTAAAATTATCGAAATGAAATTCATGGTCATTGAGCATCGATATATGCCGGGGGAGGGCTGGATGTTTAAAAAAAAAAAAAAAACTGCGAGTGATTGGGGTTAACCGGGTTTTAATATCAGGATTCAGGAGGTCCTTTTATGTAAAAATCAGCTGGGTTTTTTTTTTTTTTTTTTTTTTCATGCATCGCAGTGTAATTATGTTTTTCATGAAATAATTTACAGAAAAATAAATTTTAGAAATGGATAGGAAAATTTTATGAATCGAGCTATTAGTTTGAGTTTTAGTTAACAAATACTTGATATAAAAATAACAATAGAGGCACCTTTTGGCCCGTTTACTGACTGCTAACATCATATTTTCAAGATTACAGCTACTTCCCGTAAATTAAAAAGTGAAATCAGAATTTTTTTTAACGTTTATTTATTCAGAAAGTATACATGTGTGCTATTTCGTAACTTTAAGTATTGTCTGCACTAATTAATAAATTCAAAATATCCCATCTTAAACTTGGAGAGTCTAATGACTAGGTCAAAAGTTATTTAAAAGTCCTCTTCAGAGAGAAAAGTATTTTTATTTCATCCATGTTAACCTATGGAAAATTAAACGAACGCAATTTTCTTTTTTATTAAGTAACTATATAGTTGAATATTCTTTAAGTATAAAATTATCTTATGGTAATGTGTTCTTTTACCCCAAGTTATCAAATTTTAAGGTTATAGGCATTGTGTTCTTTCGCCCCTATAGTCATCAAATTTTTAAGTTGTAGGCATTGTATTTTTTCTGATCCTAGTTACCAAATTTTAAGGTTGTCGGCATTGTTTTCTTTTGCCCCTTGCTATCAAATTTTAATGTTGTAAGCATTGTTCTTTTGCCCCTTGTTATCAAATTTTCAGGTTGTAAGCATTGTGTTCTTTTGCCCCTAGTTACCAAATTTTAAGGTTGTCGGCATTGTTTTCTTTTGCCCCTTGCTATCAAATTTTAATGTTGTAAGCATTGTTCTTTTGCCCCTTGCTATCAAATTTTAATGTTGTAAGCATTGTTCTTTTGCCCCTAGTTACCAAATTTAAAGGTTGTAAGCATTGTGTTCTTTGCCCCTAGTTACCAAATTTTAAGGTTATAGATAATTAAATCTTCTATGTTTTTATTCTATGTATGAATATTTTAAAAATTCTTACAACCTTAAAATTTAGTTACAAGATTCATTAAATAATAATTCAAAGAATAAAATGAAATAAAAACTATTTTAAAATATTAAGTACTTTAATAGTAAGGAAATTGCCCTCTTTTATTTCTCCGTATGCTAACAGGGATCGTTAACCTCCATTTGCTCAAAAGTTTGCAGAACTTTTCACCTATTCTGGAATCTAATTATCTCCTTTTCATATCTAACGAGTCTAAAGTAATTAAAATATTTCATCAATACTTTTTTAAAAAAAATTAAATTTTGAATTTAAAATTTTGAACAAAAGTATTAATGACAAGTATAAATTCCAACTTATTTGACAAGTAGCAATTTTTCGAAAATACCTGAAATTAAACTAGATGTAACCTTTTAGATTTCTCTTACATCAATGAAAAAAAAATTGTTAATTTCAATGAATACAACAAAAATTAAAAAAAGAAAAACTTTATTTTCAACACTCATCAAAAACAATAAAATAACATTTCGCACTTGCGAACTTGTTCAACATTATATACATACAAATTCAACAAGGTAATGTAACATCACAGGCAAGAGGCTCACTGGCAATGGCAGTACTAAAAATATTCAAAGCTCTTTTTAGCACTCGTGAAAAAAAAAGACTCATCAAAAAGCTCATTAAGCTATTTACAATGACAAGCAAGTAAAATATATTTACAAGTCTCTAACAGTTTGGCTAATGAATTCAACTTTTATGGACTAGAACCAAAATATTAGAGAAAATTAATTTTTGAAACCAAAATGTTAGAGATGACTAATTTTCTGTAAAACATATTTTGACTCTGTTTTAAAGAAACGATGCTACTGATAAATTTAAACAGGAATTTGGGTTATTTGATGTAAAAATAAGTGTCTGCAGTGAGAAGCCAAGCCAAGAATCAAATAAAAAAATTTTAAAAAGGCAATTTTAAAAAGGCAATTTTTTAATCAAGAAAACTTTTTTAAAAAAAATATTTAAAGACGATCAATGATTTTCGCACTTTTCACTATCTAACTATTTCTAAAGAAAATCAATAAAATGTTGAACCATAATTTCGAGCAAATTTGTTACAATATTACTGATTATTATTTATTACTATTAAATTTAAAAATATTTCGGTTCAAGCTAAAAATTAGTATCGTGTAGTCAAGTTAGATAATATTAGTTATTATTATTCATGGGTTAATGTATCAAGTTAGATAATATTAGTTATTATTATTCATGGGTTTAGTTATTATTATTCATGGGTTCATGTATCAAGTTAGATAATATTAGTTATCATTATTCATGGGTTTAGTTATTATTATTCATGGGTTAATGTATCAAGTTAGATAATATTAGTTATTATTATTCATGGGTTTAGTTATTATTATTCATGGGTTCATGTATCAAGTTAGATAATATTAGTTATCATTATTCATGGGTTTAGTTATTATTATTCATGGGTTCATGTATCAAGTTAGATAATATTAGTTATCATTATTCATGGGTTTAGTTATTATTATTCATGGGTTAATGTATCAAGTTAGATAATATTAGTTATTATTATTCATGGGTTTAGTTATTATTATTCATGGGTTCATGTATCAAGTTAGATAATATTAGTTATTATTATTCATGGGTTTAGTTATTATTATTCATGGGTTAATGTATCAAGTTAGATAATATTAGTTATTATTATTCAAGTTAGATAAAAAAGTTAGATAATATGATTCGGTAGAACAGTATAGTGTAGTCAAGTGTAAGAAGTTATGTAATATGGTTCAGTTTAAAGAAGTATCGTGTAGTCAAGTTTCAGAAGTTACATATGATGGATTAATTGCATCTTAATAACACGTAGTTAAGTTAATTAAGTTTAATATGGAACAATTAACAATTTAAAGAAGTATCGTGTAGTCAAGTTTCAGAAGTTACATATGATGGATCAATTGCATCTTAATAACACGCAGTTAAGTTAATTAAGTTTAATATGGAACAATTAACAATTTAAAGAAGTATCGTGTAGTCAAGTTTCAGAAGTTACATATGATGGATCAATTGCATCTTAATAACACGTAGTTAAGTTAATTAAGTTTAATATGGAACAATTAACAATTTAAAGAAGTATCGTGTAGTCAAGTTTCAGAAGTTACATATGATGGATTAATTGCATCTTAATAACACGTAGTTAAGTTAATTAAGTTTAATATGGAACAATTAACAATTTAAAGAAGTATCGTGTAGTAAAGTTTCAGAAGTTACATATGATGGATCAATTGCATCTTAATAACACGTAGTTAAGTTAATTAAGTTTAATATGGAGCAATTGTATCATAGTATCGTGTAATCAAGTTAAATATATGCTATAATATGGTTCAGTTGTCCCATGGTATAATGCAGACAAATTTAAACAGTTACATATAATGATTCAGTTGTACTGTAGTATCGTGTAGTCAAATTTTAAAAAAAATATGGTTTAGTTGTACCATAGCATCGTGAACTCAAGATTAAGAAGTTCGATTATACATTTCAACACATCAAACTTAACGATCACTACTTAAGCATCAAACTTAAACGATATTATGGTTCTAAACACTCCAAAATTTTTAATAGTGAATACTCAGTTTAATATTTAAATAAATAAAGGTATTAAACGTAGTTATTACAAACCAAATATTTTTTCAATGATTAATTTAAGAGATATAATCTACACTGGTTATCATAAATTAAGGAAAAATCACAAAAATAGCGATAACTCTTTCAAAAGTCAGATCAATGGAGGCCTGTTCTCTTTACGGATGAGTCCAGGTTTAGTCTAGAAAGTGACAGTAGACGTTATTTGATATGGAGAGAACCTGGGACCCGTTATCATCCATCAAACATCCGTGAAAGAGATGCATACGGAAGAGGCAGTGTCTGTGTTTGGGGAGGCATATCCTTAGGAGGGCGCACATACCTCCATGTCTTTCCAAGGGGAACCGTGAATGCTCAGGTTTATCGAGACAACATCCTTGATGCTTATGTGCGCCCATATGCCGGGGCAATTGGTGATTGCTTCCTGTTACAGGACGATAATGCAAGACCACACAGAGCTCGCATTGTTGATGATTATCTTCAACAGGAAACAATTACTCGCATGGAGTGGCCAGCTCGATCCCCGGACTTGAATCCTATCGAGCACGTTTGGGATGCTCTAGGGAGGCGTGTATCTGCCATCAATCCGCCCCCTCAGACCCTTGCCACGCTTGCAACTGCTTTACAAGAGCAATGGCTCTCACTTCCTATTGAACTGATAGACCGCATAATTGAAAGCATCACACATCGCTGTTTGTGCTGTATTGCTTCTAGAGGCAATCATATTCCATATTAAAGGTACTTTTTCTATTGCAAACCGATACTTCCAATTTGTTTATTTTATACATGTGCTAATTTCTATACTACTATTAATGTCTGATAATTTCTTTTTATGTTGTTTAATACCTTACTATGTGTTGTATATTGTGGGTAAGTTTCATAAAATTCCATGTGTAATTTCTTGAGTTATCGCGATTTTTGTGAATTTTCCTTAATTTATGATAACCAGTGTATTTTGAAGTGTGAAGTAAAGAAAATCGCTTTCATAGAAAAAATCTCAGATTGTTGACACCTGAATTACGTTAATGCAAGATGACGTTAATATTAATGTCAAAAACAATTTTATATTTATGGACATCTGGGCGGTTAAAAATAAAATTGGAAAAAAAAAATTTTTTTTCAGAAAAAAATTGCGAACACGAAAATTTATTTTCGGTGGGTTACTTAACGTGTTTCAAAATTTTGGAGTTATTTTTTTTTGTCTCCGGCTATTTCTAAAATTATGAGCCATTTTAGCAACCAACATTATGTAAATTTCATTCAATTTAGAGTTAATGGTCAACGTCTGAGCGAGATAAACAGTTTTTTTTCTGCCTTGAGCACTGGTCAAAATTTTGCGGAGATCGAACCAGAATACTCAAGAATCCATGAGGCAAAACTACCCGAGATGTATATAACCATGTAGTTTTGGTGCTTAATTAAAATTCGGTTCAAAAAAAATTTAGTTACTATTTTTACAAACAAGGTTTTTGTTCAAATAATTAATAATTACGTTTAAAAACATTTATTTCTTAGTTTAAAAAATAAACATAATTAGAAATCTTTGTTTCCGAATTAAAAATTAATAATTATTTTTAGGAACATTTGTTTTCTGTTGAAACAAAATTATTATTTATATTTGGAAACATTTCTCCTGTTTAAAAAAATAAATGAAAAATTAGATTTAGAAAGTTTTTTATCTGTTTTAAAAAAATAATAATGTTAAGAAACATTCATTTTTTGTTAAAAAAATAATTATATTAAGTTTGTTTTTTGTTTATAAAATAAAAAACACGTTATATGTTTGATAAAATCTTTAAAAAAGAGTTTAAAATGTTATAATAAATATTTAGAAATGATATGAAATATTTAAATTCAACGAAATATGCTCATCTGCTGTTCAAGTTAACAGACATGTCCATCATTTTACGAACGGTATTCGAACAGACTAATTTTGTGAGATTTGCAATTTTCTCTTCTTTTAAACACCTTTGGCGAAACAATTTATCACATACCAGGTGCTAGTTTTAATAGTTATGACGTTCGAAACAATGGGAACATGAAAATGGAGATGAGCAAATAAAATGAAATAACTTCTATTGTGAAACGTTCTATTCACATTCAAGCTCTTCGTGAGTCACTTTTTAAGTTTTTTTCATCACCCGAAGAATCATCATTTCCTGGACTTGATGAGAAATTGGGAGTATTTCGTCCGGCAGCTGGTGATCCGGGAGAATTAAGGACGGCGTTTAAGCTAGACACCAGAACATTGTGACCAATACTGCAGTCAGAAGACAGTGTTCTCATCACGGTCATAGTGATAGCAGCCTGCAAAGAACAAATAGAATGTTTTAATAAACAAGCAGTTAAACATTAGAAAATATTAATCACAATATCTTATAAATCTGAATATCTCAGAAAATGAGAATGTAAGAAGAATGTAAATTTACTATATGAATAAAGTTAAATTTCAACATTAAATAAACAGAAATTTGTTTTTAATTTAATATTTCCACTCTTACTGGAATACTTTGTTTTTCTTCAAAAATTAATAACTGGGGGAGAAATTTTTCGACAAATATTTATGCCACATACATCATCGAATGATATCGTAGTATATGCCAGATATAGTATAAATTGAGAATCAATTTTAATGTGATTTAATTTTTACTTCATGCAACTAAAATCTAGTAACCTACGGTTTTGTTTTAATTATATGTAATGTTATTAAATAATATGTGCTTTGTTCTTAAACTTTTTACCTCAACTCTACTCTTTTATACCATTATTAAAGTTTCATGATTTCTTCTTTAGTGTTATAATTTGTAAAACTCAATTTGTTAATTTTCTTAATTTGTACCCCTTAATCTAAATTTTGCTTATTTCATGTTTCACTGCATTTCAAGAATCTTCAAAACGAGTATAAAAATTATTACTCACACTTTAAAAACTTATTTTTCTAAAGATAATTTCATTCAAAAATTTGTAATAATTATTTACTATTTATATTATTTTATTTAACAATTATATAACAAATTTTAAATTGTAAGGGATACAAATATTTACATCATTTTGTAGAGTGTAATTTCATAAGGCAAAATACAAAGGTTGAACGAAATCGGTAGAATAGTTCCTGAGAAGTCGAATATTGAATATACTACATTTTTAAAATTCGATTTTTCAGGAAGTATATCGACTTATTTCGTTCAAATTTTGTATTCTGACTTATAAAATTACACTATTTAAAATTATGTAAAAACTTATACTTTACAATTAAAAAATTTCGACTATTTATTAATAAAAAATAATAAATTATTATTAAAAAATAATTTTTGAATGAAATTAACGTTTGATAAACAAATTTTATGATTGTGTGCAGAAACTTTTACATTCACTTAAAAAATTCTTAAGATATTGAGGTCATATTTTCCTGATTTCGGCTACTACTATATCTTAAGGGTCAGAAATCCAATTACAAAGGAGAAAAATGTATCTTTATTCAGAAAAAGTTCTTTTTTGTGTCTGATTTCGTTGTAACTTAAAATATCGCCTGCATTAGAAAATTAGCATATTAGAGGTCGCCTCCTCGAATCATTAAGATTGAGTCGGAATATGTGAAAATCCGATCATTAAAAATCAACAAAATTTATTCAAGGTGACTCTAATTTTTTCATTATATGCATAGAATACATGAATACTTAAATAAAATACATTAATAACAGCTTTAATTGAAAGCCTAAATCTTTTACACACGTAATTTCATTTCTCTTAAATTTTTTAATATCTTATTTTAAAAGGCGTTTCATTAAAAGGTGAACTTTTAAAATGCTATTTAATAAATTTTGCAACGATACGATCTGTTCCATAGAGATAAAATTGTTTTGAAAAAGCCAGCAGCAGTACAAGGTAGTTTTAAAAGAGAAAACAATGACACGATTTAAACAAATTGTTGAAATTTAAATGAACCATAACTACGACATGGACATACTTTGAAATATTAATATTTAGCCTGAACGAGAGAGTGTGGAAACTTATTTATTAAGAAAACGCTCTTAATCTAACAACCAATACTGTTTCTCTATTCCTAAAATATATGAAAAGCCTTATTCTGAAACACAATTTATCCACGGAAAAGAAAAGTTCTAAGAATATAAAACATTTTCGCCAATCTTAGATTAAATTTTAGCACATTGCTCAAAATAACATAAATCAAACACTATTTATGGGATTTTTGACAGTCGTTAACAAACTGCACTGTAAAGTGTACAGTTGCACCCATTAAAGTTAACTAAAGGTAAACCTAACTAATAGGTAAACTTAAAAAGGTAAAATTAAAAAGGTTAAGGTAAAATTAAATAACTGAAAAGGTTTATTTTACCTAACAATTAGAAAAACTAAAATTTTTTGCAGTGCGTGTTGTCACGGTTTTATTTACTTTGCTCCTTTACAGTTTTATTTAATTATTTATTCCTTTTTTGTTTTACTGACAACACGTATTTTCATGCGCGTTAGATTCAATTTAGTGGCTTTGTTGCAAAAGCACCTCGTTTAAAAACATTTCCAGCAATTTATTCACATTAATTCTCTCAAGCAAATGTAACTTTTCAATTTTAGATAACTTTTTATACGATAACTACTGTTCTCTACAGAAAATATATTTAATTTACCTCAACAACAAAACTGGTGACAATTTTACACCTACATTTTTGCAGTGTATCGATGAAATTAGTATTAAATGCGCATTTGAATTTTAAAAAAAATTTTGGTTTGGTATCAAATAATTATTTACATTTCTAACTCAACAAAGCAGTTTTTAAAATTTGTCTTGAACGCTTTTTAATAAGAACAAAAGAAAGTAGCATTGCCCACTTCACGATTTTAACATTGAACGGTGCCATGATAAATTTGATAATTTTAAGCTTTATTATTTGATGCTTCAATTAATTTATTTACCATTTCTTATGTTTTTTTAAAAAGTTTGACATTTATTATACCAGAACTTTATAAAATATTTAAATTTTTACTTTTTTTTTCTCATTTATAATTCGTTTCATAAAGACGTTTCGAATACTTTTTAAGCTGTATAATTTATGCAAGCTACTCCTTAGTTTAACCTTGGACGCAGAATTTGTTTTAAAAATATTTTTTATACTTTTTTACTTAATTTGTATTAATTTAGGTCAAAATAAGTAAATAAATATAATATTTAGCATTTCAATAATTTATGATTATGAAATACAGCAGGAAACACAAGTGTATTTTTCCGCGTTTATAGACAAAATCTTCCAAAAATAATTTTTTCAAATCTGAACTTATTTGAAGCGATTTAGATCAAAGAGAAATAGTTATTCATCATTGAAATTAATTTAATTTACAAAATCAATAAATTTTTAATTATGAATGAAAAAAATTAAAATTACTTTTATTAATGGATTTTATATATTGGTGCAAATATAATTTCGATTATCTGACAAATCTTTTAATTAACTATTGAACAGTTTTTCATAATGAAAAAAATATATATATATATTTTTGCTTAGAATAAAAACGTCAGAAGAATATGTGCAAGGAAGCCAGTTTGCCATATGCGTCAAAAGGTGAAAAAGTCAAAAATTTTATCAAAATGTAATTATTTTCAGATTTCTTATCTTTAACTTAGATGTTTCGATCAGCATTAGTCGTACTAGGACGATGGATGACTTCTGATAATATTTTTAAACAACAAAATCTATTTCATATTTTTTAACGATATATGAGAAAAATAATATTTAATTAACTAAGTGCAAAATTATATGTTTCATTTTTTTGTTTGTTTGTATAAAGTGAAAATTTCTTCATGAATTATTTTTCTCAAAATTACTGGAAAAACATTTCCAAAACAAATAAATTGGTCATTAGGTAAATTTCCATTATTAAAAAACATGATTCATTATAACAAAAATATTGAGGGTTTAGAGACACTTTCTCCACTCGACCGAACTCATGAAGGGGTGGAGGCGGGGATGAAAAGTTCTTAAAATACTTTTAATTTTCACAAACAAACTGATGGTAGATATTTACTTTATTTCGAAGAATTTTTCGATACATATAAAATGCGAAGTTGCCATCTAATCCAAAATTGAGAGATAAAATTTGCGGTAATTTAGATTCTCTTATAATTTTTTCTGGCAAAATTATTTCATAACAGTTTTGCAATGACTAGTTATTGAAATACAGTTAAATAGTACACATTTGTATGTTTTTAAACTTTGATTAATACCTTTGTTTTTGCGCAGTTAACCGTATAAGAATCATTCAAATTGGTTTCTATCAGTTTAAGCTATGATAAAATTAAATTTTTAAAAAAATCTAAAAGCGGAAAAATGTGCAGTTTTGAATTACTGGAGTCACAAATCGTGGAAATTTATTGCTTTTAAGTTTTGAGAGAAATTTCATTGAAGTTATTAAAATTATCAAGCTCTATTTCTCCCAATTTGAAAATAGCTACCTCTTTATTTTTTACTATGTTTGAAAGAAATTGCGCTGCCGAATACTATTACATCGTCGTAAGTTTGTCAAGTACAAAAGATCATTAAGAAAACGAAAATCAAGGAATTTAATCAAAAATCCTAGATGGCTCGGGTAGAGCCCTCTTAAAATGAGACAATGTATACACGTATGTATGTACTTTATTTACGTCGCACTGGAGCTGCTAATGGGCTATTGGCGACGGTCTGGGAAATATCCCTGAGAATGATCCGAAGACATGCCATCGCAATTTCGATCCTCTACAGAGGGGAGGGCTCCCCTGCTTTGGTAGCCCGATGACTTAAGCACGAAGCAGAGCACTTTACGGCCGAACAGTTTAACTAGGACCGATACCGCGCTCTCTCGAACCCTACGTAGGCTGATCAAAGTGGTCACCCACCCGCATACTGACCGCAGCCAGTGATGCTTGAGACTTCGGTGTAAATGAGAAAAAAATTGCTTATTTGTTATTATTTTGCAACGGAGCATTTTAAATTTTTGTTATTTACAAAGAGGGCGGTGATCCGACAAAAAGTAGGAACTTACGATCTGTAAGCTAATAATGCGAGTCTTCATAGACTTAATAAAGACAAAAATTGTTCATTTTGTACAATGAACTTACAATGTACGGTCATTATTACGATAAAAAAAAACTCATCTTTTGACCACCACAAAGAATAGGTCAGTACATTCTACACTCTAATTATAACTCGCGAAACAGCACGTCAAAAGCGGCGCGCCGCAACATTTCAAACTAATCAAATAGTGGACACGCACGCATATATCCCTATTATCGTTGGAATTTTTCGACTGACAACGCGTTAACAAACTTGATTTACGGCATTAAGAAGTCGAAAGTTAAATTTACGATCGGTAACAAAATAAATATACGATTTTGCGCTTTTATTGCACAAAAATGATTGAATAAGAATAGTGAGAAAAAAAATGAAAAGTTGAAAAATAACTGAAAGTGAAAGAACAGTGACATTCGTAAATGGCGACCTTGTGTTTTAATCGTAAAAAGTAGGAAACAGCGTTATTAAGGTCAATATTAATTCCCTCTGTAGACAGATTTAATTCGGTGAGTTTGAAAAATGGACAAGACTGGAGAACGCTCTGCGCGTGGAAAATATCCAACAGAATCAAGTGTTTGTTACGTTTAATATATAAACTAAAACAGACACTATACAATTTACTCATAATACTAAATAGAGTTGTGGGTATTGATTCGGTGATTCAAATCAGTAACTTGCAAATGATTCAAAATAGTGATTCGAATAAATTATGATTCGAATCAATTTATTCGAATTAGTGATTCAAATAGAAGTGAACTGATTCTTGTTATTCGAATCACTTTGATGATTCGTTTTGACCAATTCTAATACGAACTCATAGAAAATTTAAAAATGTTCAAATGATCTAATATTCGAACTCGATAATTTTATTTTATAACCGTCGTCGAACAGCCGACCCAATTTTGGGTTTACGACTACTAATGTTCAACTTCGTATCCTTGTAAGAGGGCTCAACTTTTTTTTTTTGTCTAGAAAACAAGATATTTTCACGTTTTGAACTGTAGAAAATTTAATGTATGCAATATTCATGCAATATTCAAAAATAACGATTATTCGTAAATTTCAAAAACAGCGATTTGTTTGAAAAATATTTCAAAAACAGTAATTTTTAAGAATGTCTCTAAAATTGCAGTTTTCAGGAATATATGAAAAATAGTGGTTTTATTGTAGATTAAAATCACGATTTGTGTCTATACTATTGAAAAAAAAAACAGCGTTTTTATTGTATAATTCAAAAATAGTAATTTTTATATTTAATATTTCAAAATAACGATTTGTACGCCTAAAATTTTAAAATGTTGAAATTGCATTAAATCAGAAGTTTTTTTTTTTTTTTTTTTGGTAACGTAAGAAGTATATGTGTAACACTTAATATACAATTGAGTTGAATTTATTTGAAAATATTTTATATTGGATTAATTGCTTTGAGAACATTATACTCCTTTAATATTACTTGGGGCTTTGTAATTAAGTGCATTGTATACTGTTTTTATCCACAACGTTTTATAAATATTTAAAATTGTTTTTTTAAACAAAAAAAAAAATTCAGTTTTTATAAAAAAAAACACAAGTTTTAATAATTTAGGATAAGAAAATCTTTTTGTTAAGATAAAAAATTGAAATTAAGTAAAATTTAAATAAATTAACTTTAAAACAAATAGATATAAGCAGTTTAATGGAATTAAACAGCGACAGATTATTTTAAACAGATAGTACGAAGTTATTAACAATTTAAATTAAACTATTAAAATAAGCAACTGAAACCATTCGATTTTTTTTAAAAAAGTCATTATTTTAAGTCATTTAAGTAAAAATAAAATTGAAAACAGTTAACTCGCTTTTAATGAGATTAGGAAGGGGAAAAAAAATTCTAAAGTCATAAAATATTTCAAAATTTTTTAAACTTATTCTTTTTTATATACAATATGTAATAACCACCAATAAATGCTTTTAAAATCCTTGTAAAGGTCAAACGTTACGCAGATTAAGTATCACAAATTAATGTTCACAAAGGAAAAAATGCATGATCAAAAACTGATGAATAATTATTGAGATAAGTAGGATTCAAAATATCAAAGCTTGATTGATGATTGCATAATGAAATTTGAAGGTGCTTGAAATAACCCTCTTTCCTTCCCCATACAAAAAAACAGCTTTTGAATCATCACATTTTTATAGCATTGGCATTTTTTTTTTACCTAGCTTACATATCAAATTTTGCTCTCTTTTTTTTTTCATTTTTGACAAGGTTTTTAAGAAACTAAATAAGTGTTGATTATGAATCACCCGGCAGTTGGTTTTAGATAACTAATAAGCCAAACTGCGAATGTTTTTAAAGCAATTTAAAGAAATTAATGATACATTTTCAAATGACTAAAATCTGACTTTTTTTTTTTAAATATATTTTTTAATTAATCTATCACATAAAATAGCTGTGTGAAAAGTTTTAATTATTTCCTCTTACTAAACAATAACAAAAAATAGAAACTTTATTTCGAGAAAAATTAATACATCTTTTAATTAAAAAATTAAATTATAACTTTAATTATACATTGTAACATATAAATCTGTTTACATACTTATTTTGTATGAACTAGTACACAGCAAAATGTGAAACAATATAATTATAGCAATTGATAATGCAATAATTTTATTTTTTTCCAAATAAATTCATAAATTGCCACTATTTTACAGTAAATTTTGAAATCTATAAGCAAAACTTTTATTCTTAACAAATGTTATTATTATTTATTATTAACAAAATTTCTCAAACAAAAATGAATACCCAAATATGCATAGCCTGTTTGATAGCTATAAATGAAAACTATTTTGAAAACATTGGCTAAACGCATAGTGAAACAATTAAATATGATTTTAAGTAAACTTCAATAAAACTCTGAAAATTTACTTATGTAATTCTGAAAAAAAGTTTAGTAACAGTTTTTTCCTTAAAACAAATTGACAATTTTAGTTTGAACTTGATTGAATATCACTAGTTACAATTTTCTCTTTAACAAATCGAAAATTTTAGTTTTTATCTGAATGAATACCACTAGAATGTTTCTTCCTAAAAAGAAGAAAATAATAACACTTCCAGTTGTTATTATTATTGTTAAAATTATATTAAATTTTAAAGTAGACATTGATATAATATAAACATTGAAAAATGGCTGTTAACACGAGAAATTTTTGTTAGTTATTGATTCACTAGAAAATAAATACACAAATAAGAATTTAAAAATTACCTGATCACTCCATCCAGAACCATATTTCCATTCAGTTACGTAATGTTCACTATTTTTTGTTAGCATATTAAAAGTCACTTCTTTATCTAAATTAGCATAACAGTTTTCTAATACAGTTTCTACAGGTAAAGGTTCCAACCCTCTATCTTTAGCACCAACTATTTTATTGTTAACTCGGACACCACCATTCGGGCCGGCAACATCGCTCAAGCTGGACAACCTGATTACAGCAGTGTCCAGCGGTGTTATTTCATTATTGTCGCGATCCAGGTGAGCCACATGGACCACATTACCATCACCGACATACAGCGCCCAATGCGTATACAAAACCCTGTCAACTTGAATTAAATCTCCAACTTCTGGTTGCAATTCATTTGAGGATATGAATGAACCCAGACCAAAACAATCGGATCTTAGAAAAAGTTTATCCGACGGTGAATTATTAAAAGGTGAATTACAGTTTTTTGTCCTTCTAGCCGGCAAAGGACTGCTAAATTTTTGAACGTTCATTTTCATTTATGAAACTTAAAACAGAGAAATCGTACTAATTCAGAAATGACTCACGTTGTTGCACTCACAGAGTAACAAAACTTTATCTACCGTTCTAGTGGAGTGGAAGACAGTTAATACCTCTGATTTCAGAAACACGCATGCGTAATAGAGTTTTCGCTTATTTATTTATTTTTGTGCTTTTTTTATTTCCAAGGCAACGAGCATCGGATGTGGCGCAGTTTGATAAGGATGAAAAGATTATAAAGGATTCTAATTTATTAGAGAAGGAATAAATCTGTTTCTTATCGCTCGTTTTTTTTTTCTTCTTGATTTTTTGTGTAATGAGCTATTATATAAAGTGCCTGAGTTATCTTGTCTAATTCGCACAGAAATTAACATTATCCATCAACAATAGAAATTAAGTTAATGAGCTTGGAATAGAATTAATGGATTGGGAGAAAGTAAATAAATTTCGAAGGCATTGAAAAGATATAGAAAATGTCAACAGTTTTCAAGCATCGTCTTTTGAATATATTTGGAAGATTATAAAAAAAGATATTTTTATCCATTGTTTTATTTATACACCTAGACTCAAATGAAAAGGGAGAAAGTGAGGCTGAGCCTAGCTGAGCAGATTCACCTGTCCTAAATTTTTATTATTTAAAAATGTATCAAATGAAGTTATTCAATATATTAAACTAATTTATTTATTTATACTAATATTTAATTCACGAAGCTCGAAAATAATAATAAACAAATCTGGACCATGAAATTATCAATAAAATATGCAGACTGCTCCCAGCCAACTCCATTCAACGTGGAGTGCCCCGTCTGATAAGAAATTCTTGTTACGGGCCTATATAGGGTAAACTAACCAGTGAAGGAACACTTAAGCTTCGCTTGCCTTTTAAAAATTCATATTAATTTCAAAATTTGTAATTTTAGTTAAATGACAGTGTCAACATATTTGTTACTAATTGCAAATTATGTAAAAAAAATTGAAGAGAACTTACATAATATTGTTTTAAAGTTTTGGAGGTTCAAATAAAAAGTAGTAAGAAGACCAAGTGAAGGAACAGCTCTTACCAGTGAATGAACACCCAGTAAAGGAACACTTAATTTTGGTTATTTTTTAATGCTCTTTATGAATTAATAAGCCATACGCATATTTAAAAACAAGCCTATTCTTGAAATTATAACATATAAATACTTGGAAAAAGTTAACTTTTTTTTTGTAATCATGAATTGAAAATTAAAGTGTCAAGATATTAACACATACTGTTCATTCACTGGGATATCTATGCCCAGTAAAGGAACATGCCTGTTCCCTCACTGTTTAGAAGTTGTTTTTCGTATTTTTAACATACTTTTGATGCGGAACATCATTAAAGGTACAAAAAAGTTAAAGTTTATCTTTTATTTTCAATAACTTAGAAAAAAAAAACAGTAAATGAACACTTGTTCCTTCACTGGTTTTTCATCGTTTGGTGATCCAGTGAATAAACACCCCCTTATCTCAGTATTTTATTATGCTATGATGCTTAAAAAAATAAAACGTAACTTCAATAACTATATTTTGAATTCTGTCTTTCACAGTGAGAAAAATAAAACTATTATATGCAATTAATTCCACTTCAAACATATAAATACAAACACTCACCTTATAATTTTTCAAAGAAACAAGGTGTTGCAGAGATAATAACAAATTAAAAAAAATTTCCAGAGAAGTCTATTTGACCAGGTGATCCAAAACATTGCTAAATGACTTTCTATTGTTTGGCAGTAAGCTATTGTTACCAATCAATCTAAAGAAAAATTTTTAAATTCTTATTTTTAATCAATATATATGAAATGTTCCTTCACTGGGTAGTGTTCCTTCACTGGTTGGTTTACCCTACAATTATATGCTAATTATTTTAAGAACTTTTTGTAAAGTAAAAAATGTTGCTTAGCATGTTAAATAAGAATCTAAAAGAAAATTAAAACCCATAAAAATATATAAAATGCTCTCAATATCTCAGTTACGTAAAAAAAACTTCGAAATTTTGAGTTTTCGAGATAGCATGTTCAGAACTAAATATGTTCTAAAAAGTAAAAAATAAATATTCTAAAATATGAATCTTAAAAATAGAGTCAGAAACTTCTAATAAATATGCATGTAATGATCGCTGTTTACATGTCTAAATACAATAACGATAATTTTATTTTTAGAAGTAAGACAAAAACATTTGTGCCTTAAATGGAAAAGAATTAGTTTACAATAAACTTACATTGTGATTTATACGAAAAAAATTCTTTTTCTATTTCGAAAAAAAAAAAAAAATTCGACTTAACAGGGTTTTGAGAAGAAACTCTTCGGCATAGGCATTCAAATTAACATTAGGTGGATACATAATACCGAGGGGGGAAATATTTTTTCGATCTAAGAAGGTTTTCGAGATATCGAGAGTAAACTATATTAATTTAGTTTCAAGCGTGCTTTTAAGGTTTCTTTTTAAAAAAAAAAAAAAAATTCTTAGTGTATGCATGTTAGTTTATAAAAATCATCCGCTTTATAAAATCAAATGTGATTGTGTCAAATTGTGTTCGTTGTTTTCTTAACCCCTTAACGATCGGTTAATTTTCAAGAAAACGGTCATAAAAGTGCCTATGTTTTTAGCTTTTGTATTTGTATTACACATTTGATTAGTGCTGACATCTAGTTTAATATAAACTAACCATCTACAATTACCTTAAAAATATCCTGGTCCTGCCATCTGGTGTGTAAAATGAGAAATAAAATGTTTTCCGTTCAAAAGAAATGAATTAGTTTTATTCTTATTATCGCGTTACTACTGAACTCTCCAGCTCATCAATATCACGGGAGCGAGAAATAGAGGGCGAAGCCTCATCCCGTCATTTTCACGGGAAAGAGAAGGAAGTGGTTAAATACCAGCTCATGGAACAATAAGTTAGTGAAACCACTAGAAAGGTAACTAAGTAAAGTAAGTAAAAAGGATACCAATAGTGCAGAAACGTCGTAAATTGAAAATTTTTTAACAAAAAAACTTAAATGATCCTCCTTTTTTCTCACTTTTCAAACCATATTTCTCCTTTTTATAAATAATAAAAACAAGTTAATAATAATCAGCTGTGAGTCATTTAAAAACTTTTGGGGTGCCAGTGTTTGACTCGTGAGTCATATATTCAACACCACCGATATAGTGAGATGTTTGAGTAATAGCAAATGAGAATTGTTCAGTGCAACATAGGAATTGTCAAAATTTATTTGTTGGCAATTATTTCAGTGTAATATGTTATTTAGTATTACCATGCTGAACGAAGTTTATATAAAAATAAGTTTCATAATCTTATTCTTTATTTATTATTAAATATTGAACCGAATTACTAGGGTGCAATTTGTTTAATTTTTTTTATTAAAAAGATGTTAAAATTTAGGTTAAAGTAGTTTAAGATAAGTATGCAAGAAAAAAGTATAAAAAAAAAAAAAAGAAAAGCAGAACAAGTGTAATGGATGTTCTAACTGCAACAATGAATGTAGTTTTTGATTAAATTGAAATAATATTTAAATGGACGTTCTAAATATTCTTAAATACCAAACCGATGTTCTAAAGTTCAATTTGTTTCTCTTTTCTCCTAAAATTTTTTTAATATTTAGGATCGTGTAGTTTGAGATAAACAAGCAAAAAAAGTGAAAAAAAAAATAATAAAAGAAATTAGTAGAGCAAAAGTAATTATAAATGTAATGAATGAATGGGTGTTTTAACTGTAATAATATGTTTAGTGAATAAATAATTAAAGTGTATTTATAAAGTAAGTGTAATCAGTGGTGTAGTTTTAATGTATATCTGAGGGGATATATTGATTATCTCCTTCTAATATATATACCATAATAAATAAATACAAAAAGGACAAAAAAACCGAAGAAAATTAAGAAAAACAATAAGTTTTATTTACTGCGCATAAGCTACAAGTAAATAGAAATCATAAAATAAGTTCAAAATGTAGAGAAAACATGGAAAAAATTACAGAACAATGAAAAAAGGGAAAAAGAAAAATAATAATAAAAATCCGGGAAAAAATCCCCCCTTACCAATCCTTGCTAACTAACAAATCAAACGTAGAGTGCCTCTATTGAAAAAGAGTGATGACAATATCCAAGAGCGCATGCGCTGCCGTCATATTTTTGTCCAAGGGGGTTGACAGATGATACACCGAAATTGGCGCCACTCGCTCATTTGGTGTTATTCTGAAGGTTCTGTTATTCTACGAGTATATACTAAAGTATCAATAATATAACCTTTAAGATTGGAAAGCACATGATATTACAGATTTTTTTTAGAAACATTGTAAGAAAAATTAGCATCTCACATTGTTAAAAAATTAACGTCAATGAAAAATAAGACTTATGAAAAGACTTCAGCTTTAAATAAATGCCTTCTTAAATGAAATATACAAATTAATAATGATTATGTTATTCATTTCCGAAATAATAATTAATAAAACAAATTATTTAATTTATTACTTTTTCAGGAAAAAATTATCGCATATTAACCTAAAAAGGTATTGCTTATTTCAACAAATTGTAAACAAAAATTTCGATAATTAGTTGAAATTTAAAACAAACTAGCATTTTATCAAGTTAGTAACGAAAAGTGAACAAATGCTACTTGGCGAGCATTGTAACGCGCCAACATTTCAAAGTAATATCGCCAAACTCTGCACTTCTGAAGTTTTGATAAAAAGATGCTCAAATCTTAAAATTTATAAGTAATTTAGATAGAAATTATGTTTATTAAAAGTAAATACATTTATTCTTATGTAATCATTAGTTATTTCATCACCTTGTTCTCTTTACAATGAGATAAACAAAACTTTATATGCATGCAAGTAAGTAATAATAAGGATAAATTCAAATAACTAATAACTATCCACATTTTTAGCCATAATTTTTACATTTACTGTAACTGTGAAGTTTCTTATTGGAAAAAAGTAAGTAATGAACTTATTACATGCCTTTATTAATTCAGAACATAAATTTTTTGAGGCAGATAATTTTCACTCAGTGTAATTCCAATGGCGAATTTTTCACTCTCGCCTCCGGCGGTAAAGTTTTTCTTTCCACCAGTCAGGAATCGTTTCTCCCTTGTCCACACTCTTTTACTATAGGCACTCTAATCAAACGCACTTCACTACTCTGCAGTAAGAACGCACTATAAAACAAAACTCCTCTATTTACGCTTTTACCTCAATTTGCGCTTCTGTTTTCATAGTTTGTAATCTGGCCATCTTCTTACGAAAACAATTTAAATCATTCTTGAAAAATTTCCTGTTCATGTAAGTTCATTTGAATTCGCTATTCGCCTTATAAATTTCGTGTTATGTTTTATTCTGTTTTTTCTCAATATCATATTTTCTTTTTTTACGTGATATTTTTACTTAATGTGTTCTATTTTATTTGTTGTAAATTTTTTTTTTAGTGCTCCTCACACTATTGCATTGATATATTTTGCTTTGGCTATATTGATACAATATTAGAAAGCACTCCTTTTTGTGGATATAATAGTGTGAGCTGATGAAAAGATTATATACTTCATTTTGTATTATTTTTAATATAATTTTTTTTTCGGAATTTTTCCCTGGATTTTTATTATTATTTTTCTTTTTCCCTTTTTTCATAGATCTGTCATTTTTTCCATGTTTTCTCTACATTTTGAACTATATATATTCTAAACATTTAAATTGCAAAAAATAATTAATGAAAACTTTTTTATAACTACTGACAGTACAATAGTTCATTAATAAGGTAACGTTTAATTGTTTAATTTCGGAGGGTTTTTATTTTGTCCCCCAAACCCTCCCTAAAACTACGCCACAGAGTGTAATTAATGCTCTAACTGTAACAGTAAATGTAATGGATGATCAAATCAAAATGAAAGTTCTAACTGTTATTAAATACAAAACCTAAGTACTAAAGAAGAATTTGTTTCACTTTTTTACTAAAATTTTGTTGTTAAAATTAGGTGCTGGTAGTTTGAGATAAACATGCATAAAAAATAAATAAGTAAACAAAACGATTTTAATAATAAGTGTAATGGATGTTGTAACTGTAACAATAAATTTAATGGATGAATGAATTGAAATAATAATTAAAATGAATATTCTAAATATTTTTAAAAATTGTACCGAATTACTAAAGAGTAATTCGTTTCCCCTTTCTCTTAAAAAAAATTGTTAAAATTCAGGATCGTGTAGTTTGAGATAAGCATGCAGAAAAAGGAAAAATAAAAAATAAAAAGATGCTAAAAAATTATAAATAAAGCAAGTACAATGAATGAATGTTCGAAGTATAATAATATATTTATAGTGAAAGAATAATTTAAGTGTAACCATAATAAGTGCAATTAATGCTCTAACGGTAATAATAAGTGCGAAGGATGATTAAATTAAAATGAAAGTTTTATTAAATACCAAACCGAATTACTGAAATAGAAATTCGTTTCACTTATCTGTTAAAAAGTTGTTAAAATTTTGTTTCGGATAGTTTGAGATAGTTTAGATGTTTGTAATGACTGTTTTAACAGTAAGAATGTGTGTAGAGAATGTTTTTATAAGTTATGTAAGCTTACGTTAATTTTATTAATTACGAATGAGAAATATGCATCATGTCTGTTACAGATACTTGCTGAAAAAGCTGTTACAGATACTTGCTATTTTTAATTTAAATTCTATTAATTTATTTTATATTTTATTCATTTATTAATACATTTATATAATATTTCTCAAAAAAACAAACTAACGTTTTTCAATGGCTAGATATTATCTTTCGAAATCAAAGGAAAAACGTCGCTTGTTTAGGATTTATAGGAATTGAACCAAAGTTTTATTTTAGATTCCTACTTCAAATATTAATTCGTCCGTCGATCGTGAGAAAAGGTATTTAGTAGTTGAGAAAGTATATTAATATGAGAAATAAAAATATTCGTGGGAAAAAAAACCATTTGTTCTCTACAAAAATAATTGAAAATCTTGCATTCTTCTTCTTACTAAAAAAAAATCGTAAGATTTATCTTAAAAAACTGGAATCGTTATCAATTGTTGTAGAAAAGTTTATCTTGCTCGAGATTTTATTTTACACTTGGTTGGATGTCAAAAAAAAAAATTAATAATAAAACAAAAATGAATAAATAAAATATTAGATATATTAGATATTTCCAAAAATAAATCTTGAATTTTATATCTGAATTTTCAAAAAAAAAAGAAAAAAAAAATGATTTAAGACATCAAAAACAGTTTCCAATTTGAACTGCAATATAATATGGAGTTCTGACAAAAATTTTCGAAAACTGGAGTTTTTCAACAAATCATAATATTGTTGCAACTTTTGAAATTAATAATAATAAAATGAAGCTCATGTCTGTAATATTCAATTATCATTTCGAAAGTTGTCTTTCACTAAAGCCATCTTATTAAATAGTGAAGAAAAGAAATTATATTAATGGCAAAAAATAAATGCTACAAACAAAAGAAAACTATAGAAGTAAACAAGCCTTAGATTTGCCAGATGCTGAAAAATTATGATGACAAATAAGGAAAATTCGCCACTGCCTTGCCAGATATTTTAAACTTGCTGAATATCCAAATCCGTCACGATCGACC
This sequence comes from Parasteatoda lunata, assembly GCA_949128135.1. Lineage (NCBI taxonomy): Eukaryota > Metazoa > Arthropoda > Arachnida > Araneae > Theridiidae > Parasteatoda > Parasteatoda lunata. Next base: position 93,915,250 of record OX421972.1, on the reverse strand, counting down.
TGCCGGTTGCGGTCCCCTCATTGTTATATATTGTTGACTAATAAAATGACTTGTCATCTATTACTTATTATTGTGTCACAGTTTCTGTGTTCTTAAGTTTAAATACTTTTTTCTTCAAGTATAGTTGATTATTTTTCAAATCCATGTAATCGATTATTTTGTTACCATTAACAAATCACCAAAATGTTCATGCATACAATCAAAGTAATTATATATTTTATAAACAAAATAATGCTAGATTTAAAAAAAAAACATATCGACTTTAAAAGGAGAAAAACAAAACAGAGGTGAATGAGAAACTACTGTACCGAGGGGGTTGGTGAGCGGAGCGAGCAGGGGGTGAAGCCTCCTAATTATTTAGAAAAAGAAATCTTACTGTATATAAATAACATAATTTATATATTAATAAATTCGAATTATTCGAAGTTCAAACTAACAAAAATATTCATAATTAAATTTGTGCACAAAAATTTTATGAATAAAAAAATTTATTCTTTTTGTGTGAAGACTTAAAATTCTTTTTCATTTTCATAATTATACACATTTATGTATGATTTATAATCAATCAAATTATTTTTAGGCATATTTGACAGTTGGGAGATCAATTTTCATCTGTGCTTGAGATCAGTAAATGTTAGTTAAAGCATTAAATGCGTGTTTTTTCAAAGTTTAGTTACGTTAGTTTCGCTTAAAAAGTTCTCGAAGTATGGCGAAATACGCAAAAAGTATAATTAACATTAAAAGGTACAAACTTTACACTACTCTCCTGAACAAACTATTGGGATCATATTTCCCAGATTGCAGATACTTCTTATAATTTTTGGACTAGAAATCCTGATCCATCAAATAAAAAGGTATGTTTATCCAGCGAAAATAAGTTGTTGTGTGTGAGTTTGTAACCTAAAATATCGTCTATACTTATAAATTAGTATTTGAAGTCAACCTCGAACTATTAAGATTAACTCTTAGAACTTGAAGATCCGATCATTACATCAAAAGATATTCAGAGCAGTCCCCAGCTCTCCATTCTTTTTCAAATTCGTTACCATGGTTTCAGCGAAACTTGCTTTTTTTCCCCTACGGCAGTACGTTTTAGTAAAAAATGTGAAATTATTTGCATGATGAAAATTGCAAGATTTGCCAAAACCATTGTAATGCAAAGGAGAAAATTGTTAATGGTAGGAAAATCGTGTATTCTTGAAGCTTAGTCTACTTACAAAGAGTATAACTATAGTAAATCATTAAAATTCTGTCCGTTTATGAAGTCTAAAATATATTGTTAACAATGCAGTTTCATGCTAATAATATCTAAAAGCTACCCAAACCCCCTCATCTGCATATACCACGTGTTTCGCCATAACGACTCTTAAATACATATTTTTCGAATTTTTGTCAAAATAGAAGTTACAAAAACATGTATATTAGCAGTCTTAAATTATTTTTAATCGAGGAAAAACAAAAAATATTCTCACAATCTCATCAATTGCGGAAGTTGCGATTAAAAATATTAAAACCTGTTTAGTTGGAGAAAAAGGGTAGTTAAAAGGCTATCATTAAAAGGATCTTCACTTTTTACCCGATTAACAAGCAGATCTTGACGATTTTATTTCCACTGTCATCAATAGTGATTCATCGGATTTGGAAAGCTTTTTTTGTTTGCTTAAATATTAATCTGCGAACGGTTGTACTTTGAACGGTTATACTTAACTTTGACAAGTTATACTTAACTTTGACAAGTATTCCAAAAATATTTATTAAGAGTGGTGATTATAGAATACCCTGCGTAGGAAGGCAGTGTTTAAATAAAACTCAACTTATGGTCTTTTTGAGAGCAATATTGTTTTTTCTAATTTTTTTCCCTTCATTTTTTCAGTCCCTGTTATGCTGCGAAAATCAACTGGTGGCGTACTAGATTTTAAATAAATAACCAATAGTTGGAACTATCGTGCTATCAGTAACGAAAATACTGTAGTCACTACTTCTTTTGTAGTTTGAAGTGTAGTGCTGTAGTTTTTTGGGGGGAAAAGTGCTGTTAGAGTGGTGCTTTCAGCGATTCCTTACAACTATTTTTAATGATAGTTTAGTAAAGAAACTTGGCATAAACGTAATTAATTTTTAAATCGGATTGGTGCAAATGTTATGCGGACGTAATGAAAATGTCCATTATGTAATTTTTTTTTCTTGTCAGTATGTGAACTGGAGCTTTAAACTCTTAATAAAAGCATAGATATTAGATAATTCTCTAGCATATCTTAAAATAAATATTCACTTCAATATAAGTACTACAAAAAGTTAAAAGTCGGAAGAAGAAATTTTTAAAATTAATTTATTTATTACTCTAAACCATTTTTTTAATGAATTTTTTCTGTCAATATTCAACTTTTTCTTTTTTTGAAAAAATTTTTGACTGTCAGTGTAAATGGAATCTATCTGGAAAATTCACCTCCTAAAAGTAATTCCTTAATGACTATATTTCGAAACCAGTTTGTAATCAGTACATTTTTTGTAAATTTTAAAATTTTTTGTTTTTAATTTTGACTATCAGTGTAAATTTAATCTTTCTGGAAAATCAGTCTCCTAAAAGCACTTTAACTGTGACTACATTTCAAAACCAGTTTGTAATCAGTACTTTTTTGTTAAACACATTTTTTGTTTACATTTGTAAAAAAGTAGTCGTCAACTTAAGAAAAAAAACTTACGATAATTGAAAATGACTAGTATAAAATATGAAAGTGAGGTAAACTCCATTTTTTTTAATAAATGCAGTTGATCCTGTGAGAAAAGTAAGCAAAACAAATCAACATTTCTAGAATCTAAAATATGAATATTTAAAAATATGAAAAATTATCGGTACTGATCATAAGAATAAGCATATAAGCATAAGCTCCTTTATAAATAAGACCAAATCGATTTATTGGAAAAAATGTATTTCGTTAAATTATTTATTTTTCTAATCTAATCTTTTTCTAACTAATTATAAATTATATGAAAATAAAATTTTAAACTGCTCAAAAATTAATACTTCCCCCCCCCCTCCACATCTTGAGTTAATCAGTGGTGCATAGTTGCTTAATAAATTTTTAAATCCCCAACCAATTATCTATTTTTAATTTGTTTTAATAATTAATTTATGAAAATCCTTTCCATGTGTAGAATTTTTTTCCGAATTTTTAAATATGTGTAAACTGAAATTGAGTATTTCAGTTTCAAAGAAGCCATGTTTTTTTTCTTCTTATTTTCAGTAATTTTAAAATTTTTCTTAAAAGTAATTTTCGTGTATAAAGCAATCTCAGAAATAAAAATAACTTAACAAGTTGATTTTTACCTTGAATCGATTATTTTTCTATCGATATTTGAACTACATTGAGAAATATTGGTGGCCAAAAGCTCAGTTCATTCGCATCATTTCATATTTATAGGATTTGCTTAAAATACCTAAAATTTGATTCCCCATTTAGTAAAATAATTTCATAACAGATGGCAGCATCGCATTTTAGTCTTACACTTTTTGTTTGCACATTTTGAATACTGGCCATAAACTTTAGCACAAATGAATTTAGTAATTGAATTTTTAATATAAATGGAAAGATTCCTAAAATAAATTTCACTATAACAGATGGGAAAATTTCATTTTTAAGAAGTTAACAGAATAATGAACTCTTAATAGTTTAGAAGATATATAAATAGATACTTTAATTTTTCCTTATATTAATCCTTTCTCTATAGGCATTTTAATTACACAAAAAAAAATTGAGGGCATTTTAATTACACTAAAAAAAATAAATTCATTTATATAATTTTATGTTTAAAATAAGTAACATTTGAACTCTCTGTTTTGTTTAGAAATTTTACAACAGATGGCAGCATCACATTTTTTACCTCATGCTCCCTTCCATAAAGTTTCGAGATAAGTGTCGCCATCTTATCCGTTATAAGCAGACTTAAATTTCGCACAATTCAATCTACAAATTGCATTATAGTTTATTTATAAAATTATAAATTAAAACTCAATTAATAGAAATAAAATTCTAAAAAAAAAATGCTTCATTGTAAATGTAAATAAAATTTTAGCTCCTATAATTGAGAAATAATTCAAAGTTTATATTATTTATAAAAATATCACCCAAAAAATGGAAAGATCAAGGTATTCAACTTCAATGATTTTTGTTTATTTAATGTTTAAAATGCTATTAATTTTTAAAAAAAAAATTTATTTCATTATTTTTTTATTTATTTTTTTGTTTGGATCTTAAATTTAGGAATTCAAATTTTTTTCATACTTTGAAAACAAAAAACACCGGAAAAAGTAAAATTTTCTTAATTTGAGCAGTACTTTTCAGTGAAATAGTTTACGTAATGATTAACCTTTTATAAAAAGAGTCCGTGAACGCTAGATCCACGTCATAGTATAAAAGCTGAAAATGTTTCTACGCAAGTACGTTAAAGCGCATAAGAACGGTTGGCTATTATTAACCATGAATCGCACTGACTTTGACGAATGGCAGAGATGCACAAAATAGGACCTTTCTTACTTCATTTCCTTAAATCTGATATTTATATATATTTAGTCAACTATTCTAAGATGTTTTCAAAGCAGCCGGAAAACCACTTGCTTGATAACCTTAGAGTTTAAGAGAAATGGGACCCCACTAGCTAAAATTGTTGCCCAAATAATGTATGTAATGCTTTCGTGCCGAGTTATTCATTGTACCATAAAACGGAAATATTTCATTTTCAATTTATGTCCATCAGAATTTTATTCGCAGTCGTTTTTAATATTCCTTTTCTGAAATGATGATTCCAAATTTTTGCTAAGCAGTTATTGAGGAAAGGAATAAAGAAAATCTATGAACAAATATGCATGGAGCAGAAGCTCCTGGAGATGAACTTGCTTTATTAATGGATCCTCAGAAAGATATCTGGGAATCTTAATGTCTGCTAAATGTTCCATCTGATCTTTGAATTGAAACCATGTTTTTTCATTATTGTTTGGCAACGGATCATCCCAAGAGAGGTTTTCTTTCCACAGCTCTTGCATCAGGTATTTTAACTGAATTGTTGTAGGTGACAGGAAACCAAGAGGATTGCAAATTTTAGCAATAATAGAAAGAAGTTGACGCTTTGTCAGCGTGTCTTCGGAAGTAGGATTTATTTTGATTCTGAAAGTATCTTCCTTGGCTTCCCAGATAACGCCAAAGACTTTCAAAACGTGATCTCCTTCAATGTGTAGAGATCCGGAGGAGCCGCGCAATTCAGGTGGTAACGACTCAAGAACTGATGATTTATTAGAAGCCCACTTTCGAATTGAAAATCCTCCTTTTTTCGAAAGCTCTATCATTTGAATGTATAGATGCAAGGCTTTCTCATCAGTATTCGCTCGAGTTAGAAGGTCATCCACATAAAAATCTTCTAAGGCGGCTCTAGAAGCTTCTGGAAAGAACGCTAATTCATCTTTCGCCAGCTGTTGAATCGTGCGATAGCCAAATAAGGAGTGCAGCTTCACTGTATGTTACGGTGAGCAATCTGAATTCAAGTAATGGATCCTCAGGTTTTTCTCTCCAAAAGATCTGCTGGTAATCCACATTGCTACTGTTCACTTGAATTTGACGGAAGAACATTTTTACAATGTCACTGGTTAGTGCAACGTCTGAATTTTAAGAGAACGTTAAATAGTTAATTTTGTAGTTTTGGACCTACATAAAGAACGTCATTAAGAGAAATGCCTGCCTCTGATTTAGCGGACGCATCAAAGACGATACGTATCAAAAACAGCAAACGACAGTAAATACGAATGATATCAAAATGTGGCAAATAGAAGACCCTGAAGTTAGTTTGGAAAGTTCATGATTTGGAACAAGGTGCATATGCCCCAGATCTTGATATTCCTTTATGAAATTAACGTATTAATTTTTGAATTTAAGGTTAACACGAAACCCGTTTTTCCAATGAAAAATATTGTTGTTTTGCCTGATTCCGAGAATTTCCTCAAACTCTTTCTTTCTTAAAAGGCAAATTAACAATGTCTCTACCATCGCAATTTCTTTTTGTTGTTTGAAGGTAGAATTTTTCGACTTCTTGATCATAGATAGATAAAGTAGAAATTCTTCCAACATGATTCCGTGATTAAAGAAGCTCGAAAACTCCCATCAATAAAAGCGCGACAGTTAACATATTGTCCCCGACTATTTTTAACTCTTAAAACTGCTGTTGATAGCAAAATTAAGTTTGAATCACCCGTTGAATGACATGTTAGACGAATTGGATTGTTCTCAGAACCTGTACTTAGCCGTGTGAGCTCTTGTGCTGTCGGCGGCTGATTTTGATTGGTTACTTGATTGGTTTGATTAAACTGATGGAATGTATGCAAAATCGTATGATGTTTTTGTTTACATACACGGCAAGAGGTTGTAAATTTACGCGTAGGGTAGCTATGATTGGCACGCAGACAATTAAAACACAGTCTAAATTTTTTTAACGAAATCATAATGGAAATCCTGATCATTCATTTTTAGAAATTTTTTACATTTATGTAGAGAATGTGGTAAGAAGCAAAGCTTGCATGATTCCCCGTCAGATGCCTAAAGTTTTAAGTGCTAATGTTTTATTTATGTTTCTATTTGATTTTTCTGTGGTTTGATTTTGTTTTATCCCCTGGAGACTACCAGCTTGCTGTTCTAGGAATGAAAGAAAGTTTTTAAGCGATGGAAAATTAGTCTCTTCAAGAGTCAAATACCACTTAACTTTAGTTGAATCCCCTAATTTATCCTGTAAAATGAGAATCAACAATAATTCAATCAATTTGTTCGATTCTAAACCTAAAGTTTCAAAATTTTGAAGTACTTCATTACATGTATCAAGCATTACTCGAATGGAATCTACTGTTGATTTAATATTTTTCATGTGTAATAATTTTTTACACTGTGAAAATGCTAACTCCCTTTTATTGTCATCTATATAAAAGTGTTTCCCATGCATGTTAATAATTATCACTAGTTATACCAAATCCCTTAATTAATCACGACGCATTACACGGGACTGAACTTTGTAAATAATTTAATTCGCTTCGATTCTAAAAATTTTAATTCAATTCACATCTTAATTTATACACTTAGGAACAATATCGATTTGCTTTTGATTCTAATGACAACCAAAATATAACTGAATCTTTTTTAATGTCATTAAAATTAAAATTAAAGTTTTTCATTGAAATTGAAAATTACGCCATCTATCGGCGAAAAGTTTTATAAACTAAACACCCTTAAAGGTGTTTTTTTCAGGGGTCTTTTTAAAAAGTGCTTAATTTTCCTTTTTCGAAAATTTAATTTTTTTTTTGCTTCAAAAATGAGCTTTTCGGTCCATAGCGTATGACAGCGCCAATCATTTTACAGGTTTGCTGAGCTGGGTTCGGCTAAATTATTGCACTCTCGTGTGCAACTCTGCTGCATTTTGTAAGATATTCTCAATTTCAAGCTTCATATTCAAGTTTTATTCAAATAGAGCCGAAAAATCTCTTGATCATTGTTTAATGGCTAATATAATCAAGAAAAGAGTTCTTTGTCAGAAACTATTTATTTTATCATGATCATATAAAGTGTATAAACATTATTTTGCATTTTGTTAATGTATATGGGGCTTTAAAATATTTTTTTGAGTGCTTATTTTTTGTTGAAAGATTAGACTACGCACCCTGTCTATATAAATAAAATTATTACAAAAAATAATTATGTGTGTTCATTTTGAAAATATTTACAATTTTTATCAATTATGCGCATTTTACACAATTAAAAGGCATTTTACACAATTAATTATGTAAAAAAAAAAAATATTTGCTCAATTCATTTTCATAGCATCACTATATGCACATGAATATTTTTCTCATATGGCAATATTTCTGTTTAAAAAAAATTTTCTCTAGTGTTTTATTAATTTATCAGTTTTATAAATGTAGCTGGGACAAATGTAATATGTAATAAAGATGGACTATGTTTTTATTTTTCTCGTTGCACATGAAAAATAGGTTAATTTAATTTTGATCTGTACCTCAGAAACATCATTTCAAATTAAAGTTAGACATGAATTTGAATGGAAGAATCTTAAGGGAATATATTTTTCCGCAATGTTGACTAAAAAAAATTTTTTTTTAACGTGATATTCTATGTAATGTAAAATGTCACAGGCCTCGTTCTGCTGCTGCCTAAAAAATTCATTTGACTATAAATGTCATGCTGTACATTTTGCTGGTTATTTTTTTAGGACTAAGTTATAAATATTTAATATTGATTTAAAACTCTTTGTTTGAATTTCTGAAATTGAACTATATAGAACTATTTCAGTTAGAAAACGTAAATTAATTTTAAAAAATTTCCGTATCATTACTATGTTATTAAACATCCTCATGTTTCCAGAAAACCTTGTTAATAATATGTTTTGGTTAAATTATAGAAAATTATAAATATGTGTATAATTTTGTAAAGATTATTTTGTTATGAGGCTAAATTTCTTAGACGGGCCGAAAATAAACAATTTAATTAGAAAATTTGCAAGAAAATCGTGTAGTTTAGAGAAAAAGTAACGTCTACTGCACTTCTTTTCTTCTATCTGTTTGGCGACAATTTTGCCGACTTGGCAATAATCTGGAAGACGTGGTAACACTTGGCGACCATTTTAGTCACAAAATGATAGTTCTGGAAAATTCGAGTTTCGAAGTGATAGGACCAACATAAGTTTCACTGGAATAGGAGTTATACCGGAATTGGAGCCGCGATGGCTCAAGGGATAGAGCGTTCGCCTTCCAATGAGGCGAACCGGGTTCGAATCCCAGTCGATACGAATTCCGCATCCGGATTGCACTGACCACAGTGCTGACGTGAAATATCCTCAGTGGTAGACGGATCATGGGTTAGAGTCCCCTTGCCGTCAGGCTAACCGTGGGAGGTTCTCGTGGTCTTCCTCTCCATGTAACGCAAATGCGGGTTAGCTCCATCAAAAAGTCCTCCACGAAGGCAAATTTCTCCCAATACTCGATCCAGGAGTTCCCTTGTCTTCTGGATTGGGTTCAAAATTACAAGGCTACGGAGTTGAACATTAGTAGCCGTAAACCCATTAAGTTGGGTCGGCTGTTCAACGACGGTTATAAAATAAAAATAATATACCGGAATCGTCTAGAATTATCCGGGGCCCCGTCGCCTAGCCGTTATAAATAGGGGCATGCTTTAGTAGAGCATCAGTCTATTTGTGACTGCAATAATCTGATGTGCAAGTCTCTTATGAGCCGTGTAAGATTTGAAAGTCGATGGTTGTGTACTAGCCGGTTATTCGTGCTGTAATTAAGTGCTGAAAATTGCTATATTTTCCGGAAGATTCTACCAATAAAATTTTGGAGCCTTAAAGATTGTTTTATTCGTCTCTAATTTTCACGAACCCCTGTGCTCGATAGAATGTTCAGATGTATCAGTATCGGTTTAACAGTGATATCGAAAAATTTAGTACTTTCTAATTTGCAAAATAAGCTAGGTAACCAATAGTTTACCATGATGCTCTGATTGTATCAGATATAGTTTAAGACTGATAACTTTTATATATCAGTGTAAAATGTTATTTCGTAAGACATTATTGTAAACTGCGTCAAAAAGGATAAAAGAGTAACATGAAACAAGTTAACATCATCATACTTAGTATGGCAGCAAATATGACGATGATGAAAGCATGATAGGGTGGACCAAGGCCTTCTGTGGAAGATTCTTTCAGGAGAATCTTTTTTTTGACCAAGCCTGCCAGTTTCTTACCCCAATCACAGAATAACAGCCATCGTTGTTTTGGCCTTTTTTTTTCGATTAGTGAAAGAATTAGACACAAAAATCTTCTTTACTGGATTGTTTTCATCCATTCAGGCGATATGAGCAATTTATTAATTAAAGATCTGTAATTTTCTCGAAGATAATTCTATCAGCTTATTATACCTCGATGTTGGTGAAATTAGTTATGTGTTTTAGGTAAAAAAAAACTCTGAATTACACTTTGCTGGACAAGAGGAAGAACCTATCACATTGTTATGTTGTTGATTAATTCACAGCGTCTGTTACTACTACATCAACTCTATAATGATCTCGTTTTAAACTATACTTATTAATTGGTCATAACAGTCATAAAAATTATTTCTAGTCCAGCATGCGCTTACTGAGGATTCATATCAAACAATAAAGATTTAGCCCGATAAGTAGCATTCTTCTTTTTCGTTTTGATAACCTCTGACCATGAGATAAAACCAAGTTTTACCTTAGAGGAATGATTTTTGATTTTATAGGAGTGATTTTGGGTCTTTTTGATCTTAGAGGAGTGAAGGGTTTTACCCGGTCCTGCGCTTCTTCTCTCTTGATGCGTCTGTATGTTGCAATGCTGTGGAGAAAGAAAATAACTACATCCAAGGCTGAATGGTTTTACGGGCCCAGGACAACTATTTAGGACTCCATCCTCAAAGCAGAAAAGACTTATTTTTAGTTTTGTAGAATGTTTGAAGACCCTTTACAGAGAATTGTTGTTTTTATATAGATATAAAGAAATTCTTTGCCATTTTCTTTTTAAAAAAAAAATATTTTTTGAGAAACCATAATTTTACTATATACCATATTTTTTGAAAAAAGATTTTTGTTAAGCCTGGGCTGGTAAATAGTGAAATTCTTGTTACCATTGTTTTAAACAATCAATAACACTAGAAATGGAGGCAATTAGTGAATGAGAAACAACATCAAGAGAGAGCATAGTTTTTGTTTGTTGGTGAGGGAAAGGTGTGCTAGTTACTTTTCAACAATATCCGTATTGCTAAATTCCCATGATTTTGTTTCCCAACTTGCACATTTCCCTCCCCCAAAAATAATTTGATCTCTCTTGATGTTCCTCTTTTCATTAATATCCACATTTCTAGTGTTATTGATTGTTTAAGACAAATCAATAAAGTAGTATTGCAAGAATTTCAATACTACTTTATTGAAATTGATGATAATATCACCCTGTCTATTCCTGTGTTCAGCAAACTGATTTTCAATTCATTGTTAATTTCTATAAACAATTGAGGGTTTAGCCATATGCAACCATCTTTCTCTCATTATTTATGACATATTTATGCATTATTTCGAAGAAAAAGTTTTAAAATTGTTCATGTTTTCTTGGTGGAAAAGATATATTGACGAGGTGTTTGTCTTTTCAGAAATTACTTTCTATTGTCAACTAAGTTGACCGCAACATTCAATTTACTTTAAACTCGGAAATTAATTTTACTTTACCATTTTTCGATTTTAGTGTAATTAATTATTCTGATCCATTTTATACCTCTAATTATTGGAAATATTTTGCTATGACTTTGCCTCCTCATGTATATTCTAATCACTCTGATTCTTAGAAAATTTATGCTTTTCATACTTTTGTTCTCCGTGCACTAAACCTTTGCTCTGACTCTTCTTCTTTAAATTCCAAACTTAACTTCCTTCTCTCGCTTGCTGCTAACCGTGGATTTAACTTTGCTATGCTTGATTCCACTTTTGTTATACTCATGAGACCCTAACACCCATATTCTAATCCTTACATAGAACTTTTTTTATTGTTTTTCTTTTCTTCCGTTTGTCATAAAATTGGTAATATCCTCTCCCGTTTTGGTTTTGAAGTCATTTTTATGCCTAATTGTCATAAATTTTCTGCAATTCATACCTTTCCTCTGACTCTTCTTCTTAAAACTCCGAACTCAACATCCTCCTCTCGCTTGCTGAAAGCAGTGGATTTAACCCTTCTTTAGTTGATTCAGCTCTCGCTAACTTCACTAGACTCCCTTCTTTTATTCATTACAGAGAGCTTGTTACTTTACCATTTTTTCCTCCCGTTTGTTATAAAATTACTAATATCTTCCTCCGTTTTGGTTATAAAGGCATTTTTAGACTTGTCAAAAAAAAACAACATTTAATTCTCTTAAAGATCCCGTTAGTTTTGATAATCTCTCAAGGACACTTAACCTATTCCTTGCCAGTGCAACCTTGGCTACATTAAGCAAACTAGACGCGCTTTAAAACTTACATTTAAGGAACTTGATAGACCTGTCCGTTATCTAGAATACGAGAAATCATCAATTGCTGCACATTGTTGGAATCTTGAGCAAATTTTTGTTTAAGAAAACTGTAATTGCATTTATTTAAAGCGGTTTTCTCCTACGTCCGCATGCAACTAAAATACTCTGATTGGAGGTTGAGTTGGATTCCAAAACGGCTATAAATACAAGCTAACCCTTAACTTAGATGCTCTTTTCTATTAGTCCTTTCTCAGTGCACGTTTCAAGTGTGTAATGTACTAATAAATATGTCGTTGCCAGATCCATATTTATCTCCGAATTAGATTTCAATAGCAAATTCAATTTCGACTCCAATCTCATCTTGATTCCTTGAAATATTTATTCACATCGAAGTTGATTCCATTGCTAACGACATCAGTTTCAAACCAACTCTCCATAGCGTGCGGAAATGTATTTACCCTGATGTGACCTTCTCTGTCACAGTGGTTTTTCTTGTTCTTTTTCCATGTTTATTTTTATTCTTTTTTCGGTTTTTTTGTTCTTTTTCTCACCTTTATTTTCCATTTTTCATTGACAACTTTACGTTTTATATTTCAAATCACTTTTTTTTCTTTTCCATCACGTCTGATAAGTCTTGAAAATGGGCGCCTGTTTTTGAGCTCTTGAAAGATGTTGGACTGTTATTTCTAATCTGTATGCATACTTTAGAAGGGAATGAAGTTTTTAAGTAATAGCTTCAAAGTCAGCCTTCCCCATCCTCGATACTTTTTAGCCGGTGTTTATAAGTAATTTTTTACGTTTAATAATAAATGCATAGTTATACAAAGTGCTCATTTTAGAAATTCTATTGACATTTAAAGCTGGCAAAAGTAATAATTCTTTCTTCCTAAAATATGCGAATTTAGTTTATTGTGGTTCGCACTGTCCAGAATTCAAATATTTATTTATAAGAATATAAGAAACAAGCATATTATTGAATAAAAATCTAAAAACATTTTTTTAATAATGGCCATAACTTATTTATAAATAAATTTATTTATTTTAATTTTTATAGATTTCAGAAATAAAAGAAAATTCTAAAATAGTGTTTTTTATAATTATATGCTTTTTTCTTAAATTAGTTAAGGGTAGAACGATTCCTTCTGTTAAAAAAACCATTCGCAAAAGGGTTTGTCATTTTTTTGCTCAAAAATATGGAAAAATTCACAACAGTCCATATTTTTTCTTTAAAAAAGTATAAAATACAAGCATTTGTTACAAAAATGTACAAAAAACTTATTTTAGACTCCTTCAAAAAAATAAATTTTCAAAAAATTTACATTTGTACATTTTTATCACTAAAAACAAACCCAATATTATAAGTTTTTAAAAATTTCTATAAAAGTTATGCATCTAAAAATAAACGAGTAATTGCTATTTTCATTTAAGAAATTCTTAAAGTGTAACATTTTGATAAAACACGGTTTAAGTGATAATACACAGAAAAAGTAATTGCTTACAATATAAACTTTTAAATAGTGAGACCCATTTATTTTATGAACAGGTGAGATTATTAATAATATTATCATTAATTTGTGTTAAGTTAGGGTACTGAATGAATAGTTGCAAAATAATTTTTTAAACGAATTGAGTTAGAGGTTTCCTCCTCATTCTAAAGCTTTTGTTTCGAAATAAATTACAGCATTTCCTTTATTTAATTAAATATGTTTTCGTAAAAAAAAGTAACACACGTTCAAAAATTATCAGTATTTGCCTAATTGAATAAAACTTCTCTTTAATAACTAGATCACCTCATTAAGTTTTATTCGTTTTTCGTATTCTTTCTGTTTCGTTTCGCAATCTTCGCCGAGATGGAAGAAATGAAATGTACCATTAAAAATGTACTCGAAGAACATAAAATGGAATTTACAAACAAAAAGCTACATACTTTATTCACAGCAGTTTATTACAGCTTATCATAATTTATTTCGCCATCCGGGTACATTACAGAACATGCATTTAAATGATCTAATGATCGAACAAGAATTTATTACAGTAGGTGTGTTTTAATTATGAAATCAGTGATAATGTAAAGAAAACTGAGAAAACAGCTTCATCTACAGACATACGGACGATAATGAGAGGTCGACTTTACGAATAGCTTCATTTCCTTTTCTGAAACGAAATAGAATATTTAGTGCATGTTTTAATATCAATTTAAATAAAATTATAGCACATTCATCAACATTAACGCTGTTTTTCGAAGATTTGTCGCCAAGGAATATAAAAAGTCATAGTTTAAGTGCCTTATACTTGAAGCAATGCGATGATTTTAAACTATATAGATATTCTTGCGATGAAGGATTATTTGTGTTTTAATACAGACAAATAACTTAAATATTCAAAAAGTTATTAAACCTTTTGCAATTTAGCGACATTTTCCCACCTAGCTGAAAATTATCAAAATCACTGCTTTATTTTCAGTTTTTGCAAATTTTTAGCTCAATGCAGCATTGGAGTAAGTTTTTAACTATTAACACGTTGAATGCCACGCTAATTTACATGGTTTGGCCATCTGGCCAAAGTTATTTTCTCAGTAAGCGTTGCATATTTTGATGAAATATTATTTTCAACAAAACAGTTAATTTTTGTAATCATTCGTGACGCATTTAATTCACTGAGGTCACCGGTGACTCCCATGGCATTCAAAGTGTTAAGTTCTCATGCTATATATGCATATAAATAAAACTATTTTTGTGTATTCTATATTGCATTAATTCCTTCAATCCATTTTAGTAACGATAATAATATAAAAAAGTTAAAAGCATTAAACATTTTCTCGAATTATTTGTTTCTAATAATCTTGACTTCACCCGTCACCGGTGATCTCCCGTGGCGCTATGAACAATCTCAGTGCCGGTCGCCGGTGACCCCCAAGGCATTCAACGTGTTAAAAATTGGACTACAAACGCTTTTCATTTTCACAAAACTGTGGCTTTTCTCCATTAGCCATTTTCAAAACAAGCGTAGACAGCGCTGACTTTAGATGAACTTGACCTAACAGTCATGAGTAACAGTTGCAAATTCACAGCAATTATAAAAATAACATACTATTCGCAAAAAAGCATCATTTCATATTACGACGAAACTTCGAAAACAGCCTTATTTAGGAATCGAAGAGCTTAATTGAAGATAATTTTAAATAAGCTTAAATCAAGCTTAGCGTTTATACCAAGCCTGCACAACCTACCTTCTTCAAATGGATGTGTCCCATTAGCACAAAGTTTGTGGCTGGTGAAGTATTTAATAAAATGTATACTTAAATAAGTAAAAAAAAAAATTATACTTTTTCTCGACTGTAAACTAGCACCAATTTTGTCTCGCCTTATTCGTCTTCTTAGTAATTACACAGTTGTTACTGGCAACAAATTTCAGGAGGTTTTAAAAAGGCTTCCCACAGGAAAAAAAAATCAGTTTTTCTTATAAAGTTCTATAAATATTGTTGTTATTTTGTTCTTTAAATTTTACTATTTTTGACAGGCAACTAATTCAGTTTGCATAATATTCCGTCATTGAAGAGTTAAAGTTGTATGGGCTAAATGATTCATTCAGTTTTAAAGGACTGTATATTTACATGTATAAGACAAAAGACGAATGGTACGTGGGAAGATACAGGCACGTACTGCAGGTATGTTATGAACGGGATGCAGATCTGGTATGTACGACAAATGTTCAGTTATGTGCAAATTTATTTACTCGGCACACAATCCAATTGTAAACTTATTCCCTCCATACAGTCAATAGTATGTTTCTATCAAAATCCATCACAGCAGCAAAGGTGTGCTTCTGCCTAGTTATTGATATTGGAGGTACATAAACAAATGATAGACAAAGTTTATATACCCCAATACCGATTTTTAAATTTCAATATTTATGTACACACATAGCCAACAGCAATGCAGAAAAACATCACTACTGCTGTGATGGACATAGATCGAAATACGTTATTGAATGTATGGTCGAAATTGGTGTGAAATTGAAATATGTACCAAGCAAATACAAGATTGCGCAAATTGAACATTTGCAGTATGAACCAGCCACTCTGCGAGTGTGTGCATCTCTCCATGTATCACTTCTTTTTGCGCGTCGTGGGCTTGTAAATAAACCGGCCTTTGAAATTAGATGAATCATTTAGTCCAATGCTTTATCATTTAGTCCAATCCTGAGAGCAATACATATCTCATAAAATATATTACAGAATAACAGTCTAAAATTGTGATTCAGTTCTGTTATCAATAATTTTTTTTTATCTATTCATTTATTTATTTTAGTAAAAACTTTGTTTTGATAATGTCTGAACAACTCAGAATAAAATACAGGCATTATAACGCATCTTGATATTATTATATGATTGTTAATTCATCAGCAAATATGTACCTGTTACAATTTTTTTTAAAAAAAGGGACTACTTTTAAATGCACTTGTTGTATGTTATATTTCAGCCAATAAGCATAACAAGCCCAGTATAACAGTATCCAGGATTGCTTCGTAACCTTTTGGCTTTCAACTGAGGTATAATCGACGCTCCAACTAATTGTGCAACAAACAGTGAAGATATTTTATACATCTGGCAACGAAATTCTTACCTGTTCCGAATATTACTATTGTTGAAACCAATTAAAAGAAAGCTAGAGGTCTGATTTTTTAGAACAGATACTCGTAACAGGTATTTATTGTTTTGCATTCTTGTAAATTTTTTTATAATTCTTGATAAGAAATGAGCTTTAATTCTATTTCAAGGGCTCTGGATCTAAGAGTAGTGATATAAAGATACAAAAAAAAAAGTTTTAATTTCTATGACTATATATATTTCTATGACTAAGGCTTGCTGATAATTTAGGAATTTCGGTGAAAGCATTAATGATTAATCAGGATTTCTTTTTATTAAAATAATAAATCTGTATATTGCTTTCCTGAAATTAAGTTTAAAACAAGTTCTTTTTAAAACGTGTTAAGATATAACGGATACCTTTATACTGCATGCTATGACAACAATTCTTATGGTTATTCTCGTATATATTTTTTGAATAAATTTTCTTGCCTCGCAGAGACTTAAATGGTTAAGGTAGATTTCTCTAAATAAAAATATTAATTCTGTACATTGCTTTTCTAAAATATTCAACAAAACAAATTTTTCCAAATTTTTTCCCCCTAATATTCATCATTGTATTTATATTTTTTAACTTCTTTGAAAAAAAAAAAAAAAAACTGAGTTATTTTTTTTTTTAAAAAGTCTGTTTTTAATCGGCTTTGATAAACGTGAGAAAAAAAATCTACCTAGTTTAGAAACCTCAGTTGTACTTTAAGCGTCATAATGAAACCAAAATAACTAAAACATTCTTTTACTAAATGTGAAATAGCCTTTATTTATTATTCATAAAAATTTTTACGAACAGAAAACTGAAGGAAAAATTCTCACCAGTGTAAAATAATGAAAATAAAAACGACTGCGTATGTCAATAATGACGTTCATTTTCTTTTCCTTAATATATATTTTGTTTCAGCTACATTCCCTTAAGGATTTTTTTTCAATACAATGTTCCCCATCTCTTCTAAAATTTTTTTTAAGGGGGTGGAAGGTGTAAATATTAATGCTCACTTTCAGGAAATGCTAAAGAAAATACATATTCTTAGAATATTCTAGAACATCATGCTTTAATGTATTCAGTAAACAAGTATTTTTTGCGCTTTCGAATATTGTAATTTCGGAACAGAATTGATGCGAAATGTTTTTTTCCCTTTTAAACTTTTACCGTTTCAAAGAAAGATTTTATTTGAAAAGTAACTATAATTTACATGCATTTCGGTTTGGTAAGAGTTTTTTTTTGTCTGCAAAAAAGCACTGTTTTGGTATAAAATGTCAACAATAAAATATTCCAAAGACATTTAATGTAACGTAATATTCAAACTTTAAACATTGTGTAATAAGTAATCATAATTTATCTTTACCACTTTCGGTATTATCTTCTCTATAAAAAAAACTTTAAATGTCATGATTTAAGTAAAAGATCTCTTAACTCATTATGGATATTTTTAAATATATACATAAAAGAAAAAGAGATTTTGTGTCTTTGAATAAAAAATAAAATTAAATAAATTACATTTTGTGCGAAAAATAAATAAAAAAAATTATAGAATGATGTAAGTCTTCTGACAATTTTTTCTTTTATTAGGCTTGTTGAAAGTTGTTGTTTTCTAAAAATTAAGTATTCGATAGACAAAATTATACAAAGGAAAATTATACTTTAAAATTCTATTTAAAATAAAAACGCATATCAGACATAAATTTAAGATGTAAAATAGAAAATGTTACATTTTGCAGGTTTGTACATTTTATAAATATTTGCTGTTATTCCTATTGATCTTTAACGAGTAAAATTATTTCTCATTTATTTCTTCTTATTGAGTCACACAATCTGTATTCGTACGTTAAATTTAGTATACTTTTTAAACTGAGATTATCGTTTATTTAGTTACGAGAAAAGTAGATTAATGAAAGATTAGTTTTTTTTGTAGAAGATGTCGAATTTTAAAAAAAGTGTAGAATGAGCTGAGTCTACTAAAAAAAATTTTCACACGCCTTTGTGTCCATGAGAGGGGAATCTTGCAATTTGCCACCTGACTAAGTAGAGCATTCAAATCTCTTCGGAACTCCGTGCCTGTTAAATATATTAAAATTGTTTCTTTGTCACTATAAAAATAATTTATCGTCATTTCATCTCCACTGAGAATTCGTTATCGAAATTCAACGTACATTAAACATTTTACCTCTTTCGGACTAACTATAGTGCTGAAATATCAACAAGCGCTCTATGTCTGATATCAATACAATATTATTTCATCTATCGTATAAATCCCATCCAGTTTCCGACTAACTAGAGTGACTAACTCTAACTCTGAACTCTAGTTCTCAACCTCAACTCTAACTCTGAAAATTTGCACAATAAAAATTACAATTGTTTGCTAAATAATGTAACTAAAATTATCGCTATTTTTTCGCGAAGTGTAGCTTCTATTTTTCTTCTGACCTAAGATAAATACCAAACACAAAATATAAGAGGAAAAAAATGAAATTCGTAAAATTTGTTATTCTAGTAGACTAAAAATAAAAGATTTTTGTATTTGTCAATCCTACAACGTAAAACCTAGGAGGCGTGAGTTTTGTGCTAAATTTTTATCATCGTCAAATTTTCTGTCCTTCACACTTTTTCCGAAAATTAATTTATCTTTTTTAATTTAATTTGAAAAACACACATTTCAAAATTTTAATTTTATTTTAATTCCATTACTTTCCTGCAGAAATTTTAAAATCAGATTAAGTCAGTTTTGCCATTTGACTTTTGAAATCGAATACAATATAGGGGAAAAGGAATTGTTTTCTCTTTCTCCTATTTCTTAAAGAATTCTGTCTAGACTAGCACACTGAACATGTAAATTGAATATATATATATATTACTGAATATATATATATATTACTGAATATATATTGAAATATATACATTTGCAATGAAATTATACTAAATACAAGTTGTAAAACTTACTGAGAACACAAAATATTATTTCTCAAAAGTTAATTCGATTAAAATAATGGAAACGAAATAAAATATTTTAAAACTAATATCATTCTAAGCTGACATCTAATATTTAAAAATAATGAAAAAGACCCAGTTTTCTATGAATAACGTTCGTGAAAGAATGTTCTTAGGATACAATGAAATCTAAATAAGAATCGATTATATAAATAGAAAGACATTTGAGTAACTCCCATGGGTATCTTTTCAGTTTCATTTATGTAAAAGCATCCATGTATACACTATTTCTCTGATTTCAAATGCAACATTGAAAGTATCTTGTTTTTAGAATGCAAGAGGAGTATGAAGGATATGTTTGCGTTCAATAAAATGCATGCATATGTAATCAAGCACTCAATATTACACAACTCAAATGCAAGAAATGCTCTTTATTAAATTAAGGATAAAAAATTCTTTTGCAATCAGTTCGTATTGTCGATTTTAAATTAGCTAGAAAAAATGTTTTCAGTTATTTATTTGCAAAAAGTTATATTGGCGTATTTCAAAACAGTTTGTTTTGATTAGTGCTATTTTTGCATAAATAGGAAAAATAAGGATTTGCGGAAATGGCTCTTTCAGAGGTAGAAAATGTTTCCATTAAAGGTAGAGATATGTATAATTTATGATTCCAGTAAATGTTCGAATATATTTGAATTTTTAAATAGTTTCTATATTCACGTAAATGAGTAAGCACAGCTTTTAGGAAAAATTTAATAAAATCTTGTAGCTAATTAAATAGAAAAAACTGGGTACTTTTGGCTCATAAAATACAAGCTATAATAGGACTTAACTAGCAGGTTTAATTAAAGTAAAACGTTTTTGAATAAGTGTTCTTTTTTGCCGAATTCCATTTGGTTTAAATTTTTCCCTAAGTGCAAAGCAATGTTTCTCACAATGCTTCCTGCGAACTAACAACTGTAGTTAAAGTCAGATGAACTTAAATAGAATACATTTGGGGTAAATTAAAAACAAACTAAAATTATTTGTATATTCCATTCGAAAACGATGTCTGAAGCAATTTTTCGAAATTGTTTAGTATTATGCATTGTTAAATGTAAATTGCAGACGATAACATTTTATCAATTACTTCAGAGATAATATCAGCGATGCTTACTAGATAGCAGCTGTATTGAACTAAAAACGAATTCATATAACACATTCTTCAAAAATAAAATTAGGAACAATTTTTTTTTCGTTTTCTGTTGTGGGAGATTTTTTAACGGATCTTTAATATTTCCACGTTACTGATTTCAAATTTGATATCGGTTTCTCTCTACAAGCTACAGTTTTTTGTTAGTGACATTTACGTCTAAAAAATAGACATTTACAAAATCGACATTGTATGTCTATTTTTTGTCGAAATGTACCCTAATTTCCTATTTGCACACCTGAATTAAGCAAAATTAAGTATTTGTAAAAAATTCAGTAAAATTTTTTTTCTTGTGTCATGTGTTTTTAATTCATTGTGATAGGTTAGTTCATTAAAATTAATGAGATATCAGCGAATTAGATAACTATCCGAAAGACCGAGTTCATTTTGTTATTTTTTAAACTTTTGAAACGTGTTCGTAAAACATCTAAATCATGTAAAATCAACGGTTATGAAAAAAAAAAATAAATAAATAAATAAATAAAAAATAAAAAAAACTGAGTTTTTATTCATTGTTTAATTTATTCATCAGGAAAGATTGCTTAACGGAGGTAAATCTTGATCACTCTGCATTAGCTTCTATCAATAATAAATAGCATAATTTTCAGAGCTAAATTATTCTAATAGTTAAAATTAAAGTCTCGAAACTTATTTTCTCCATGTTTTGTGCATGATTTCGTAATGTTGATTAATACTGATTTATTGACTTTTAATAGGTAATTTTTGAATCGCCTATGAAAAACGGCTAATCAACAAGTAGGTTTATTTTTAGATATTATAAAAATTTTTAAAAACAGCTTTGTGACTCATTTTTCTTTAATGCTAGTTTAGTTTTTTCAAGATTCAATAAATTTTTTTCTCTATTTAAACATATGTATTTCTTACAAATATGACTAAATTTTTGATTAAATTTAGGAAGTTTTTTTAGGAAATTTTTAGAATTTTTTAGAATATTTTTATCGAAATCTTTCCCTGAAATTTATCTGTACTAATGTTATTTTCGAACATAAGGAATATTTTTCGCTTTTTTTTTTCCTTCCCATGAAATTGATTATTTCCTTGCTAGTAACATCTGTTATTGTTTCATTCGGAAAAGACAAAATATTTAGTTTTCTAATATCTGGTAGAAATAGGATATATCGAGATATTATGGATTTTTTTCCTTTCTGTTTTTTGGTCCCTAATTTTGTCATAAAAGGCTTTAAAAGAAGTTAACTTAATAAAAGCATGTGATTTCTTTTTGCAAATAACTTTCACCTCCAGCTCGTTTTGCTCAACAATCCTCTCGATTTTTTGGCAACTTAATTTTATTTCTTGACGGAAAAAATGGTGTTACATCACATTACACTTTTAAGCAATAGCATAATATATTTTTTGATTCCATTGTGATGTAGTTCTAACCTAATGGATTGTCCTTGCTATAAATTGCAACATACTCCAAAAACTTGTTTTTTAAATTTCTTTCTTTTGTTTTTTTTTTCGGGGGGGGGGGGAGTAAGACTAAAAATTAGTTAATAGTTTTTAGTCAAAAAGATAATTTTAAATGCTGCTTCTGAATTTTAAATGGTTACTTTATATTCATTATGTTACTTGCGTATGTGATGGAGCAGTTCTTTTTCATAAAATTTATTATAAAAGTAAACAAAACATATTTTTAAATAAATTCAGGATTTTTTTTAATTGAAAAAGGTTATTAAATATTATCATATAATATCGCATAATGAGGTAATATCATGAGATGCCTTTATAATAAAGGAATAGCACATAGAGCTTCAAATCTTTAATAATCGAAACTGCAATAATCGAATCAGCAATAATCAAATCATTAATAATAAAATCTTTAATAATAATTATAGAGATCCGTAGTAGCACAACAGTTAGAGAATCGGACTTCAGTCCGAACTGGCCATGGTTCGATTCTCAACTTCGTTTAGACACACTGAGCACGTGCTCGATGTGTCTTAGCTCGCAAAGATGGAAGTCCTGTGGTCAGTCATTGAGCAGTGGCATGGGTACAGATATCGGAAGAAAATTTTCTTCCCTTTTAGATCAATGTGTAAATTGAGGAACTGGGCTCAGGAATAAGTGGTGCTGCCAGTGGTGTTTTGAGCTAAGACATACTTTCACCCTTGTGGTGCTTTCTTGTCAAACTAGACACGCACCTTCCTGACTTAATTCGCAAAAATGACAATGGCTGGTCAGGTTGGTCTGTCCAAGTGTCATTAGAAATAATCAAAATGAAAGACAATGTTAATAGAAAATAATATTAGGAACGGATAATATGCAATTACTACTGGTAAATATAATTAAATTCGAGATAAATGAATAATTTACAGGAAAAAAAACGTAATACCGTATCTTTATTAATTTTGTGTTTCTTGCTTTATTAATAATCTTATGTTATTTTTTGTCCAATGAGAATGAACAAAATGGTAAGATGGTATTTAATTTTCTAAGACTCAAAATAGGCTTAATTTTGTGTTTAAATTTTTACAAGCTAGCTGAATGCCCATTCTTTGCATATTCTTTGTCATTCTTTGGAATAATAAAAGAAAATGATCAATAAATTAGCACTGAACAACACTATGAAGTCATGCATAAAACTGAAAAACATAGACCAACGCAATTAAAAAAGCAAAAAATAAATCAAATTTCGATTTTACTTATTATTGTTGTTTGTCTTTGTCGGTGGTTTTACGTTATTCCATTAATCAAAGCATGTCTTTAGTTGTTCATCCAATCAAAATAAAGATTGACTGTATTTAGTACCGCTAAGCATAAAGCTGTTGTTCGAGGTCAACTTTTGATAGTTACATGGTAGAATTTACCACAGTTAAGTGATTTTTTTTGATAAAGCCAGTCAAAAACCTCTTTCCATATTTAAAAAGCACAGTAGTGATTCAGTTTTAATCGGTACCAAAGATACTATTTGAACATATATTAAAGTATTTACCTTAATTATATATCTGTATATTAATAATTTATATATTAATAATTTATGTGTTTATATATTAATAATTTATGTGTTTATATATTAATATACATATATTAATATGCCTATTAAAGCTGAACCAATTATTATAATACGAAAGTGCCTTTTACGAAAATGAATTAATAGAAAGGTAATTTTTTAAATTTCTCTTAGACGAATTAAAACATTTTTTTTATTAATTTTGTTTTTTATTGCATAGTTTGTTTTTGTTGTAGTTCCAATTAGAACTTATTTTCAAAATTAATTAAGCATTAATGGGGTCAGCAAAAGTATGCGATATTCTACCAGTTCCTAAACGAGTAATTTCTAATTAATTCTTCCTTTCAGTACAAAACTAATTTTTATAAAAAATTCAAATAGTGTTGATTTTAAATTATTTAGTTTTATATAAACACCTTTTTAAAGCATAACAAATCAAATAAGCACGTGATTTCAGATAAATTTAGAAATATTAATTTGGAGGTGTAGTCCGCCTATGCTACCACGTTCAAGTTGATCATAGAGTTTAACTAACTTCACTAATAAAAAGTAGTTAAATAGTTGAGAACGTTAAACAAATTATTTTTTTTATTAATAAGACTATAAGCTAGCAAAAATGGCTGTATTTATCGTTTAAATATTTAAAAAAAAAAGAAAAAAATAGAATCGTCTGTAATTTTTTTAAGTTTAAATAAAACAGAGAATATACGAACGCGTAATTTTTTCAGAAGTTCACACAGAAGTAATGAGATTCTGAGTAAATTGAGATTCTGGAGTCAATTATGAAAATGGGATTCCGGCTAAGTTTTTCTAGGAGATGTTTCTTGACTTTCTATTTTATGTTTTTGTTTCATCAGTAGTGAGTTTTAATCTTTCTCTAAAATGACGGTCAATCTAGTTTTTGTTTTCAACTCTTCTATTTTTGCTAAACTTTCACTCTTTTTGTCGCTTTCTTTTAAACTATAAAATCTATTACCATGAAAAAAGAGCTATGCTTTTGTTTGCATTAGAAATTACTTAATTTATTAAAAAAAATTATTAAATAATAGTAAATCACTTCATTTTAAAAATGCAAACATTTTTTACCTACCTTAATTTGTTTAAAAAACATTTATTACAGTATTTATTCTAAAAGGTGACATTTTACCAACAAAAAAGTATGAAAAAAAAAAAAAAACATCGAGAAAATTAAAATCTTCATTTTACGTTAAAGAAGTAAGAGATCTTAATCTAAACGTAGTTTTTTTAAATATAAAAATTGTATTAAAAAGACACAAGTTTGGATCAGATTTTTTAATTATCAAAATGTGGGGAACGGCTACTATCCGGAAAATATAGTTAAAATAGTTAAGTCAGAATAGAAATTGAAGTTTTTGCTTAATATTACATTTATCTAATGAAAAATTACATGCAATATATATTTTTGTTATTTATTTTTTATGCAATGGTAAAGATGGTATTATAACAATGATAAAAAAAAATTTGAATTGAAAGTTATTCAAAATTTAACAACCTTTAAACCATAATTTACAAAACAAAATTTAAGCAAAACCAGTCGAACAGAAGTTGAGAAATGAAAATTATAAAAATTTGACTTTTTTGAAATTTTATTACTAGTTGGAAATTTTATGACAATTTATTATAGTTTGAAACGATAGTTTGAGCTATTTTATTACAGCTGATAACACAACTTTCGTTTGTTTAAGTAGTTAAATGAAAAGAAATGATATTTTATTTGAAATAGTTTTACTCTTTTCTTCATACAATAGAATAAATAAGAAATAAACGTTATCTTTGCACTTGAAAAAGAATTATGACAAGCACTTTTAATTCAAAATGTAAGAAAACATTATTCGATTTGCATTAAAATAAAGAAAACCACTCTTTTATTTTTAAATTTTTCCTGAAATTAAAATGTATCGGATATGAATAACAATTCGAAAATTCGTAATTAAGTTATAACATTCTTTTCAATTAAGTTAAATTTACTCATTGCGGTGATTTAATTAGCATAAAATGAAGTAAATATTTCTTTTTTCACGAAGTTGTAGATTGAAGATTTGAATCATATTTGATTTTCATTCGCATAAATAAACGAATTTTTATAAGAAAGAAGTTTCTTAGGGAAATGAAGTTTCTTGCCTTTATTGCGTGTTGCAAATATAATTATAAATAAATTAATTCACGATGAAAAATTTAATTCTTTCTTGAATATATTTTTAGTTTATTAAATATTTTATCTATATAAGTTTTATGAAAAAAAATAATGAACGCATTTTTATCTGCTTAGTTAAATATTCGAAATTCTTGGCAAAACATATTGTCTAAACATTTTTCATCCATTCTAATGGCAGTTTTGTTTTATTTTTCATCTCGCTTTCCTCATCAGCGATACGAAAAACTTCGATAGTGTCTTTTTTTTTATCAGCCCAAGTATTTAATTGCTACTCCATAATTTTTTTTTCATTGCTTTCTTCATAATTTAACCTTCTTCAGCGTTATGTTACCACCCGGAGACAGCTGCTTTCACCTAATCATCGTTCTGGAATCGTTTTCGCTAAAATTCTTTTTTAACTGATCGAAAACATGAATATTGCAGGGCGGGTGATAAGTCTGGACTGTATGGAGGATGTTGCCATACCTCCCACTTGAATCGCTGCAGCAGTTCCCACATTTGGTGGGCTGGGTAAAGTGTTGCGTTATCGTGCAACAAAATCACACCCATGATCAGTTTTTCCCGGAGCTTCTTTTTAATTACTTTATGCCTGGTTGACCCAAGTTTCAGCTCCGGTGATGATTCGCCGCAGAAACTTGTTGCTCTCCGCCGAATACCGTTACAAAAATGCCAGCGAGGATTGGAAACTTTGTCCTTTCGGATCATCGGTGAGAAGACGTGGGACCTATCTTTGACATAGTTTACGAAATGAAAGGTCGTCGTAAACAATGGCGAATACACTGCCATACGAAATGTTAATCATGTTGGCGATTTCCCTCATTTTAATACTTCGATTGTCTCTAATGATGGTATTCACACGGTCATCATTTGCAGCGGTGCCGGACGCTACGGAACAGCTTTTGCGGTATTCATCCGTGATATCCTTGCGTCCGGCTTCAAATTCTTCACACCACTAAATTCTTCACACCAGCCAGATAAACACACAAAACAAGAAGGGTAAAAATATAAACCTTCCTATCAGACGTCTAATCACTTACTGTCTCTTTCTCCACATTGTCCAAGATTACGACACAGCGCGCTTTTGCAGTGACTTAGCGCTACTTACTTTAGACCTATAACTGCAACTATGTATTTTTGCTAATATCCTAATTTTCGCTTGTTCATCTTTACAAAGCGTAATTTTACGCGCTATTGCAGAATTTCTCGCAAACAGTACAAAATTGTTTCAATAACTAACATCACACTAGTTATGCAATGAGCAATAATTTGGGCCTTATTATTTGCAAAAAATTTATAGAAATTTTATATAAGAAGCATATTTCTACTTAAAAATTTGGACTTTAACATTGAATGATGTAAATACTCAACAAAAATATTTTTTGCTGGTGTATTTCTACCCTAAAGGAGCGAAAATCACAGAAGTGATTCAAATAAAATCAAAAAATAAAATAATCACTCTGTTTTTTACGGAAAATACAGTTGTATTTAACTGTATTTTCAGATCTGTATGTTTTTCATTGAATTTATAGCGTACAGAGAATTTCAACATCAATCTGGTATCTGTAATTCAATTTTTATAACTAGAAATTCAACAAAAAATTTCATACGCTTCGTTAACTATATTATTATAAAAGAAAAGTTGTAAATACAATTTACATTAATTTGTTCAAAAAGTCAATGTCTTACATTATTTACACAAGCGATATGATATAGATAAAAAGTTAAAGATCCACTATATATTATTTGCTAAAATTTAATTTTTCTACAACTAACTTCAAAGAACAATAATTAATATTAGATATATATGTTGATATAAATCTAAAAATTAATTCAAAACAGTATTCTGCATTAAATTATTTTCCGATGTTTTTATTATAGTTATATTACTTTATAAAGTTTTTAATACAATTATTGTTCAGTAATTTTCATTTTTGACTTTATTATTTAGACTGCCAATGATAGATTTATTTTATTGTGTTTATATTTATATATTTCAAAGAAAAGTATTTTATAAAATTTTATTACGCAAATAATCTTCATGTATGAAAATTCTTCCAATCGTAGTTTTAAACAATCAATAGTATTATAAATGAGGACATAAGTAGGAAGAAAAACAACACCAAGAGAAGGCTAAGTTTTCATGAAGGGGAAGGATGCGCCAATCAGGAAACAAAATCATGGGAATTTTTATTAGTACGAATATTGCTGAAACTTTCAAAAATATTCAAAATATGATTTTGCTTCCCAACTTGCACATCTTTCCAATTCATTAAAACTATGATCTCTTGATGTTGTGTCTGTTTTAACTAACACTCCAATTCAAAATATTAGAATAACCAAAAAAAGGCATTGTATTACCTTATAAACTGCGTGATATCTTTAAAAATAAACAACGGTGGCGAACGAAAAAATTATTAACCGTCCACAATTAGTTGACGTATGATATTATTGTTCACACGCGCCTAAAGAAGTATTAGAGATTTTATAAAAAAATATTGAAATTTTTCAAAAGATTAAAATATTTCCAGAGGCGATTCAAAATATTAGAATATCTGTAAAATTGTGTGATTGGTCAACGTTAATCATAAAATTTGCATAAGTTGCGCCATTGTAGAGCTAGTACGCGTATAAAGGCTCGTTTGAAAATCAGATTTAGTTAGTTGGGAGTTAAAATGGGTCGAACGAAAGACATACCGGACACTACCAAGACAGCGATTGTGACTCTACGCAATGAGGGAATTAGTCAACAAATGATTGCCAAAAAAGTGAATTGCTCTCAAGGAACTGTAAGTAAAATTTTAAAAGATTATTCTACAAATCAAAGTTTTAAAAATAATCGCTCAAATAGTGGTCGTAAACGAATAACCACACTGAGACAAGACAGAATGCTGAAACGTGTCGTCACTAAAAATCGCTTCAAGAGCTTGAGATTCATAAGTAGAAAGTGGAGAGAACAAGGAGTGGATGCCTCAACATCTACCACACTACGACGACTCCATGAACTTGATTTTCAATCACGTGTGCCCAAGAAAAAGCCGCTACTTACTCGCAAGCAAAAACGAGCCAGAGTGTTTTAATCATAGGTGCAAAGACAGATTGCAATGTGGTATTCAGGACTGGAATAACGTACTTTTTAGCGATGAATCGATGTTTTGCGTTTCCCACGGTCATCAGGGTGTCCGTGTTTGGCGTTGCAAGCAAGAAGCTTTTACCACAGATTGCTTGAAACGCTCAGTGAAGTTTAGCACTTCTGTAATGTTTTGGGAGTGTATGGGTGCTGAGGGCTTAGGAAAGCTGTGCATTTTGAAAGGAAGGGGAAATTCTGAAGTATACAAGGAGGTACTTGAACATTTTATGATTCCGTTATCGGAAGATCTATTTGAGGATGACTTTATCTTCCAACAAGACTCTGCATCTTGCCACACGTCAAACACCACCACTACTTAGCTTACTAACAATAAAGTAAAATTACTTTTCTCGGGCCAATTCACCCGATTTGAACCCCATCGAGAATATATGGGGTTTAATGAAGAAACGCCTTCAGGATTTAGCTCCAAAGGACAAAAATGAACTCATGGAAAGCGTGAAATCCGTTTGGGCAACTATCAGCAAAGATGACTGCAAAAAAGTAGTGCATCGTATGCAAAATCGTTTGCGTGACGTTATTAAAGCTAAGGGAGATGCCACTAAGTATTAACTATTCATGCAGATTTCATTTAAGTGAATTATGCTATTTTTTGTTTTTATGTTATTCTAATTTTTTGAACCACTGTAAAAATTATTCTAATTTTTTGAATTTTTAGAAAAAATTCATTGTAAAAACTTTTGCAATATCATAATAATTTATTTATGTTATGTTCATCTACAAAACATGTAGAATGTGATAACACACTTCAAAATTCTCAGGTATTCATTTTTACCAAAATAAATGCATATCTCAAACCACTATGTGCTTTATTTATAGTTATTCTAATATTTTGAATTGGAGTTGTAATGTCTTCGTTTCTAATGCGGTTGCAAGAATTTCACTTCTCTTTTTATGAAAGACCACGTCAATTTCTGAATTCAGCAAACTGCTTTTGCATTCAATGATAATTTCTATAAAACAAATTTAGGGTGCAGTCATGGGAAAGCCCCTCTCTCCCATTTTTAAGAACCATGCATTATTTAGAAGAAAATGTTTTTAATTGTTTTAAATCTCTTGGTGGAAAAGTTGTATTGACGATAAATTTTTCTTAGTCGACAGTGATTACTGATTTTCAAGAGTTGCTTCCTGTTGTCAATTTGGTTTATTCCAATATAAAATTTATTTTTGACGCGAGAATTAATTTTACTTCACATTTTAAATGCTCTTATAACTAAATACCTTGATCCTTTTTCCACCTCTGTTTAACGTAAACATTTTACCCCTCTCTTGGTTCCCTCATTTCATTCTAATCACCCTAATTGTTAGACAATTTCTGCTTTTCATACTTTCGTTTTCCGCTCACTAAACCTTTGCTCTGACTCATTTTTAAAATCCGAACCTTCTGCACTTTTTTGCTTCTAACCGTGGATTTAGCTTTGCTATTGCTGATTCAGCTCTTGCTAATCCTTACACTCCTGAATTTGCTATTGTCGATTCCCTCTAGACCCTAACGTCCTTCTTCTAATCCTTACAGAGAACTTGTTATATATATTCTTTCAATTGTTATAAGATTAACAATATTTACTCTCTTTTTGGTTTTAAAATCATTTTATTTTTGTCTGTTTGCAAAATTAAATTTAAGTATCTTAAAGATCCTATAAGTTTGAATAATCGCGGGGGTATTTATCGCATTCCTTGTCAATGCTACTTCGGATACATTGGACTAACTAGACGCGATGCAAAATTAAGACTTAAAGAACACGATAGGCATATCCGTAATCAAGATTTCAAAAAGCCATCGATTGCTGCAAATGGTTGGAATCTTGGCAGTAATTTGATTTGAGAAATAATTGAGAGGAAATCCGTTGTCCATTTGCAGAGTTTGGCTGAGGATTAACGTTTCGTGTTAACGTGTCGTGTTAGCGTGTCGTGTTAACGTTTCGTTCGTTTAAAACTCCGGAATTAACTCGTATGCATGGATTACCTGGAGATAATTCGTGCACGGGTGTTAGGGTTGGAATATCAACAAAATCCATCCTTAGTGGATGCTTGCGTCATAAAAGAAACTAATTGTCCAAATGTCATGTTTCTAGCTTCCAAACCGTAGGCTCTATGATCATGAATCAGTCAGTCAGGACCTGTCTTTTTTACGTATAAATTGTATTTTTCTTAAAACTATTATTCGGTAAGAGTTATTCATGATTTAAATTTTGAATTAAAGTAAAAATAAATTTTGGCGTTCTATCTTGTTTCTGCTGGCTGAGTTTGGCCTTCGGGTCCAATAAATTGGAGAAGCTTTACAACATCAATTACAGCTGATTATTCTTTTAAACTTTAAAATTTTTATATTTTACGAAATGATATATAATCTAATTTTAATGATTGATAGGTTATCTTTACATGAAATAATACTCAAAATTTAATTTATTCCTAATTTGATGACACTATTTTAGCTAAAAACAAATAATGCTTTGAAAGTATTTAAATTAACAAATTACAAATTTATTTTCGAAAATAAACAGTGTTGTTTTTATTCCTTTAATTTTAAAACTTCAGTTTTTTTTTACTAGATAAACAGAAAACTTGAGTGCCATTTTCAAAAATGCACCATTTCCTATTTTCGTCTTATAAAAATAGTAACTGTCTTACTGTTGAAATAATTTAACTAAATACGTTTGGGTATTTCCCAGTTTTGATTCGTAAAATGAGTTTTATTTTAATGCCCCGAATACCTATTATGCATGACTTCGTAAAATGTTTTAAAAAATTGTTAATATAAAGAATTTTTAATGAAACTCATTCCCTCAGTTTATTATTTGAAACTTCATTTATATCAAAATACTTTATTGTTCCACGAGTCACAAAGTATTTAAATTAAATTTTTTTTTCAGTTTTAAAATATAAATATTTTATTTCTAGAAAGAACCTAAGCATCATTTTATTCAGAATTTTTATTCTGGATCAAAATAAATCATTTTTAACACTAAAATAATGCCAATGTTTAGGTTTTTTGCAATTTGATTAATACTTTTGACGTGTTGGTTTTCTTTAATTCAAAAGCTTTACAATGCATGATTGTCTATGCAAGGAAGTAATGTTTTATTCATCTCAAAGTTAAATATTTAGATTTAATTTTTTTTATATAGTATGTAAAATAAATAAAACACCATATTACCAGATTTTTGTCCCAAAAAAACATTCGCCAAAATAAATTTTTATTGGGAAGAAATTTTGAGACATTTTAGTGAATTCGAACAATTATTCGAGTTAATGCGTAGCTAGCTTCTGCTGCATCTTCAATATTTGATATATTTGTAATAACTTTTGAAATAATGATCAAATTTTCATCTACTAATTATATTACATAGTGAGCAAAATAACCAAGCTAACACCTGGGGGATGCAGAGGTGTTCGATGTTCCGAATAATTTCTTGCTTATATTGTTGGGATCATATTTTTTAGATTTTAGCTCACCTCATTTATGGGTTAAATGTCCAAATCCATTTTAAAAAAAAGTTTTTTCAGTGAAAGTAGATTTTTGAATCGAGATTCGTCACTAAAAAAATAGTTTGCAGTAATTACTCATCGAACTTAAAATTTGCCTTCGAATTATTAAGATAGATTATTAGTACGTAAAATTGATCATTCGATTAAAAATAATTTGTTTCTTCCCTTTTTTACTTGGCACGATTGAACCACTTAAAGTATCTCAAGTAAATTTTTAGTAAACTGTATTTTTAGTCATTCTGATTTTTATTCCATTATTTTCTTAACAGAAAACATTTTAAAAATTTTGCTTTTTTTTAAAAAAAAAATCGGAATGTCGAAGGAGAAAAATTATTTTTTGTTCTAAAGCTTTCGATGTTATGCGTTGTTCTCAACAAAATAATGTAAATAACTTTATTTATAGAAACCAAAAAAATTCCTCCCTTATATATTTCTTATAATCAGGAAGCCTTAAAATAAATTAAAAAAATTTTTTTTTTGTGTGAAAACTAACTTCAATCTTTCATTTTGAAGAATTATTATCATCCAAGTGCTTATAATACGGAATAATCAGTACAAAGGATGTTCCTTAAAGTTAATTCCTAATATGTACTTAATTTCAACCTACAACTAAACCTTTTTTAATGTTCGTTACTTTCTCCTTTCTTTAATGTAATTTGTCAGATTTCGAGAGCGCTTTTCTTTTCTCCTTGGTTAAATACCTCTAATATTACAACCCCAATGTTTCTATTTGTAATTCATTTCTGATTCATTCCTAATTTGTACTTTTAGTAATGAATCAGAAATGAATTACAAATAGAAATATTGGGGTTTTAATATTAGAGGTACCAAGGAGAAAAGAAGAGCACTCTCGAAATCTGACAAATTACATTAAAGAAAGGAGAAAGTAACGAACATTAAAAAAGGTTTAGTCGTAGTTTGAAATTTGAAGATAATTCAAGTAATAGTCTTCTCCTGTCTGTTTCCTCCAGCAATTAAACCTGTTTTATTGTTTATACATCCACCGCCTTCCTGTATTGTAATTAATAATATTTTGCTACCAGTTTTATTTCTTTTCTACCGTTTAAAATTAATTTACGACTACCCATACTTTACTATTTCCAAGTTTGATAAGAATTCTAAGAATACAGAACGTTCCGTAAATATAACCCTCTAAAATGCATGCCAAGTAAAGACTAAAATTCGTGGTCGTTACTCCTTAATTGGGTGACTTAACTCTTTGGCGTAGATGGGACATCGGTGTCCCTTTAATATATTTTTTTCTTATGCTCTAATTGCAAACAAAAATAAATTTTGGTATTTTTTAATTATAAAAATGCAATCTAATAGTTACTGAAAAAAATCGGTTACATTATCGCAATCTTGTTTGTACTAAACTATAAAATCCAAAAAAAAAAAAGTTTTAAAATTTTTTTTTTACAGTCATATTCAAAAATGTAACAGTAATGTTTTGTAAATTAAAAAAAAAAATCATTGATGAATAACTGTTTCTCTTTAACTACAAATAAATGCAAATTTGAAAAATTATTTGTTTGGAAGTGAGTTGTGTTTGGAATATTTCACCTCAACGTAGAAAAAGACACCGGTATTCATGACCATAAATTAATAATATGCTAAATATGTTTTTAACTCATTTTGATTAAATTAGTACAAAATAAAAAAAGTATGAAAAATATGTTTTAAAAACATTTTGCTTCAAAATGTTAATAAAATAAAGTAACCAATAAAGAATCTCTGTCACCATCTTCAAAAGTAGTAATAATAAAAAATATAAAATAAAACAAAAACAAAATCTTAAGTTAAAGTGAATCCTAAATTTTTTAAAACTACCATTAATCTACTAGAACAGTTTTGAACCTAGGCTGTTAGATTATTTTTAAACCAGTGCCGTCTCTTATAAACATTCGTAAGCTATCAAGAGTTTATTTCTTTCCGATTTAGTTAAGAGGTATATAAAAAAAAGTAGTAATAAATTGCTCAATTTGGAAATTATAGCGGCAATTAATTGTTTCTTATAGTTTCTTCGTTTTAATGACTCGAGAAATGGACGATCAAAAAATTTTTCTTTTCAAAAAAGCACTTTTTCCCTACTTTTCTGCTTCGAGGCAAGAAATCCCATTAAATTCCTTATTTATGAAATGTATCTCTTTCTTTTTTCCCCTTCATTGAAAGAATATGTTTTGTTAAAAAACCACATTAATTACTTTTTTAATTATTAGTTTCTATCTGAGAATTCTCATACGAATAGAAATAAATGAAACTGATTTTGCGTGGCTAAAATTTTAATGATCAAGAATTTGATTTCTTTTAAAAGAAAGTAAAAGACCACTAAATTTTGAAAAATTGGTTTTGGTAAATGTAATTAGCTTTTTATCTCTTCATTTATAAAGATGCATTTGCGAGTCTATATATATGTAAATAAATATTTAAATTTTTGAATTTTGTATTAAATTCATTTTTTTAGTTAATCCTTTTTTAAAATGTGACGTGGTTTATCGAATTATTACGATTTCTTTTTAGAAAATATTTTTATGAAGAGGTCCGGAACGTAACTGTTTTAAAAGTTTGTATTTTTCTTAATTTAATGATATTATTATTTATTTTCAAATAGGGAAAAATTGATTTTATTACCATAAGAACGAGTAATAAGACTTAAGGAAAGTTGCCTAAGTATATTTTATTGTTATTTTTATAATGCTGAAAATAAAAATCGGAACTTCTATTTTGTTTATTTTGAAGTAGTTATCAAGTTATTAATTCCTAAAAACTGCACTACTTACATCGAATATAACGTCAAGTTCTATCCATTTCGCAGATTAAAAGCGTTGTTGTTTTTAAAATGTTGCTTTCATTTAAGACTTCGGAAAAATTTACTTAAGAATTGAAAAGAAGTTTGAAACTAAAAGTTTAACACTAGGTTTACTGACGTTTCTTATATACCTATCTCTACGAACAAGCTTCAATTTGACGCATGAATTAATACACAGCACTTAGAAAGCAATGTAATTATATACTATAAGAAAAAAAATTAAAATATGAGATATATATTTATGGAAAGTTTTTATTATTCAATAATTTTATTATATGCATCTCTCTGATCAATTGACATCACTCTGTCATCATTCACATTCTGCGTTTATTCTTTCTATTATTGCTCGTCGGCAACAGTTGCTCATCGCTTGTTTCATTTGAGATAACGATATCGGATAACGTATCGAAGTATTGTCGGTACATTGCTATTTATTATTGATGTGATGTTTGCATGTTTACTCAATATTTTGTCTAAATTACGATCGCGTCAAATTGACCAATGTCCATAGAGTATACCACAAAGATACCACAAAGGCATACCACAAAGAGAATTTCAATATTTTGTGGGAGTTGGTATATTTGGTAGAATCCCACTTGAACTCTGAGAAGAAATCTGACTCCAGTTTTAGTATAGCTTTCAACGTGAAAATGTTCATGAGAAAGATTGATAGATTTATGTCGTATTACTTTATAAATAACATTCTAAGTTTAAATAAACAACTATCTTTATTAACACTTAAGAACTTGGTAAACTTAACTAAACATTTTAACATAAATAAATTATAACAACTTTGAAATTCAAGCAGCATAGAAAAAGCTGCAAATGAGTAACCGGCAAGAACATGCCTAACTGCTAGCTAGTTACTCACGAACCGACGGAGAGAGAGAGCGAGCTGTGGAGAGGCGGCCAAGATATATCAAAATGCATTCTGTGCTCGTTTCGCCGATTTCGTACTTTACGCATATACTCCGGGAAAATCTCCATTCCGATGTGAGGCCTGCGTCATACAACAATTATCGGCTGCAAGCTACGTAATCCAACGCCAGAGATTCGTAGATTACGCATATACTCCGAGAAAATTTCCAATCCGATGTGAGGCCTACGTCATACAACAATTATCGGCTGCAAGCGACGTAATTCAACGTCAGAGATTCGTAGATTACGCATATACTCCGAGAAAATCTCCATTCCGATGTGAGGCCTACGTCATACAACAATTATCGGCTGCAAGCGACGTAATCCAACGTCAGAGATTCGTAGATTACGCATATACTCCGAGAAAATCTCCATTCCGATGTGAGGCCTACGTCATACAACAATTATCGGCTGCAAGCGACGTAATACAACGTCAGAGATTCGTAGATTACGCATATACACCGAGAAAATCTCCATTCCGATGTGAGGCCTGCGTCATACAATAATTATCGGCTGCAAGCGACGTAATACAACGTCAGAGATTCGTAGATTACGCATATACTCCGAGAAAATCTCCATTCCGATGTGAGGCCTACGTCATACAACAATTATCGGCTGCAAGCGACGTAATACAACGTCAGAGATTCGTAGATTACGCATATACTCCGAGAAAATCTCCATTCCGATGTGAGGCCTACGTCATACAACAATTATCGGCTGCATGCGACGTAATACAACGTCAGAGATTCGTAGATTACGCATATACTCCGAGAAAATCTCCATTCCGATGTGTGGCCTACGTCATACAACAATTATCGGCTGCAAGCGACGTAATACAACGTCAGAGATTCGTAGATTACGCATATACTCCGAGAAAATCTCCATTCCGATGTGAGGCCTACGTCATACAACAATTATCGGCTGCAAGCGAAGTAATCCAACGTCAGAGATTCGTAGATAACGCATATACTCCGAGAAAATCTCCATTCCGACGTGAGGCCTACGTCATACAACAATTATCGGCTGCAAGCGACGTAATCCAACGTCAGAGATTCATAGATTACGCATATACTCCGAGAAAATCTCCATTCCGATGTGAGGCCTACGTCATACAAAAATTATCGGCTGCAAGCGACGTAATCCAACGTCAGAGATTCGTAGATTCGGACTTTGCAAATCAGACCGCAACGCCTCAATTTCAACGCTTTTGCAGAAAATAGACTTCAATATATATTTACCTCGATCAATGAATGAAAGTCATTATAAGAGATAAAATAAAAATGCAAACGGGTTTTGTAATTTTCCTTATAAAATTCGAAATGTGTCAAAATGACGCGTCCCGTAAACCTAGACTTAAGATTGAAATTTATAGTTGGAAGCAGTAATAAATGTCAATGTTTTTTCATAATTTTGCTTTTCAGTAGCACTATTTAATATTATGTTAAATGAGAACTCTTTCAAGAAATCGTTTGATCGTTTTTACTTTACAAACACGTATTTTGCCATTTCATTATTCTTTCATGTCTGCTTTTTATCGTGCATTTGGCGAATTCTTATTTGAACCCCTTATATTATGTAGTTGTGCATGAACATTAAAAAAAAAATCCTTCCTTAATTGGTGCCTACGTCATAATAGGAACTGTCTAAATTTGATGCTTCTAGCTTTAGTAGTTGGGGCTCTGATCTGATAAATCAATGCCTTATATGAATACAATATATTAAGTTCGAATTTTCTCTCTTTAACGCTATTCATCACACTATTATGTATACAGCGATCTATAGGGCCACATTGTGGGCTCCCTTAACCCTTAAATATTTGTGATAAATAAAATAAAAATTTTAGAAACTTACACGATCAATAATGCATATCTCTGCAATCGTTAAGCAATAGTCAAAATAAATTACAAACATTATTTCAATACCACAAAAAATTGCCAAAAAAATTAGTTTTATTTGAGAGCATCACTTCGGGTACTTTCATTGTTATGTTTGTTCACTCCATTCAACGAGAATTGACGTTGAAACTTTGAATAATTTTTCTCTATTATCATTCCCCCCCCCCACTGTTTTTTAGCCTTAATCTCAAATAGTACAGAAGAAAACTTCTAGAAACTTTGAGTTGTATAACTCAAATATTACTTTTTTTGACTTTAGAATCTCAATTTTTCTTTTCATTTTTAATGCGGAAAAATATGATTTTAAGTTTATTGAAGATAGCCAAAATGCTAAAAAACAAATTAAAGCTTGAATACTTTCAATTAAAAAAAGCTATTTTTAACGAAAAAAAAAACTTTGTTGCATCAATAATTCATAACATTCTTCTTTATCATTTTTAAATTTGCACTTTTTAAAAATTATTTATAGAAGATTTGAAAACTTTTTTTTAATACTTAATAAGTGGTATAGTAGCACAAAAATGTGTTCGGACCCTCATTAAAGTTTCTATATTCAAAAATTAAAATATTCCTTTCTAAAAAAAAAAATTTCTGTCACAATTATAAAGTGCCATGAATAAACATTTAAAGTAAAATAAGTAAAAATAAACTAATCACGCAAAACAAAGCAAAGACATGAGAAAATATATATAAAAAATATATAGAGATAAAATACGTATTTCGTGAACATTATGGCCTTCTATTTTCATTATCTTCATCATAGTTGAATTGCCGTGAATATGCATGATATAATTATTCCAAACTTAAATGCTATTTTCTGAAATATAAAGTTATTATACTCTTGGGTGCTATAAATTGTCTAAACTTCTTTTGATATATTTAAAATTTTTCTGCTTATTATTACTTTAGTTCGGTGTATACATTTTTTACGTTTATCTTTCTCGTTTAAATGAATAGTACTTTACATATTCCTACATTGTTTTATATAAAAAAGGAAGGAGATCTCTAAAAGTTGTCCCAAACATTAGACTATCTTTTAATTGTATATTAAAAATTATAGCCTAATTAAGAATGGATTTAAAAACACATCAATGTGCATGCAGTCTATGTAAAAATAAGAAGTATTTTTGAAAATTCTACAATTGTCTTTCTCCTTGAGTTACATTTTTTCAATCCAAATATAATTTATACAGATCTGGTATTTCATTACGTTTCTATGTTGTTACAGTTCTTAATATCAATATAGCTCTTTTAATAATTTTAAATATTTAATTAAAATTAATCTAGACTCCATGAATAAAATTTTATCACAATGAACTAAATTTTATCTTAATTAGCTAAATTTTATCCTAAATTTTGTTACATCAAACTAAATTTTATCAAATTGGAAGAAAAAAATTTGTGAGTTTTTTAGGTGGAATAAAAGAAAGTGATTGTTGGAGTAGATGAAATTAAATTCTTGATGAATTAGAAATTTATAAATGCTTCAGGCTATTATTGTTTAGATACATAAAACTTATAACTATCAATAAACTAAATTGAGGTGCTCATGTTTATAGACGGAACGATTCAAACCCTGTCAAAAATCCTGTTGGCTTGTTTGCGCAGTGTCGCAGGTACACAAAAGAGGGTGACCAAAATTGTAATAAATAATTGCAGTTGTGAGTGTTTCTAGAATCCCAAATGTTAAGAACTGGAGGACAATTGGTACCCAAAGGTTTGCTTGAAAACCTTTTTTAAAGATATACTTTGGCCCACGTTGGGTTGTCGTACTACTGATGAAGATGGAAGAAATTGATTTCTTATTGAATTAACTCCTTAATCGACGAGTTAAACTTTCACTTGGTGTGAAATATCAAGAACATAAAATGCGTATTTGAATGCTTGATACTTTTTTATTTTATTTCCTATGAGCTGCACAATCAGTCTTCCCGATGAGCAGACCTAGTGCGTTCTCCAGAAGTGGTATCCACTCCTTCAGGAACACCACAATGGGTGAGATACCGTTGGCCATGTTAATTTGGACGTCTAGTTTCTGCCACACTAGATGGCAGCACCGAGCAGGGGTGAAAGCAAGACGGAAAATAGTAAAGGCTGGTAGTGAAACCTTTTCAATTATAGCTAGTTTTGGGGAGGAGTTTACTTATTCTTTTTTTTAAATTATTAAACAATATCTACTTAATCTTCGAAAAGTAGCAGTTTTATATATATGCTAAAATTTTAAAAGAAATCTTGATAGTTACAGATATTTTATTTTTTTCGAAAAAAATGCTGGAATGAAATGTCTTACGTACCAGTTTTTTCTCTTTTCCGTCTTGCTATTTAAGGGCTTTCACCCATGGTACCGAGACTCTATTTGGATGCTAAAGTGCACTA
Source organism: Parasteatoda lunata (assembly GCA_949128135.1). NCBI lineage: Eukaryota > Metazoa > Arthropoda > Arachnida > Araneae > Theridiidae > Parasteatoda > Parasteatoda lunata. The sequence goes on along the minus strand of OX421972.1, from coordinate 93,874,659 downwards.
GGAATTTAATTTTGCCGGAAATGCCAAGAGCCAATAAGGCACTCCAGGGATCTTTTACATGCCGCATAATCATACGACATGGCCGCTGAGGATTTTCTGCATCCCGAAAATCCGGTGTCAGGGCCGGGGATTGCTTGAAACTACATGACAATCTTAAGGCAAGAATTTTTCAATAGAAAAACTGGAATGCTGGAATTGAAATTACCGGAAGGGTGCTTTGATATTTCTACCTTATCACCCGTACACGTTAGAGTAAAATATTGAGAAACGAAGGGTATTAGTTAATTTTTAAACAATCTAATGTCCTTCAACGATAAAGATGTTGAAAAAATAATATTATGCATAAAGAATATAAGGATTACAGGAATTGTTTGGTAATTTCTGAAAAATCGTAAACTTTAAATTTTTTTAATTTTCGAGTAAAAAAATTTTAATTTTAGATTATTTTAGAAAATATTTATTTTTCAAAAGAAATCTGTGTTTAGAAAAAATCATCTGTTAACATAAAAGATGATTTGTTGTTATACACTATTTGACCTAAAATTATCCAGTGGTAAGTCACATATTAATATAATGTTGATTCACTTTTAAAATCTATGACAGCCTGTACGCATTTGAGGAGACTTTTTAATATCGGTCTTTGGTAAGTGGCCATAGAAATTGACTTTCAGGAGATCATCATAACTGAAGCGAGTGCTAGCTGGTTAATTTGGCTGGCTACTTCAATTGCGTTCTAATTCATCCCAAAGCTTTTCTATGGGATTTAGATCTGGGCTCTGAGGAGGTCAGTCTAATTTTTAAACACCAATTTAGTCAAACTATGGCTGTCTGAGCTTCGATGTGTAGATGGAGCATTTAACCTTCGGGAAATAATGATCATTCCTAGAAATATTGCCACAGAATTCAGAAAATGTCTAGAAAATCTAGAAAATGTCTAGAATGTCTAGAAAATGTCTAGAAATGTCTAGAAAATGTCTAGAAATGTCTAGAGTTCATGCCACCAATCACAGGAACTATAAGATCCAGACAACCGAATCATGAAAATTAGCCTCACACCATAGGTGATTGATTAATCATCATCTTTTTTAGGTGAGTATCTGGATACGTTTAGTAAAATTGTGGGTAATAAATGAATAAGTCTTAGAATTTTTTAAGGTAAAAAATCACGGTTTTTTGTAGTTAGAACACTAGTTTTAAGCTGTATCTTTGGCAACATGTGTTTGTGTTGAAAGCTCATGTCACCAAAAACTGAATTTAAAGTTAATTATTTCTAAAGACATTTCACTAATAACAGAAAAAAATACTTAAAATTAGATTACTAAAAAAAGAGACATTATGGCGCACTTGTAAACTTTAGGCATCAGTTTTTCAACCCAAAAAAATGATTTTTGGTTGATTCTGAAAAGCCAAATTTAAAATGAAAAGAATAATAGAACGTTTAAGTACAATAGGAAATATTGCTGAACATTAAGAAACATAAGTTCAGTAAATTAGAGGAATAGAATATGAGAAAGTTTTGTTACCGTCTCGTTATCATAAATAAATAACAATCGTTACTTAAACAATGTAATTGATTATAGGCATTAATTTAAATATTTTGAAACGCTTTTCTCCTCAAGGGATCTATAAAAATGCAAAACTATTATAAACAAGCACGCATACAGAATAGTATGCAACGTAGCAGCTTCTTGATGCTTTTATGTTAAATTTTTTTTGAGACATTGACAGAGCCGTCGCTGGAATAAGCGAGGCCCAGGGCAAATCCTTTTGTAGGACCTTTCAAATATTCTCTTTTTGCTGGGCCCCTGGGAAAATATATCAAGTAGAATCCGTTTGATATTCGATAGATTTTTTTTTCGAATTTTACTCTTAAGAACGATCAGCTAAAACATATTTTTCTGTTAGAATTACTTTAAACTTTATTTTAGAATTTTGGACCATCTTTTAATTTATTAACGGAGAACAACACAATAGAAGCCTGTAAAAAAAGATTTTGTAATGAATTTTGCAACAATTTTGATAGACTCAACTCATCTTTGATCTTTTCAGCTTTTTGTACAGATTTTAATCTTTATTTTATCTCAATGCTATTGCAAATATTTTTTTTTTTAAAAATTGCGTGTGTATAATACAATGGTAAGAATTATTTTTTATATTTTCATTACTTGCTGCCCTCGTAAGTTGGAAAAAATCCTCTACATCTGATTCCGTTTTAATTTTTTTTAAAAAATACATGAATGTAGTTTTCATCAGACCTAAAATTTTTTACAAAATGGCAGTGTTTTGAAGAAGAAAAAAATCCAATAATGACATAAAATAAATTACATTTTTACTGATTACTCAAAACCAATAAGCCCAATTAAAAATTCCGGGAACAACGACTGTTTTTAGGCAGCCGTGGCGACTGGACGCTCAGGAATGTTAATGACTGATTTCCGTGATGATATGAGATGGGAGTGGTATTATTATTTGCCAATTTCCATATCTTACTATACATAAAAATTTAATGATGAGGTCGAAATTTTCCATTGTTGTCAGTTCATATTTATATTTATAAGCCGAAAAATAACACGGTAGGATCTAGTTTTCCCACATTAATTTTCATATTGGTTTGGTTGTCCTCAGCATCAAATTGATATACACCGAAGAACCATTACATTATGATCACCCTCCATCTATAACAATGGGCTCGCCCAGGTTTTCATGGTTTCTCACCCAGGAACAATGTTTTCATGGGGCACATTAGGACCCATAATCCTCATAGAACAATCCCTGACGTCTGTAAGCTACTTGAACATTGGTGCAGACCACATTCACCCATTCATGGCAACAGTTTTTCCTACGGGGGATGGTGTTTACCAACCATGTCATAAGGGTCGAATCGTCATGGATTGGTTCAAGGAACATTTCAGTGACTTTTAAGACATGTCTTGGCCCCCAAATTCGCCTGACCTTAATCCAATAGAGCATTTGTGGTCCTACTTGGAAAACCAAATTTGTGCTGCCACGCTACCTCCTCGTAATGTGAGGGAATCGCAGGACTAGCTGGTGATCGCTTGGTACCAGATACCTCAGACTACCTATCAGCACCTTGTGGAATCAATACCACGGCGGGTGCTAACAATTTTGAGGGCTAAAGGTAGTCCTACATGTTATTAGCAGGGTGGTCATAATATAATGGCTCTTCGGTGTAAGTCATAAAGATATTGTTTTTATAGATCATAAAGATATTCATTTATAAATATTTTCAACCGTAATGTAAATGAATTTACCTGTACTGTTAATATTACATTTTTGATATTGTTTTCTTAATTAACAGTTTAAGAGGATTGTTTTTATTATTATTATTAGATTAACGAAATTCTACGATACATTTTGATATTTAGTTATTTAAACCGGAGTTTGATCTTTTAAACCGTTTTACAATTATTATTTTTGTTTCAATGGTAATTCATAATGGTACACTAATATGAAATTCGTCGAAGGATTTAGAACTTAACTTTCAACTTCATACACAAAATGATGAAAGCAAACATTGTATTTAAAATACACACCCTTTCTTTCGGTAAGCAAAAATTACAGCTGTGAAAAGTTGTTATAACTATATACTTTTAACTTTAAATGTTATTTCAATAAATAAATACTTAGAAAAATTGTTTATGTTCATTAATAGATCTTAATAAAATCATAAGGGAAATATTTGGACGTGGGAAATGGTGGGACAGGTGTTCTTTTTAGTACATATAATTTTAGTTGAATAATTTCAACCGTCTTATACTAAGAAACAGCAATTATTGCAAAATTATCGTGATTGGGGAAAGTCAGCGAAAAGGGGACTTAGCCCCCTAGTAATCACATAATCTTGAATAAATAAATAACACGATACTCTTAAAATATATTTTCGTATTCAGTCACAAAAATAATAAAAACTTGTTCAAAATTACTGATAACCTCTTAATACAGATAACCTGGTAGGAGGTATAACCTCTTAAAATGAGATCCAAAGAGTTTTCAACGAATGTAAAGAAAGTCTAAGTGAGAAATTAATTCAAAATGTTATTTTAATTGATAATTATTTCATTACTTCCCCGTTGTCCATTAAAATCCACTGTTATGTCATAATAAGTAAAGCTGTTTCTCAGTTGAGAATATTTGAACAAGTTATGACTGATATCCGGAATTAATGAGATTAGCCAATAGAGATGCGGGAAAACTAATCCACTTATTTACACTATTTCTGAAGTTATGCTAGAATAGAGCAGAAAATTAACTGTCATCGAAGTTGCGATTTAGGAAACAGCAGTCAGAAATGAATACTTTAAAAAATGCAAACTTGTTCTTTTATTTTTAAAAGATGCTCTAGAAAGCATTAGCCTCATTAATTCCTTTAGAAAGAATGTTTTTCAAGGAGTCTTTGACTTTTTTTTAAATTTACATCATTAACATTTTTTTAAAACCTATTAGTCATTTAAATTTTAACAAATACAGTACTGAAAAAAAAGTTTTTTAATTTTATTTTCCTATTCTTTACCACACGCACAGTTACATTTTAACAGGTTAACCCTGTTAAAAAAATAACAGAATTTAAGCATATCTACATTAGGTAGACTGGATGCTCAGAATTGCTTACGAGCAATTTACGTGATGATATTAGTTAAGGAAATTTTTAAATAGTTATGATGAAAAAAGATGTAATCGATAGTTATTTAAATACCTTTCTATACAACCTTTTCGTTTTTGCAGTCCACTCGTCTTTATATTTAAAAACATGGAATGTAGTGAAAAACACGATGGTCCACGTTCTTATTAATGTTTAAGCGATAATTATTTATTCTTTGAAAGAATAAGCTGTTATAACGGAAAAAGAACAACAGATCATTGCATTATATATAATTATCGTAAATATGACTGAATGAATGCGTTTTGTGACAGTATAAGCTCTTGAAATTATAAAAATGTTTCATAATTTTGAAAGAATATATATATACTATTTACAAATCATATAAATATTGTAGAATTCTTATTTTACAGTTTTGGGAGAATGTTAGTCTTTGACTGTAACGAAGATTTTTTTTTGCTGTTGTTCGTTTAATCCTATGATGAATAATATAAAATTTACAAATGGTGGTCGATCTTTAAGTCGAAATAAAATGCCCTCCAGCTAAAACTGAAAAAGCTTTCCGCATTTTACTTTATATGTAAATACTTCTGGCTGAGTTTCTACCAAAATATTTACACCTACTGCAAAAAAAAAAAAAAAAAAAAAAAAAAAAAAAATGCTTCGAAATAGCTCCAAAACAAATAAGTCTTATTTGAAAAATAAATACTTGTATTCAGAATTGAAACGGCTTCAACTCGTTTTTTTCGAAAATGCAGTCTCAAAAGTGACGTGGAGAGAGATATATGTGAGAGATACGTTCGTGGACTCCCGGAAGGTTTCGAACCAAGGACCTGTGAGTTCCTAGTAAATAACTTTAACCACCATAGTTGTACTAATCCACGGTGAGATAGGGAGCTTGCTATAGTGGTCGTCACATGACATAATAATTTTCAATTGTACAAAGGGTTGCAGTTTTCAAAATATAATCGCAATATAGCTTAGTCAGCTGATCCGTAATTTTTTAATTTCACTTTCTGCTTAGTTCGCTATACTTTAAAGACTTTTAAGCGAATGGAATGTATGTCATGATGTGTCATTGTAGCGGTCACTTTATAAAGCTTCATAACTCACTATGAATTTGGGTACATAACTATGGGGGTTATAGAGTCTTACTACGAATCCGGAGTCCCTTGGTCCGAATCCTACCAGCAGTGAACGAAGATCTCGCACACATTTCTCTCTTCATATCACTTTTGACTAAGCATTGTGTTTTTTAACACAATGGATGTTTCAAACACCTGTTTCAATTTTGAATACATGGGTCTACAGATTCAACTATTATTTAAATAATTAAAACAATTAAACATATTAAATTTAAAAAATATTACATTTATTATTAACTTACTATTATTTATTTTAAAAATATCAAATGCATAAAATTTAATTTAGAGTTTTCCTGCTATATTCGACTTACTAATTTTGTAACAAATGAGGTACCCGGTTTTATCCAACTCTTCCTGATATAATTTATACCACTAAAACTTTCAAAAACTTAATATTCTAAATATTTTCCACATATTCCATAATATGTCTAAAATATTCTCTTTTAATCTTAATGTAAATCAATTGGACAAATCTTTGTAAAGTTTCTTAGCCATGATTTCGTTTTGAATAACAAAAGATCAAATATCTTTTATCAAAAAGCAACCAAGTACCTCTTCGAAATTAACCCTACATCAAAAAGTAAGAAATTGCTTATTAGATAAATTAATAGTTAAGATGTGCGACAGTTTATTGAATAATCTTTTTGAATAAAAATTAGTAATTTATTTCAAAATACTTTTCCAGGGACCGGGTTAATCAGCTTAATTTTAACTTTGATAAATTTAGTTTTAAATTTAAAACAAAGAAATCCAATTAACTTTTTTAAGTTATGAATATTCAAAACAATCTTACATGTTGAGTAACTTATATCACACAGTTTCCTTAAGTAATCTAAATAAATAGTAGAAAATTCAAGATAAATTCAAATAATTTTTGTGTTTTAATGCTTCACATTTCTTATTTACTAACTTATAAAAAACACTAATTATTCCTTTTTTGCGAGCAGTAAAAACTTTATTCTTCTTGGGGACTGTTTTTTTAAAACTATGTTTGGATGTTTATTTGTTGGCAGGCTCTAACTACTTTGAAACCTAATTATGCAAAGTCATTAGACTGCAAGAAACATTTAGCTTACAGTACATTCTTTCAGAGTAAAAACATTAAAGATGTCATTAAGAGAATGACTTATTTATTCTTGCTTTATTCTACAAACAAAACGCTTATTTTTATACTTTGAAGTTTAACATTTAATAGTGAAACATATTGACACACATTTACAGATGCACTCAGTAAGTAATTTAAATAAAATTTATGAAATAATATCCTAATTTTTAATTGTTTCAAATACAGCCAAAATACTTGATAAATTTAGAAAAAAAATCAATAAAGGGCGTTGCTTTAAGTAATTGCTTGCAACAGTGAAGGACTGCGGGGGGTCAAGTAGAAAGACCAACACTAAGGAGCTATTTTCCCTAATGCATTATGCTTTCATTCAGTTGATGTTTTCTGTTGGAATTTGTTTGTATACATCAATTCGTTTATTATAAGCACTGAAGTTCAAATTTATGGCTAATTCTTTACAATAGCAAAGATTTTTAAAAGTCCCAACCACTATTCCATGTAATACTTAGTCTTAAAAATAAAATTAGTTTTGGGAAAAAAACAAAGAAATTCATTTTGTAGATAAAACTTAATCCCAAAAATATTTTCCCAAAATATATCCCCTTTCCCAAAAAAAGAGGAGACGCTATACTGAAGGAGAAACTTTTCAAAGGAAATTCTGTTTTACCTGCATAACTAATTTGAAATTAATCTAGATTTGCATAGAAAAAGTGGTTCGTGCTAAAGCTCAATCGGGGCCAATGTCTACTCTGCTCATCTCAGTTTTCTTGACCTTAGGGCTCTGGGGTGCAGGATCAGATGTTCCAGTTGGGCGGTCAGCCGAACGCGGAACCCCCAGTGTATACTTCCCAAACATGCTTAGTACTCATTTTATCGGATGAAAGGCTAAGTCAGCCTTGCCCGTTCCGAGGATCGAGCCCAGGTTCTGTTGCTTGAGAGCTCGAAGCGCTACCACTCAGTCACCGGTCGTCACTTTGTCTAAACTATAAATATTCAATTGCTTATGAAGGTGAATGGAAATTTGAGATGAATAGTTTATCCCTTTGTATAGCGTCCTCTTAAGTCAAGTTCAGCCATTTTCTGTCTGGACAATTTACGTATTGCTTTCTTTTAGTTTCTAAAAGCTTTATAACTTTTTTTAAGTTATCAGAAAATTTTAGATTTATCCACTTAAGAAATATACAATTTATTATTTCTTGAATTTTAAATATAATAAACATCGAATTTGCGGAAAAAAAAAGAAAGAAAAACTATTCCAAGGTGCTCCTCTCCTCTATTTTAATCATTAAAAAAAAGTTTAGATTTATCAGTTTATTACCAGAAGAGCAAAATTGGTTTATAAAAATTTGGATTAATTAAAAATTCAGTTTTCATAAATGTAATTTGTCACACATATATTTAAAACTCCATTCATAAAAGAACTTCTTCTTCAAAATATTTGCTTAGAAAATATCGGTCAATATTTGCTTGTCATTTTTTATAAAAAAAATAATTAAGCAATGAAATATGTAGTAAAGTTACAGAACAGCACTGATTTAAAACAATAACCAACATTGTGCCGTCGGTTAAATTTGAAAACAATAACTGAGAATTAGTATTCATAATAAAATAAAACAACAAGCAAAAATACAACAAGCATCCTACAACCGTGAAAAAAAGTTTAATACCAACTCCTTTTTGTATCTCTAATGCATTAAATTCACTAAAATAAATTTGAGAATTTTTATAAACACTCCAAATGTGATAAAAGCAAAATATAATTTAATTTTTAATACAGCTTTCATGCTTATTTTATTTTTTTAGAAGAAGCAAAGATAAAATTTAAGAAATCAATTTTCACCTAGTAAGAAAAATTGCTAAAATTCTTTCGAATATTTTATTTTTCAATATTTTTAATGTAGATACATTCATACGTATTTTAACGTGGCCTTTTAAAAATAATTAAATTTATTCTGTTTATTTCCTAAGTTTATTGTGTTTAAAGCAAAGTTTTTGTTTAAAGGAAAAGAAAGTATTCATTCTTCATTTATACACCTTGATACGTTTCGCGTATGTAACTGGGTTATAGAAATTACTTTTTATTTATTTATTTTATCACGTTCTTTTTAAAAGACATTATTAAATACACAGGGATTGAAAAGTTTTTGCGAAAAATCTTGTTTGCTTATGGCTTGATTATTTCAGCAATGTTTTTATAATTTAAGTAAAAATGTAATATTAGCTAAAATGCGCAGGAATTTAAGATAATTGCAATAGCACCTTTTTTCAAAATTGGAAAACTATTTTCCCTTTCTTTAAATTAGAATTCTATTTTTTGGGAATTAATGATTTTTATTATAAATTTCTTTCAACTAAATTATTTACAACACCAGCGATAATTAAGTGCTTTTCCTAGGAAAACGTATAACTGTACTTAGTGAATTCGGATTTATGTTTAATTGTAATAATGAGTAATTTAAATTTTAGGTTTTAAAGAATAAATATTCATTGAAAATGCTTTTAACATGTTGCGCAGATGGTTTATTAGAACCGGTCAATTATTTAATTTAAATACCTTTTAATCCCTAAATGTAGAATTTTTATTAATTATATTTTTAATACTTTTTTCATTATTTTGCATTAATTTAGTTCAAAATAAGTGAAAAATATTATATTTAGCATTTTAAATATCTATAATTATGAAATACAGCATGAGACATCGGATTCTTTTTTTTTTTTTTTTGTGTCAAAGGTAAAACTTTCAAACACGACTTACTACTAAACAATAATTTTTCAAATTTGAATTCATTTGAAATTGTTTAAGATCTAAGGGGAAGAGTTATTCATCATTAAAGTTTAAATTATTAGCTTAATTATTGATATTAGTCTACGAAATATCCAGTAAATCTCAAATTTTATTTCAAGAAATGAAATAGGTCAAAAACTAAATGGAAAGTTTAGTATACAGGGCATTGCTTTATATTTTTTCTTAAGCACTATTTCTAATAAAAAAATTTAGGTTTCATAACGTTTTTATTATAGTAAGCGTCTCAAAAAATTATAAAGTTTTAAATCCAAATAAATGCATAAATAATTACGAGATTTAGTTTAAGATATCTTATTTCATAATATAACTCAATTAAAGCTTTGTAAACTGTTCATTTCACACAGAAAATAAATTTAAATATTATTCACACAGAATAGAATATTTAAGTAAAGTAAAAATTTCTTAATAAACCCAAATAGATTTTATTTCAACTGAATGAAATGAAATTAAACTTCAAAATATTCTATATTGCCTTGGGTTTCATAAATTGAAATCAATAATGCGAGAGCAATGCCGAGTTAACTCGTCACCGATCAACAATATTTTGCATTTAAGTTTTAAAATAAATTGCATTATTTGATTTTTTTTCCTTAAACATTATTCCGAAAACAAATGTTTGCATAAAGCTTTCATATACCGGCAGTCTCTAAAAATTTAGTATTATTTCAAAATCTTTCTATCGTATTGTTTAAATTTTTAAAAAAAATTAGGTACCATAACGCTTTTGCTATCCTTTGTGTTTCTAAAAAATATAACCTTTAACACGTAGGCTGCCATGCGACAATTGCGTGTCTTTGCTACATTTTTTTCTCAACATTGTGGCAACTAATTACCTAAAATCCAAATAAAAATAGGGTTTATTTTTTCTACCTTTGCTTTATTTTGCAATAAAGCAAATCAAAGTGAACAAAAGCATAACTTAAGGTACAAAAATGGTTTTGGCTCTATATACAGGAACCTTCCTTAATATCTGAATACAAAATGAAAGAAGAAAGTTATAAACGCATTATAACAAGGGAAAATGGATTTAAACGGTAAGAGAAGAGGAACTTGCTTGATCAAAATAACATCAACAAAATAATGGAATAAAAAAAAAAGTAATAAAAGAAAGAAGATAAAAAACAGATGTAATTGGTTTCGAATGGAAACCAAAGATGCAAGATATAGAAATGAAATTAGAATAAATTTACAAACATTGGAAAAGAATGGGATATTAGAAAGATCATTGTCTAAATTATTAGGATTTTTCAAAATGTGAAATGATTCCCAAAAATCAAGATTTGCAGATGTAGATAAGTGTTAAAGAATTTTAGCAGAAGAAAACTCAAACCTATAATTAGAATTACAACTATGCAAAGCGATGGGTGATAGTTTGGTTTTGGACACATATTTCATGTTCTTTATTTATATTAAAAGCATTCTTAAATTAAATCTAAAATATGTTAAAAACTATATTAATTACCTAATTTTATTTTTCTTAATACGTTCATTACCCTTAAACAATTTATAATAGTTTGGCCTTAATTGCTATCAACAGTCGGTCCTTTCATTTAAATACTTTAAAACAAGAATGATTTAAATCCGTTTCAAATGACCCTCAAACATTTTTCACGAATCCCTCCACTGCCCTTAATTTAAAGACTCATTTCTAGTAGTATTAAAATACTCCATCAACATCATCTAATTTGCATAAAGGGCTGCTTAAATCCATTCATTACTTAAACCCCACACGGATTTGACGATCTTCACTTGGAAGCTTTACTAGCACAACTTTGAAAGAGCTCTTTAATCGATCTGTTTTGTGCCCTGATAATGAGCATACCTCTCGCTTTGTAAATCTGTGGTTTCGGTGTTAATCTTATTGGCTTCTATGAATGTTCAACTGTTGAAAAGCCAAATACTAAATTTCCTGCACTGTTAGGTCTTGCGTGATTAAGAGACTGGAAAAGAAGTAATAGAATTTATGATTTGGCTTCATTTCCTGAATGTAATAAAGTTCTCTGTGAATGCTGAAGTGAGGTGAAATATTTCAGGGTGTAATAATTTAACTAAGTAAACTGTAATATCGCGGTATTCCTTTATATTATATATCAGGTTGGTAAAAACATTTCTTTATTGTTGGTTGTTTAGTGTATTTTCTTTAAAAAATATGAAACTATATAAATTTTAATTATTTCTCTAAAATAAATTGTAAAAATTATTAATAAATTAAAAATCAAAAACTGTAATAATACTCTGTTCTTTCCGAACAATCCAGATAAAGGAAAGTATTTCTTCCAGTACTTCTTGTTATGAAATTTAAAAGCAATTTTTTAACAGTGCCAACATTAATATAAACATCAATTTAAATTCAATCTATAGTATTAATAATAAAAATTAATAATATACTAAATTTTCCAAAGAGTTTTCTATTTTAAAGTAATATTGGCTTAGAACACGTGCAATTGAAAGTGTTTTCAGTAACTTAGACATTATTATTTTAGTTCCTTTTTTTTTTTTTTTTGAAGAAGTAACTAGATGAACCGTGACTACATTGCACAGTGTTATCATATGCCTTGTAAGTTAAAGCAATATAAATATGTTCTATTCTTAAGTACACATACTGTATTAATTCCAGACTCGATTAGGCACTTAAAAATTAAAACTGTATAAAAAGTATTTTGAAAAAACATTTCTATATTGAAGTTAAATGAATAGTAAGTTGTAAATTAAAAGCGAGGGACCGGGATAGACTCCCTGTGTATTGGTAACTGGTCCACGTTGAGTCGTCCGTGTCGGGCCACAAAGTACTCAATGCTCCCATTACAAATTAAGACCTCTGGGGGTACTGAAATGGAGATTTATTGTTTTATGTTTCAAGTCAAAATTATGATCCACCGAAGAATGAAGGACTGCATGAATGGGTCCACCCTACAAACGGATGTAATTTATGGGGATTGCAGAAGTAAAATTCTTGGCCATAGATGGCGCCACTGGAAAACAATAACCGTAGTCTTTGCTTCAATGGCCGATGACAATAACAACAAGTAAAAGGGGGGTTTTATATATTGCTAAAATTGAGATACATAAATTTTTTTTTGTCAGAATTACTTGATCAGCAATCATTACCAAAGTTGCAGAGTTGGTAGAAAAGAAAGTGTACTGTTCGCAAAAATAAATAAATAAATAAATGGATCACCATGATTAACTTTTTATCTAGAAATTACTGCAAGATTGAGATGAAAAAAAATCTATTATATTTATTTGCACTTTGTTTACTGCATTATTATATCAATTGATATTACCATCATATGAATTTATTTATGATAGTTCAGCAACTGAGGAAATTATAAATAATATTTTCAATGGTGCAGCTAAGGGAAAGAATTAATCCCTCGAACCTCTTTTCTTAGCTGCACTACTGGTCATTAGTTGATTGTGAAGGAAAATTCATTGTTTTTTTCACATTCATCTGTCACTGATTATCTTAGATTATCTTAGTAGCGTGGTATTTAAACGACCGAAATCGTTAAAGTATTATTTTTAATTTTCCTTATTTTAAAAGTTATCCACACTCCAGTATTTTTTTTAAAATCATTTGAGTGAAGAACTGATAAGAATTTTAAGGAAATAACCTAAAATTTCACAAACTGCTTGACTCTAACTTGGCATAATATTTGTATAAAAACTAAAAAAAATCTTAACACGCAAACTTGAATCGAAAATATTTCTAAAGAGTTTTGATAAGATAGATAAATGAAATTCAAGATGAAGTGATAGTCTGAATGAAAGTTATAAGGAAACAGGGGAAATATTTCAAGTATATTTCTTTACATATTCTGTTTTTTTATATATTTGATGATTTTTAATATATTTGATTCTATATATTAGATTTTTTTACAGTATGTCCTTTTTTTCGTCTCCATCTGAAAGTAATTGGAAGGAAATGTGTTGATTCAAAACTTCTAAATCGGTTTATTTATCCATTCATACTAAACTCATAAAGTCTTCAGATATTTCTTTTTCATATTTTGCATTTTCTTGCAGAAGTTAAGATAGTGAATATCTGAATATCTTTAAAATTTCAAAAAATATATTTGCTTTTTAAAGTAAAGATACATCAAAGAAATTTTCTTAGTTGCAAAACTAATTTTTTTGAAATATTTTTATCCTGTAAGTCAATGAAGCATTCTATATGTCATCAGAAAAGCCATGTAAGTTAGTTCCGAAATTTAAAATGTTAAGAGTGAGATGGGCAGAATTCTAAAACTTTTAACGCTCCGAAAACTGGAAAAGTCAGTTTTTAAGGGATTTTTATTTTCCCTTATTTTAATTTTCAATAAATACCAGAGGATCAGTAAAAAAAAAAGCTGTAAAATTAAAATAATTTCAATTTTTACATTATTATTTATTGATTAATCGATTAAATATATCTCGATTATTAGATTTAAAAACACATTATTAGATTAAGAAACACATTATTAGAAAATAACCGTGTCAAACAAAAAAAAATATTAACTATAATTACGTGACATGATTAACCAAAGAATAAACCAAATTATTAAAGATTGTGCAATAAATTCATAATGAAACTCCTTTTTGATTAGAGCTATGCTAATAAACATACCTAATGCCGTCTTTAAAGAATTTGAAAAGAAAAACCTCTGTAGTGTTTAAATTTCAACAATGTAAACCTTGGGCAAAAATTTAGTTTTTTTTTTCACGTCACTTTCGAATTAGCGAAACTAGAGTCTAAAATTTACACTTTACATCAGCTGCATGAAACTCAGAATTTTGCTAAAAGTATGTTCGTAATTTTTTTGGTGCAAAAGGTCCTGAATTAGCTAAAGAGACGCATAAACTGACACAGAGACACGCTTATCCTTTATATTTTTTAAAATTAAGATTCCATTTAAAAAAATTTTAAATTATACAATCTTAAAAACATTTTTTTTTTTTTACATTTTTATTCATTTCTTTACAGCTATAAATACTTTATACAATTACAACACAATTGCACTTTTTATCTTATAGTTTAAAAAATGCGTGAATTTTTTTAAGTTGAACAGTAATACTATTCAAAATTAAAATCAAGTTCTTTAATTTCACTTTAAAGTTTTGTTTTCAAGTAATTTAGCTTTTAATTTTAACACCCATAAACACATAGAATATCTAAAAATTGACTTTGCTATCATAGGCTATTTGTGTAAAATTACTAGCTTTATCAGCAATGTCGAAAGACAGAAAATTAAATGTGAAAAAATCTCATTCTATAATCTGGGTTTCAGCATAGATGATGGTATTTACTGAATTATCAAAATGGTCATATTCAAGTTTTGATTTCTGCTTTATACATTGTTTTTTACTCATATAATATCTATGTTACGTTGCGAAAAGTTATTAATATCTGAGCTATTTTGTTTATATCTGTCACAAAGACAAACAACGCGTAATTAATAAGTATTAGTACTATAACTAAATATTAATGATGCCACTTATGAAAAGTTTGCGTTGAAATATCTTGTTTTCTTCATTTCTTTTAGGAATCTAAGATATCTGCGATAAAATGTCATATCTTATAAAATTATCCCTATACCACTGTAAATAATTACTTTAAAAAATAGGCTTCCGTGTTACGCAAATGATGTTTAGTAATATGTTTTCTGATTTGAAATACTTAATATTAAATACGAGTAAAAGTAATGTGAAAATAATAGCAAATGATAACAGTAGTAAATTATGATAATAGTAGTAAATGATAATAGTATAATGGTAATAGTAGTAGATGATAATAGTAGTAAATGGTTATAGTAGATAATAGTAGTAAATAATAATAGTAGTAAATGATAATAATAGTAAATGATAATAGTAGTAGATGATAATAGAAGTAATAATAATAGAAGTAATAATAAAAATAGCAATAGTAGTGATAATAATAATAAAATTGAAATAATAATAATACTGGGGAACAGATCTTATTTTGTTTTCTGTTGCATGGGTCTTTGGTATTTTCAAGTCGCTGATTTCAAATCTGCAATTTGTTTATCTCTCCAAGCGACAGTTTTTTTAAATGACATTTTTCTTAGAAATGTACAAATTTAAAAATATATTATATATAACAGTGGATGGCGTAAATGTTGCGGAAATATTCTAAGGAAGTTAGGGCACTTTATCAGGATTAAAATTGCAAAGAAACTCTAGCCAGGAAATGTCGTCATACGCCACTAGGGGCGTTTCCATACTATGAACTGTTTCTTATCTGCTTCTGAACAGGTCATAATAGGGAAGCGCTCCTAGCCACCTACGATAACATATACGGGCATAGGTTTCTATGCAGTTTTAATCCTGATAATGTGCCCAAATTCACCGAAGAACATTTACGCTAAACTCTATCAACCTCTAACATTTTGACAAAAATAGACTAAAAATTTCATTTTAAAAATATCAGGAGCTTTATGTGAAAAACTTTTTTCAGATACGAAACCCCCATGCATGAATCAGACAAGATCAAGTATTTGTGTAAATGCAACAAAATTTTTGTTCCCTTGCATAATCATACTAGTATATTTTATCAAATTATACATTTGTTTATCACTAAACTTCAAAGGTGAGGATTATTTCTTTTTACCTCGCAGATCCTCAAACATTGGCACCATATAATCATCATTCCTTCTTACTTTAATTTATAACAGCAAACAATTAAAAGTAATTTTTTTTAAAGTATTTTTTACTTCAAAAATTAGAAGAAAATCTACAGCGTGATGTAGTATCATCATCAAAATCTTCGGATTAATTAAAATATTTTAAGGTGAAGACATGAAATTGGTTTCTACTTTTTTAACGCATACCTTTTAATTAAAATATTGCATGCCTGAGTTTTGACACGTGCATTTTTACGCTCTCTCATCTATTGCATTAAACACCATCTTCTCACAAAGACAAACACTTTTAACGACATACCCATCAATAACAATTAACGCTAAGTATTTAGCAGCGATTTATAAGACTCTAGCATAACATTAAAAAAAATCAGAATCGAAACAATACGTTGACAATATTTGACATAGAAGAAAGAGGGATTAAGCTTTGTTCTTAGTCTCTCTTAAGAACTAAGTATAGAAATGAAAGAGAAAAAAAATTTCTTTTTAACGAACCATATACATAAATTATGCAGAAGATGTTCATTTATTTAAACCTCTTTTTTTATTTAGCGTTAGATGTTCTAAGAACATGTAAAGATTGTGTCATAAAAACAGGAACTGAGAAAACTGGCTTTTGAATATTAATATGGCGGTTAATGGACACCTTTAAATTTATATATTTTTTCCGAGCATAGCTTCAACTTCATATCCTTAGACAATTGACATTTATGTGCGTTTAAGGAAAGGAGGTTTGAGAAATAGTTACTTGAATTAAAATATTTTTCTGCAAAGTGACACATATAAACATTTTTCTGTAAAGTCATATAAATTCTTTACATTCTACTGTAAAATGATGTTTGCATCTCTTCTAGTATTTCATGCAAATATTTCTCTTATTGTTATTAATGTGAAAACAATAATGACTTAGTTTCAAATTTATATTAGCATTCATTTATGATTAACCTTAGACAAATGACATTTATGTACCTTTACGAAAGAAAATATGAGAAAAAAAGACTTGAATTTAAATACGGTTAAATGACACATGTACTATTGATACTAATGCACTTAAATTCTTGAAATATTTCAAGTAAATATTTTTCCTACTATTAATACGATAATAATAACTTAGTTTCATATTTATATTAGTATTAATCTATAATTATCCTTACAAAATTGACATTTGTGTACTTTTACTAAAGAAAAGATATAATATATAACTTTGAATTTAAGTAATTTACAGTAAAATTACACACATTGATACTCTTGACATTCACGCACTCAAATTTTTGTAGTATTCCATGTAAAAAAATTTCTTATGATTAATATGATACTGATAACTTAGTTTGATAATTGTAAAATTCATTTATCATTATTCTTTTCCAATTGCTTATACATTATTCTTTGCCAATTGTTTATGTGCTTTTTAGAAAAGAAAGCAGGCGAAAGTAGACATACTAGTTTTAATTCCAAGTTTTAAAATCACATAGATACCATTGCTTTAGATTTTGCTCTAAAATATAAAACAATAGTATCATTATTTATCTAATAAATATTTGTGTCATTACCTATAAACATTTCTTATTTATTTTAAAAGTGAAATCATTATTTTTCTAGCATATAACTCAAAAATATTAAATCAAAAATCAACTGATTTTAATTTAAAATTTTGTTAATGAATTTGCAAAATTAATCATGAGGTTTAACACAATCTTGTGAAATGTTTGAAAATGGGGTAAACCGCTTTCGTTTTAGCCACCATACAAATTTAATGAAACTTTTAATGTATTATATGGAAGTTAAAATTTGTAAAATAAAGAAGGGATATACACCAATTGTGCTTTTAACTCGTTCATATATTATGATTAAAAAAATACACACACATTCTTAGATTCTTAGTTTACAAACAATAGGAAATGTATGTTTTGACCTTTTAAAGTTTTAATAAATCTCTATTTATCATTAATTGAACGACATCAAATTTTATTGCACCTTGATCTCTCAAAAATAAATCGTCCGTGAATTTTTGTCCTTAATAAGTTGTTTAGAATTTTATTTAATTATTTAAATCTTCCGATTGAATTCAAAATTTTAACTCTTCCAGATTTATTTCTGAGTTCAATTTATTTTAATCAGTATTCAAAATCAGAAGTTCAAGCTAATATTCAAAATTTCATTTAAATTCTCAAAAGAAACAATCCTTTGATTTGTTTGTTTTAAATTAAAACCGATAGTGTCATGAATAAATTTAATTTGTCAGATACGTCATGCAATCAACTAAAATCTTGTTAATTGAATTAATATTTAGGTACAGTCTTCAAAGGCGAAAAGATTATTCCTCTTGTCCTGATAAATAATTTAAAATATATCAATTGACACAAAATGTGTGCCTAATTTAACAAATCTTATTTAAAACAGGCATTATTTGAGACCATATAGCTGTATTTTAATTGATTTTCAAACAATGGTTTTGACGAAAATCATTTTCATTTGAAAAACAAATAATTTGAATATTTTTAGATTTAATAAGTTTACTTAAAATAGTAGAAATTCATTAAGGCTAAATTTAAATAATGAAATTGATGTTTGCTTAAAATACTTTCGCTGCAGTACCAGTAATTAATGTTTAAACGTGTAAATTCTTGATAATAATATTCATTCTATACGATTTAAAAAAAATATTACTTATTAAAAATGCCAGTTGTATATTTTTAAACACAATATTATTAATTCCGATAATTTTCGATGTGTTTTTCATAGAAAAAAGCATGCTACTTGATTTAGTTTGCTTTTTAAGTAGATATGTTTAGTATCTCTTTAATTAAAATTTTCAATAAATAATTTTGGGAACCGAAAAATTATTTAATGCAGTGCGTATTAAAACAAAACATAATAAATAATAGAGCTTTTGTTTTTTAAATTGAAAATCATACGAAAATACTAGTACAAATAATATTTTGAAAATTGACAAAGTACTCGTAAAAAAACTCAGCACAAAGTTATTTAAAATCAAGATTAAAATAAACGTAAATTTGGAGTATTCAAATAGTATTTTATATTCCTTTATTTTATTTATTTGAAATTAAGGATGATATTGTCGAGAATAAATTCAATTTTTCGACTGAATCAAGTAAACAAACATACTTCTGCTTTTTAGTAGCATTCTCTAAAAGTGAGAGAATGTGTGTATCAAAATTTATATCAAAAGTTCATTATTAAAATTTTTATTTTGTAGAAATACTTCTTTAAAATTGTATTATTTATGTTATTACTATCAAAATAGTTTTATAAATGTTTGTACTGAATTCAGTATTCTTCCATTCTACTTTTAACTAGTACTAGATTTAAAATATTAAACCTAATAATGGTTTTACTTACTAGAACGAAAACTAATACTACATAAGTTTTTTTCGAATTTGAAATAGTTAGAATTTATTTTTATATATACTCAACAATAAATATGTTAAACATAGGACTATTAATCAAAATTTCATTTCTTTATTTAAAAATATAATCAAATTTGCTTTGTATTAGTATTTTTATTTGAATTGTAAAATTGAGTGCAGAATGTAAAGAAATTTTGTCGTTTATTCGAATTTGATTATTACATTTATCAGCTAAAAACAGCATAGTTTCTTTTCTGATTATGAAAATACATTCTCTTTTAACGAAATTTTGTAAAAAATTTACACACAAACTATATAATAGGGAATTTAAAGTATATTATAAAACTTCATTTCGCAAAAAAAGAGGGAAAAAACGTTTTTTAAAAAAAAGTACATGAGTAAATATAATAAAAATAACCTACAAAATCAATACACTTAAAATGTTAAAAATATTATGATGGATTAATCTATACTTAGCACCAATTTTAAACTTTTTGTGACATCATAATATGAGAATCAAAATTGAAACTATAAATTTGAAGAAAAAAAATAGAAAAATAACATAAATCCATTTTCTTTTTAATATTGCTTACTTAATTTTGCACAATATCATTATTTTTTAATAAAAAAAGTCAAATTATATTTAAAATAATATACTTCATTATTAATTAACTGGGAATTAAAAAACATGTTTAACTGAAGTTTTTCCATTTTTTAAAAGAAACATATTTTAATTATAAAAACACGTTTTCGAATAAGTTTGTTAAAAGTAAGAGCATCGCTCAAAATTTAATATATAAAATAAAATATTATCAAATTGTTTTTTTTTTAACTTTTTTATTGACGATTTCATATCTAGATTTGTAAAGAAATTTATTTCTGTTTATTTGAAATTAAGTTAATTACTTTTATTGACTAGGAACGATATTATTTTTTCCAGATTTTGAAAATACATTGCATTTTAATGAAACAAAAAAAAATGAATATTTAATCAATTTACACACAAACCATAATCATAGGAACGTTAATCTTAAGAGTATATATTAAAAATTAATTTAGCATTAGAAAATAAAAAAGAACCATTAGCGCTTGTATGAATATAAGAGCAACCTCTAATATCGGTTCAGCCGAAGTGTAGAAAAGGCGATGATTGATTAATATATATTTTTCAGATACATTCAACTCTGAAATTGAAGGGGGGGGGGGAAATTCAGTTATGTTTTCCTTAGAAATAAATCATAAATCTTTGTGTCATCATAATGCGTTAAAAAATAAAAGTATAAATATTTTTTTCAGATAAACTTATGTTATTTCACTTTAATAACTTTTCTATTGTAATCAATCAATAAAGAGTTTCACTTGTTTAAAATCCAAATTAAGGTTTTGTTTTATGATAATTTGAATACTAAAAGCTATTAATCTTACGTAGTTAATAAAATTCCAATATCTATGAAATAGATCATCAATTAGAAACAATGCTAATTACCTGTTAACTTTATTTTTATTCAAAATCCTTAAAAGAAATTTAGAATGATATCAGAAATTCATGATTTAATTTTTAATATTTTGTTTTCTGATATTATTCTATACAAAATTATCTCTCTAAAAATACTTGATATAAAAGTATATATTTAAATATACAGGGTGTTCCATAAAATCCGTTTTTAATATGCATTTTTAGAATTCGTTTCGAAATTTAAACAAAAAAATATACGCTTCGGGATTTAAAATTAATATTAAAGTTAAGAAAAAGCAAAAACATAGGGGTAGATGTAGTTAACAATATGACAGGTTTGATTGCGAGAGGCACACAGAAGACGATTAGTAGAAAAATCTTCAAGATTCATCTAAACCAGTTTTGATGTTAATTACATTCTACTTCCTGGACTGTGATTTATAAGATTTCAAATTCGTTTTTGCTTTTTCCCCGCTTAAATAATTATTTGCAAACTTCAATTTGAATACTTTGTTTACATTTTTGGTAAGGATTCTAAAATTACATATTAAGAAATGTCTTTTTGAAAAACACCATATATTTTTTTCCATACATCGATTTTTGAAATGACTACATTTTTTACAATTAATAATACACAAAAATTAAAAGCAAATCTACTATAAGTTTTTTTTTTCCATCAACAAATGTTCAATAAATACGAGACCAAATAATCTGAACACCATTAATACATAAGAGCATCCTAAATTTTTCACATTTTTTTAAAGTTCGCATTTACAATGGCTTCTTTTACTGCATAAATGCGGATTTTAAGAGATGCAATATTTTTGTCATTGGTGGTTCATAAACAGTATCTTTGACGTAACCTATGGAGCAAGGTCTGGGGATTTCGCTGGCCATGTAATTAAAAATAAAACAATATAATACGTCTTAATAGTTAAGTGTGGAATGAAATAATAATGCTATTGCAACCTAATAAAATATCATTAGTCACAAACATGGAAATCAGGACAAGAAAATTCAAATTTAAATTCAAAAAAATCATTTAAAAAAAATCATTAACGAAAAATCAAATCAATCTGGATTGCTGGAGGACACAGACATGAAATTTTGTTCTGGTAATCAAATTGGTTTTGATATTTTTAAACCTATTTCCTCAGTGTTTTGGTAGATTTTAGAAATGTTTTTCCTTCAACCTTGTTAAAATATTAATTTAAGACCTCATATATGTAAACTTCATCACTACATATTAGAAAAAAGGTTACACTCGTAGCGTATGGAACATTGTAACGAAAAATACATATGTTTTTATTTATTGTGACCAATAAATTTACCTATAAACACAAACCTTTTTTTAAACAATAACGGCATTAATTTTTAATTTTATTTTAACAATTTTTTATAAAGATTACATTATGTAACGCGTTAAATCCAACGTAAGCCAAAAATATTAAAAATCACAATCTTTTGTTGAATGAGGAAAAAAAAAATCATTGATAACATCAAAACCATCTTTCACCAAACAACCATTTCCCCTTCCTTCCTTTAGAATGAAAAAAAACAATTTTTGCAGCTACAGAATCATTCTATTATGGCTAACTTGGGTTCAGAGTTGCACAATCCATCAGGTCTAACAATAAATGAAGTCACCTCACGGTGAAAGTTCTTTTGTAGTTTGCCTAACAGTATTTGTCCACCTTGACCAGTCTAAAACAATTTATTACAAATGTCACTTTTTTCGAATCATAAGGGAGTTTGCTGCGTTAGCATTTCTTGTTGCGGTTTCTAGGAATTCTCGGATTTCGTGCTTGCAATAGTAGATATATTTCTTACTCAAACTAAATTTCCAAACTTTCTGCTCGCTTTGTGAATTTTTTGTAATGTATGTGTATGCTTTATAAAGGTTGGGTTTTGTAAATGTATTTATACGCTGCATTGCTAATGCAAAAAATGCAGCCATTTTCTTTTTTTTTTCTTTGTTGAAAATGCAAGGTAAAATAACTTGTAAAAAATGAAGTCAAAGCAAGAATTCTTATTTTGGGTCACAAAACAATATTAAACAGAGACGAATGCAATATGTTGGATCACTTGCTAGGATAGCGAGATAAAAATATTTAAACCTATTTAATTGGCTAATAAAACATGTATACTTTTATAATAATCAGTTCGACAATTGTTTCCTCCGTCAATCAAACATGTTTTAGAGGCTCTCAGTCACGTTTTTCTTAGTAGTGATCCGTGAAATTTCCACAACAGCATTTTCTATCTTGCTTAAATATTAATAGTTTGACATTTTTGAAAAAGGTACTAAATGCATAATATTTAAGTAATATATTAAGAGAAATTATCAAAGAATACACTGAATTAATAATTGATGCAACATGAATATATAAGACTATCATTAGTGTAGCACAATAGAAATTCTGTTAATAATTCAATAGAATTTTAAGCACACTATCATTCCTTTCTTTTAAAAAATGGCTCTAAGTATTTATTTCAAGTCACTAAAAAACTCATAAGTAAATTTTTAAAAAAATGTATTGTTTTTTTTTTCTTTTTTTCAATTGAATTTAATACGTTTAGTATACAAGTTACTATAGAAGAAATATATTTATTGGTAAAAAAGAATTTTTTATAGTTCTTGTAATTTACATAAAAAACGCTATGCAAAGGAAGATGTTATTCAAGTTATTTTACAATTGAATGATGTTAAATTTAAATAAAATTTACAAATTCTACAAATTATATAGAATAATTTACTACCCATAATTTTCCATACAAATTATTTCATAGTCCGTAGAACAAGTAATATAAAATTGCAGCTAAGAAATAAAACGCAGACGATTTAAAATATATTAGCGATCACTCCGAGTTAAACTCTTAAGTCAATTAAATAATATTATTTTTTTTTTCAATTTATTTTACTACATTAAATATACAAATTATGGTAGAAAAAATATATTTATTAGTTTAAAAGTATATTTTATAGGTCATGTAATGTGCGTAGAAAAACGCTATTCAAAGGAAGATGTTACTCAACTTATTTTACAATTGACTGACGTTAAATTAAAGTAAAATTTAAAAATTTTGCAAATTATATAGAATAATTTATTACCCATGATTTTCCATACAAATGACTTCATTGTCTGTAGAACAAATAATGTGAAAAATAAGACGCAGACGATTTAAAATATATTCGGGATCACTCCGTTATTTTAAAATAGCAAACGATTTTTTTTAGAATGTGTTTTGTTTTATTATTTTACTGAGAATCTGCGAGTATTGATCAAAAAGAGTTGTTTAAACAATGCATTTATCTATTTCATTCAATTAAAGGAATCATCATTTAATTGATACGAATACAATTTATATGAGTGATACCTAGCGTACGTAAATATAATATTGATATATATATCTATAAGAAACAAGGTTTACTATAGTCCCAAGATTGCATGTTATCGAATGAGTTCATTTGAGTTAGATTTACTCTCTAATTATCCTTAAGTTTTAAATTGCTTTTCCCTAATTATTCTCAGAGTGCTGAATACTTTTAATGCGTTTCATTTCCTGGGAGAAAAGTAAACAACTTTATGTTTTATATTCATAATTACGAGACATTATTTAATTAGAAAAATGTATCGATTCGTCCATTTACTGATACTTATTGGGGAAAGATCTGTAAGGTAAATTAGATTCGAACCGAGTTCGAACTTAACGAAATTTTTATGACTATTTAACCATAACTGATTTTATCTATTTTGTTTTGAGTAATTTTGTTTTGAGTTTTGAAATATTTAAGTAATGATATTTTTAAAAAAATCTTATTTTTTTAAATGTGAAAAGCAATGGGTAAATCAATTTTATGAAATTTCAGGATCTAAAAAAAATCTTTTGCCACGAACTGAATGTTATATTTTCCTTAAAATATTTGATTGATAATATATTAATTTGTATATTTCCTAATCTATAATGCAATTTGTATATTTAATAAAAATACAAGATCTCTATGATAAATATCAGACATATTTTGTGCCGACCGGCCTGTGTAGGGGGTAGGGAACTGTCCTTGCATCAGAAAGGTCCTGGGTTCGAATCCCGGGCAAGGCATGGATGTTTCTTTCTCTCCCTGTATTCTATGTCCTTTCTCCTTTGTGTGATTGCGTGTGAATGTGGCCCACCCTATGAACGGGTTAGTGGCAGTGTGGCTTGGCAGAAGTCGAATTTTTGGCCATAAATGGCGCCACTGAAAAACAAGAACAATCGCACTCCCTCTTCCTAAACCGGCATACGATTAAAAAAATATATATAAATGTAAACTGTTTAAAATAGTAGAGTTTAAAGGCACATGTTCATACCCCTAGGCAATAAAATAAAAAATATATTTTAACGTAAAGATATTCATGCCTGAGATGAACGGACATTTTAACGAAATAAATATCCAAAATTCTATTTTCAACTTTTTCTATACCATACCATATTTTTAACTTTTTCTATATGACGTAAAATTTCGTCATATTTTACGTTATAGCTCTGGAAAAATTTTTTCATTATTTTTTATGTCTTTTAGAAAATGTTTTAATAATAGTTTCAAAAATATGTAAATGTCGATTATTAAAGTATAAATAAAGTGTTAAAGTGTATAAATAAAGGGCAAAAAAGTGAATATCCTGGATAGTTGCTAAATTACTACATTTTAATTCCGTTCATTCAAAATTTGGTATATTTAAAACTTAGTTTTTCAACAACTATTAAACAAACTTACTTCAAATTTTGTAATTGTCATTCTTTAAATTTGTACACCTAACAATTTAATTTTTTTTAAACTATTGTTAAATAATAATAAATAAATATAAAAAATCATTTTTTGTATGGAATGATCTTTGGATAAATGACTTTTTCGATTGTGTGCAAGAATTTTTTCGATTCCCTTAAAAATTTCTCAAGATAAAGAGAATTACGCAAAAAGTGAAATTAACGAAAAAGAATCAGAGCTTTCGATTGTTCTCCTGCCTTACTATTTGGATCATTTTTCCTGTTTGCGGACCTATTCTATTACTTTAAATGTCAAAAATCCGAAATTATCTAAAGAAAGATATGTTGATTTTAAAAATTACGTTTTTGTGTATATTTTCGAAGTTTAAAATATTGTCTGCTCTAATTAATTATCATATTTAAGATTTTTCCTTCAAACCATTAAGTGAGTATCCTTGTGCATGATAATCTGATATTAGATCAAAAGTTATTCAGTATGTTTCCTTTTTTGCACATTGTAGTACACATTTTGTCCCTTTAGTGATATTTGTTATATAAAGCAGAAAAATTTGGCTACTTCTGTACTATTCTCAGAAAAACCATTTAAACATTGAACCAGAATATCATTATCTTGAACAATCATTAAATGCAAAATTACTGTAAGCTTAAGGGGTTATAGTGAACCTCATAGTTTCATGTAAACAGTTTTAAGAAATAGGATAATGTTTACCTTCCACACTTCCCAAAAAATCAAATACAATATGAAGTAAATATTTTAGAGTTCAATACTTCCCCGGTAAATATTGCGACGCGAAATTTTTAAATACCTCAGTTATTCTAATATTTTCTAAATGTAGAATCCTTACCAATCTATATGCAAATTGACAAAATTTATATCAAGCTTGATTTGATTTACCACAGATAGATATTTAACATTCAAATGTGAAAATATTTCGATTTGCATGTAAAGTTATTTCATTGTTTGAAGCATTATGTTGCGAGTTCCTTTCATTTAATAATAAATTCTTTAATGGAGTCTAATATTGAAGATATTCAGGTATAGTCAGTTTTAAATGCAATGATGTCTAAATTGGAATGGTGGACAAAATCATGACAATGTTTTGAAAAGCACAACCGATTTAGTATATGAAAGTGGCAAATACAACAACAACGCATATTAGAAAGGAAAATAATTTTATGAAGGAGAAATATTTTAAATAATCTTGTTATAGTGAATTTTACAAGCATATTTATTTATATATTTGGGAAACTGACTGATATTCTAAAGTATTTTTCACAAGAAAGATAGTTTTATCGATATTTTAATGTTAAAGAATCAACATTTATTGACAACAGTTTAATACCTAATTAGGTCTTAAGTGTTTTAAAGCAGTGTTTTTTATTGTTTTTAAAACAATTTCAAATATATGTTTATACTTTAGAAATGACCTTTAATTTCGGAACCATTTAGATCATTAATTTAACTTTGGACTGTAATTCAAATTCAACCTTGTTCAAGCATAAATAACATTATGTAGCAAACAATTATCTTTGTCGTCAGCCAAATCCAAAAATATTTTAAGTATGAAGTTTTGATCATTTTTAAGCAAAAAAGCTGTTTGAAATTTACAGTGCGTAAAAAAAACGGACCACCTTGTATACCTTTTGATCTCGTGATCGAATCTACACTTTCTAGGACTATGTTAACAATGTCGACCCCAAATATGTTAATTAGTTAGTGTAGACGGTATTTTAAGTTAAGAAAACAGGCACAAAAACGTACTTTCTATGAATATAATACGTTTTTTTCCAACGGATTTCCAATTTTCCAATTTTTTTTTCTAATTTTTGTAATGAAAAAAATTACAACTTTTTGAAATAAGTATTTTAAGTTAACAGTGAAAAGACAATTTTTTTCTGATCTAAACACTCTTTACGTCATTAATACGTCCTGTGTCTTTCATCTATCATCGTTTGAAAAGTCTAACAAGGTTCAGTATAACAAGTTCAGAGGTCTGACCAGTTAAGATTTAAGAATTCTAATTAGTCGGAAATTTTATTGAAGACGAAATTCATGTGACAAAAATGAGGCAATGAACTCTGCACAAAAACAGATACTGGCATCAAGCAAAACGCTTCAAAGAAGATTTGAGCTCTTTAGTAAGTCAGGAATGTGTTAAAACTTCTGCAGTCATGGTGGCTCAGGGGAGCACTAACCTCCCAATGAGGTTAACCAGGTTCGAATCCCAGCTATGGCTTGTCGATATAAATTTTGAAGCCGGCTCGTAACAACCCCATTGCCGACGTAAAATATTCACAATGATGGACGGATCATGAGTTAGTCTTTTTTGCCATCGAGCTAACCATGGGAGGTTTTCATGGTTTTCCTCATCATGTAATGCAAATGCGGGTTAGTTCTATCAAAAGTCCTTCAAACTCTCCCAGTTCTTCATCCAGGAGCTCTTTTGTCTTCCGGGTTAGGTCTTAAATTACAAATCTATGGAAGTGGATATTAACAGCCGTAAACTAAGAATTGGATCGGTTACTCAACGCCGGTTATAAAATATAATATAAAAACTTTGGTTGCAAAGTCTTACAATGAGTGACATCAAAGCCAGTTAAAAAAATTAAGTAAAATTATTTAAAAAAAATTCTTTGGTTGCAAAGTCTTACAATGAGTGACATCAAAGCCAGTTAAGAAAAATGTAGTAAAATGATTTTAAAAAAAATCTTTGGTTGCAAAGTCTTACAATGAGTGACATCAAAGCCAGTTTAGAAAAATGTAGTAAAATGATTTTAAAAAAAATCTTTGGTTGCAAAGTCTTACAATGAGTGACATCAAAGCCAGTTAAGAAAAATGTAGTAAAATGATTTTAAAAAAAATCTTTGGTTGCAAAGTCTTACAATGAGTGACATCAAAGCAAGTTAAGAAAAATGTAGTAAAATGATTTTAAAAAAAATCTTTGGTTGCAAAGTCTTACAATGAGTGACATCAAAGCCAGTTAAGAAAAATGTAGTAAAATGATTTTAAAAAAAATCTTTGGTTGCAAAGTCTTACAATGAGTGACATCAAAGCCAGTTAAGAAAAATGTAGTAAAATGATTTTAAAAAAAATCTTTGGTTGCAAAGTCTTACAATGAGTGACATCAAAGCCAGTTAAGAAAAATGTAGTAAAATGATTTTAAAAAAAATCTTTGGTTGCAAAGTCTTACAATGAGTGACATCAAAGCCAGTTAAGAAAAATGTAGTAAAATTATTTTAAAAAAAATCTTTGGTTGCAAAGTCTTACAATGAGTGACATCAAAGCCAGTTAAGAAAAATGTAGTAAAATGATTTTAAAAAAAATCTTTGGTTGCAAAGTCTTACAATGAGTGACATCAAAGCCAGTTAAGAAAAATGTAGTAAAATGATTTTAAAAAAAATCTTTGGTTGCAAAGTCTTACAATGAGTGACATCAAAGCCAGTTAAGAAAAATGTAGTAAAATGATTTTTAAAAAAATTTTTGGTTGCAAAGTCTTACAATGAGTGACATCAGATCCAGTTAAGAAAAATGTAGTAAAATGATTTTAAAAAAAATCTTTGGTTGCAAAGTCTTACAATGAGTGACATCAAAGCCAGTTAAGAAAAATGTAGTAAAATGATTTTAAAAAAAATCTTTGGTTGCAAAGTCTTACAATGAGTGACATCAAAGCCAGTTAAGAAAAATGTAGTAAAATTATTTTTAAAAAAATCTTTGGTTGCAAAGTCTTACAATGAGTGACATCAAAGCCAGTTAAGAAAAATGTAGTAAAATGATTTTAAAAAAAATCTTTGGTTGCAAAGTCTTACAATGAGTGACATCAAATCCAGTTAAGAAAAATGTAGTAAAATTATTTAAAAAAAATTCTGTTACAACAATTTTCTACAGCTTAATTTTGACAAGATTTTAAAAACAAATTAAATTTTTTTTCTTAAAAAAAATCTGAATAAAAAAATTTATTTTAATTCTAAAATGAGCTGATAACAGCGCTATTGTTTTGAAGCTTTCATAATATCGCTATTATTTTTAATAAATAGCCTAATTTTAGACAAAATACGTATAATTTAATAACAATTATTAAAAAATAATATTTGCTCTAATTTATATGAACCCTTAGCTTTGAATGCGTTTTTCCTATGTCAGATGCAAAGCTTATAACTTTCGAAAACTTCAGTATAAATTTAAAATAAAAGTCACATGCAAATAGAATTTATGAAGTTAAATAAAGCTATGTAAAATATCATTAAATATTTACATCAAGTATAATGGAGATGACATTGAAACTTATCGCAACAGTACTTTTTTTCCTGAAAATGTAACTAATAATAATGCTTTTTTATATTTTTGTGAAACATGCTCAAAATATAATTAAAATAATTTTTTTTTTTAAATTTATAATTAAGTTTGTATGTTTTATAGCTATTAATACTAAAGTTAAATGTCAATTGTGTTTTTTAAGGATTATGTTTTTATAAACATATTTAACCTTTTTATTCGACAGTAAAAAAGCTATAAGTTTTATTAACAGATATGAAAGGAAAAACCATAACATTTGACTCTTTTAGATTTAAGAACATACTTTTACTTAAAAATAAGGCTCAAAATAAATTAGTTTGAATCATAAAATAATAAAATCAAATTAATTGTCTATTTTTTTTAAATGTTCTTAATATTATTGCGAAGTTGTTCGGAGCGATGGACCATGTTTATTTAAGGCCAATCCAAGTGTTTTACTGTACATCTCGTTAAATTTTAATTATGTTTGGTTGTTATTTTATGCTTTTGCATATTTTATAGCATTATATTTTTTGATGCTTTTACGTAAACATTATTGCTGCCAAAAAATTCGCCAATTTTCTCCTAAATTGGCACCTTGAGCGTAATTTTAAAATTCTGATTTTCGATTGAATGACAGTTTAATTTTATGTGCACAATTTAGGAAACAATTGAATCTTGTTTTCTTATTAGTATTATTATTAGTACTTTTATTGAATTATTATTCGACTCTAGTGAATATTAGCTCAATCTAATACGTCGGAATTTCGAATGACAAAATACATTTGTCGATTAAAGTAACAATTAAGTTTGCTTGTTGAGGTCAGAAAACGATTGAAGCACATTGTCATCTAATGCAAATCTTTAGAATAAATTTGAGTGCTTTAGATATTTGGAAAGTAGTCCAAATTTTAACACACAAGAGATTTATATAATACATTTAAAAATATAGTAAATATTACTTTATAATAAATACATTAATTCCTCATAAATATACTAAGATTCGTTTAACAAAAATGAATTAGTAAAAAACGTAATACTCTGAAAAAAATTTGTTTATGGCTGAATCATTTTTTAACCATGTTTTGTGAATTTGGCGCATTTTAAACATGGTTACATCAACGGGTGACTTAATTATTTTGGTTGTAGCAAGTTTTCATGGCACGCACACTATGGCTCAACCATGAATCAATTTCTCTTCACGAACCTAATTTTTTAAATTGTTAATTTTTTATATATTGGGCTGTTCGGAAAGTAATTTCCTTGTTTTCCCAAAAGGGGAGTTAAATGTAATTTTTCAAAACAAACTTAACACTTAAATCAAATAATTATTATGTATTTTGACAGCTCATATAGCAAAATTTGCTTGTGCAAAAGATCTTTTGATTCCACAAATATTAGGTGAACCGGAAATTTCCGGTTCACCTAATATTACGACACCTAATATTCGTAATATTAATATTACGAATATTAATATTACGAAACGACATTACTTAAGTAATGTCGTTTCGGCGCATTAAATATTCGTTAATCTTAAAAACCAATTCCTTTTTTTTTTCTCGATCCATTTCGATTCATTTTTGATCGGGCATTGAAAGGTTGCTGCTAAGGAGAATACATTATTCATAATTTTATTTTATTTTTTTATTTATTTTTTTTTTAGTAGTATGCCTGTTTAGGCAAAGGGGATGCGATTGTTCTTGTTTTTCAGTGGCGCCATCTATGGCCAAGAATTCGACTTCTGGCACACCATACTTCCCACACTGCCACTAACCCGTTCATAGGTGGGCCACGTTCACGCAATCATACAAAGGAGAAAGGACATAGAGCACAGAGAGAGAAAGAAACATCCATGCCTTGCCCGGGATTCGAACCCAGAACCTTTTTGGTGCAAGGACAGTTCACTGCTCCCTACACAGGCCGGTCGGCATTCATTAAAAATAAAATCTTGATAACAAATATCAAATGCACGTAAAAGGCATTACCTTCCGGTCCACCTAATAGTTTTTTGTTGGTGGATTTTTTTTTCTTTTTTTTCTTTTCTTCTAGTCTATGAAGTGAAAAGCTGCATTTCCGGCATATTTTACTTTTTTAACTATCGAAAAGGTAAAGTAAGAAAAAAAATTATCCGGTATGTATGAAGAAGGTGTTCTGATAAAATTCCAGTGCCAAAACTAGTTTGCAAAATTTTGTTTCGGCAATTTTGAAGTTGAAGATACAAAACTTTTTGGAAGGCCAGTTAAAACTGATGAAGACACAATAAAGGAATTAATTGATTCAAACCGGTGAATAACAACCTGTGTAACAAAGATTCATGATTCTATGAAACGCCTAATCGGTCAAATCTCAAAGCTCGCCATAAGCGTTCCTCATGTTCTTACGGAAATATAGTGCCGTTGACGTCTGAGATTTGCTTCTCAAATATCAAGAAAATGATGCATTTTAGAAACGTATCCCCAATAGGTACATGGTGATATATCGTTATGATTGTCTATAGAAATAATTATCTATTGAAATGTTTGTCCACTGCAATATTCCGATCTCTTAAAAACATTCCGACTGTAAAATCTTTATTTTAAATGAAGTTAAAAATCAGTCTGAGTTTTTTGCCAAAAAAAAATAATAAATAAAAGCTTTATAAGCGTCGGAATCGTGCTACTGCCAGAAAGATGGCAAAAGCATTGAACCAAAATGGACAACATATAGTTCAATAAAACATTTATTTACTATAAGAAATTCCTATTTCTTTTTTTAAAAAAAACGAACTTATTTTCCGAAAAACCCAGTAAATTTTATAGATATATGTACCATACAGCATTTATAAACTAAAGTTGGCCAAAATTTGCTCGGAATTTCGATTCAACTCGCTCCAATATTTTCACACTGCGTAAGAATAAACTTTATATGCGTGAATAAAACTTTTATTCTTATTTTATGTAAGTTTGCGGATGAAATATATTACTAAAAACCTATTTAATAAAACTTTTCAAGAAAACATATCTATAAAAATGTATTTTCTTTGATATAATTTAGGTATGCATCGCTAGCTATTTTTCGCGATAAGAAATTCATTCAGAATCGATAGAATAGTTGTCTAAAGGCATAAAAGCAATTTTATGTTTGCAGATTTAAAATATTCCACTTTGGATACAACATGTGTACAATAAATACAATATTATTACACTGTTGAAACAATATCCAAGCAAAATAGCATTTAAAGCTTTTGCTTTAATTATTTTTGTATGCCCCATACAGTTTTAATTTATGAAGTATCTATTACAAAGTGAATATTTAGAAACCTTTTACTGGATTATAAAAATAAATTTTAATTGCTTTTATGTTCTAAAAGCAAAAGAGTATTCGCCGTAGTTAAAAAGATTTTAAAATTGACAAAATACCAATTTTTAGTTATAACTTGTTATTCATTATAAGAATTCACTAATTATTATTTTTTATTGTAAATTCTGAATAATAGTTGACTAAAATTTAAAGAAACAAAATAAATAAATAAACATAAAGTAAACAATAAAAAAGTAAACAATAAATAAATTAATTAAAGTATTACCCTTATTTTTTTGTTTATGATAAAAACTTACT
Organism: Parasteatoda lunata; assembly: GCA_949128135.1. NCBI lineage: Eukaryota > Metazoa > Arthropoda > Arachnida > Araneae > Theridiidae > Parasteatoda > Parasteatoda lunata. The sequence continues at coordinate 93,840,925 of OX421972.1, read as the reverse complement.
AGCTATTATTCTTGATTTCTATTTGGCAGTAGATCATGAACAATAATTAGTATCAATACAATAAAAGCTGTATAGTTTTTTAAATATATATACATATAAATTCTATTTTATTTATTTATATCCTGCTTCAATTTAATGCAATACAATAATAAAACTAAGAAAAGCTAGTACAGTTATCAAATATGTGCGCGCATTGCTTTCTTAAAAAATATCCAATATAATTTCTGCAAAGTAATAATTCGTGACAATTTTTTTCCTTCTTACTTTTTGTTTTAAAACCGAAAAAGTAAACTATTTTTAGATAAAAATGAAAATAAAAAGAAAATTTTTTTAACGTCTGCGAATATATTAAATAATCGAAAAATTTTAGATATTTTGCTTCGCCATCAAACAAACATAGAAAACCACTTTCAAATTACTCGGCATTTGTTTACATGTTATTCTAAACCAAAATCCTCTAAAAGATCAGATAAATATGTATCCACAATATGCTTCAATTGCATTATTTTTTCGTATCAAATAGACTCACAAACTTTGAGAAGAAATTTTTATTTCGAATCAAATCTTTCGAAAAGAATCATTCGAATCAAATGTCTAAGCAAATATACTATCAGAAACTCGATACAAAAAGCTTCATAACACTAAATATTTAAAATTCCCTTTTGTGTCTGAAATATTATATTTCTTTTATGGTTACCAATCTTAATATTTGTTTTCGCCAGAATATTGTATACTTAAAGAAAAAAAAAGCATGCATTTTGAATTTATAAGGATGTGAATAGATCTTAAGGGGAAGTATGTTTTTCAATATTTATAGTATCAGTCATAGAGTAATGAAAGAGAAATATAAGACACAATTTATATTTTTACTACTTATTTTCTTGGTTTATCGTTTGTTATATTTCAAAATCTGTTATAGAAATAAATATTTCGTATTTATTTATGCTTTTAAACTAGCATATCGTTTATTAGTATAAAAATTTAGGAATAATTTGAACGTAAGCTTAAGCCCTTTGTTTGGCACTGTATGCCTTTTTCTGAATTTGTTTACCAATAAATCTACATTCAGTTCAAGTCAGAATTAAGTTTTGTTATGCCTTCTGTTACGAGGAAAGTGTATTAAAAAGAGAACTATACAATGGCATAACAAAATACTAGCTTGTAGTTGATTATTTAGTGAACAATGTCTGTTACAAAATTTTCAAAAAAAATTAAATTTAAAATTATGACTTTTTTAAAAAAATTTCCAGAAATTATTCGACATTTTTCATTTAAATTTTGAATTTTTTCATTTAAGTTTACATATTTTAAAGTAATTTTAATAATTTATGAACTTTGCGTTTATAACATTTTTCGGTCACTACTAATTTAAGAAGTAAATAATGGTTAAAAAAAATTTTTTTTTTGCTCACTATTATCTTTAGATAAATTAGTTTCATAATACGTATCATTCTTTTCAATTTGTGCAAATATTTTCTGAAATATACTGAATTAGTCAAAGAAAACATTAAGTTTAAGGGGCCCAAATTTTTGACCTCTCTCTTAGACAATTATCAGCACCTTAATAACCTTATTTTCCAAATTGCTGCCAATCCTTCAAATTTTGAGGGTCGAAAATTCGAATTTATAGGAAAGAAATAGAAAGCTTATTCGGGGGTGGATAATGCATCATTGCACAGTTATTATCAGTATTATACAATCATTTACGATTGTATAAATGCAAACAGTTCGTCAGCACGGCTTTTAATAGCTATTTTTAGAACCATCGTCAAAATAAATTAAAGATATATGGGGAGAAAATTGGAGTAAAACTCCTTTTACAAGAGAAAAGCCTCATCGCGGATCAATTTGGTAGCTCGACTTAACGAGCATAAACTGCGCAGTAAAGTAAAAATAAGAAAGATGTCACCATTAATTATGAAAACAAGGCTTTTTGCGCTTTAAGAAAGTGTCATAGGGTCTAAAGCATTTATTCAGCCTTGGATATAGTTATCTTCTTCCTCTGCGGCACTATAGGTTTCATGAGCCCCACATAGACACACATTAAGGGAGGACAAAATGGGGTAGTACTCAGTCTTGCCGCGAGAGCAATGGTCATCAAAACAAAACAGAACTTCATTGAACTAAATCCTTATTGTTTGTTGTTAGAATATGAACCTTCAATAAACATAAAAAAATCTTTTTAACTGTAGTGACCAATAAATAAAGCTGGTTTAAAAACATTAGATAGTTGACATAACTTATCTACACACACTGTGATTTAATCAACAATACGCCAATATGGTAGGTACTTCTTAACTAGTTAAATGTAATTCGGAGTTTGTCCGGCAGAAAGCCGAACTAATTTCGTCACAATCGAAGAACCCGGCCTTATCCAATTTGCCCCCATATTTTTAATATGTCTATATGGGTTTTCAAAGCACTATTAAATTAAAGAGAAAAGTCTAAAACGTTATCACAACTTGATATCTATTGACGAAGAAACGGAATAAAATTATTAAAACTAGGTTGGATTCCCTGGGAAGTTGAATGTGAGTGAAAAGTGATTATTAGAAACGTGTTTCCTTTGGCAACCAAACTGGTTTTTGTATCTTTAATGGCCTTTTTTTCTAACACCTTGTTTTGATTTATCTTCAATTAAATGTTAATGTCCGAATTTTTCTTTTTTGTGTAGAATTCTATTAAAATGTATGAACGGTGGTTACACAGCAACCTGTACTTCGATTACGTGCCATAAAGTTTTCGTTTTGAACAATGCATACGTAATTTCGTTGTTGTACTCATTATAAAGGTATTTATTTTTATTTATTAAAAGCTTATATTTTAGTTTTCTTTACACTTTTTATATGTAAATTGGAGTTTGAATGATCACTTAATAACAGACTTAACATTTCACCTTTCTTTAAAACTGTCTTTCATTACTCTCTTCTGCGATTTTATATGCTCCTAGATCAGGCGTCTTATATAATTATTTTTACCGAATAGGTCTTTATTATTATATTTATCTGGTTGATTAATGGTCTCTAAATTACGGCCAACTTCGATCGCTTCTACACCACACATTCTGCAAAAATTGATACATTTATGGATCTTCCACAAATGTTTGCAAAAGAACCGTTAAGGATTTTCCTTTGATACGTCATAAATTTATTTCTGTTGTTCTAGCATCTTTCTTGATGAATCATTTCCAGATATCCAACAAACACTCGTACACAAATGGTCCTCTCGAACAATGGCATCCATCAGCATGATTGAGCCTTTCCATTAGGGGCCATTCCGCATTCCCACATGCTGTTTGCCTCATGTGCCGGAGACCTTCCCAAGTCACGGAATCTGTAGTTTAACTTATCCATTAACAATGGCAGTTGATGAAGATGACTAGTCAGACTAAAAACAGTCGGTGTTCTTCATAAATTGATACGAAACATCGAGACAGAGGGAATCTAGATTGAAGCTGATACTCAAAATATTAGGAGGTTTAACACAGTTACTGCTTGCTTCATTGCTTTCCTTGCTCTTAATACATGAGCAGGAAACAAAATTAATAGTGTTATAAAATCTTCTCTTATATTATCTCCCACAGTTACATCTATATCTGCTCAGAAATTAGGTACTTTGTGCAAACGGTTTACCGAGTCATTTTTAATTACATATTTATCTGGCAAATTACTATTCTCTAAATTACAGCGTAATATATATTTAATCTACGAGTATATACACGTTTTTAATAATTGATACATTTATAGATACAGTTGAGTTATACAATTAAAATTGGCAATTGATGAAGATGACAAGTCATCTTCATTAATTGCCAATTATGAAGAACAAGAGATGGTGTTTTTCATAAATTTACATAAAACAGTGAGACCAAGAGGGTTTAGATTGAACCGATATTTTAAATATTAGAGGATTAGCACAGTTACTATATTGCGTTCCTTACATTTAATCTATAGAGTTAAAAAAATAGAGTTAGAGAAAAAAAAATTTGTGTTATTGGTGTTTCCTATTGCATATTATTACTTGTTCTTATGCTACCTTTCATAGTTTTATTGATACCTAATTGTATAGCTATAAATTATTGTCTTATAGCTGTTTAATACTATTCAGTATGGGGAAATATTTCGGTATTAAAATAACAGTAAAACAAAAGGAATTAGAGCGCAAAAGTTACGTTGAATTTAACTTCTATCATAACAAAGTATATAAATTACGTTGAATTAACTTAACTGGATTAATAAAATTGCTTATATTTTGTAAGGTTAGCAGATATAAATAACGTATTTTATAATACTTTATTTATATCTGCTTCCTTTCGATAAAATTTACTATGAATTCATTGTAATGTTCTCTTGATTTTATTTTAAGAATTAATGCACGCATACATTCTAAATTAGTTTTTCTTTCTTTAAATTTTATCGTAAAAATAACGTTACACTTTTTTATGTGAATTTTGTCATATTATCATTAATGAACATTGTGCAATTGAACATGGAAAATTAGGGCATCCCCTTTTTGTCAAAAGAAGTGTAATGGAATATACCTGGTGTTTTACAACACAAAAAACTATCTACTGTGCTGTTTCCTTTAAACATTAGTGTTTTACTACATAATTTTTACAGTAAAGTAGTTGTCATAATTTTTTAATGTTAAGGGGTCTCAAGATGTCGAGGGGTTTTCATCGAAAAAGCATTAATGTATTTGAAATAACTTTTAATAGGCTGTCAAGTATGTCATTTTTAAGAGAATACTAGCTCGTATAAATTAAGAAATAAAGAAAAATATATTTAAATTTATTTTTTAAAAAATGTAATTTTTTTGCCATTTTATAAAAACAATTATTTTGATGAAAAAAATATTAGACATTTACCAATAGTATGAATTTAAAAAACATGTAGCATTCAAACCAATTACCAAGTTTTAACTTAATAGGTATATTATAAGGCGAGAAATCTTACGCGGGGTGGGAAAAAATATAAATAGATAAAAACAGGTTTAAAGACAAAACTTTGAATAAATAACATTAAATAAAATATGTGAGTTTACGGACGATTCCAATTTAAAAAATGGGTGTGATATTTTCAGAATGTGAGTATTTTTGCTGTAGCTTTGGAAGTGTTTAAGTGTTATCGTATACTTGATGTCAAATTGGTCAAAATAAAGCGGGCTTTAATATATATTGTTTTCAAAAATTCCAAAATTTTGTTTGGCAAAACCCCTTAAATCTTTTAAGGTGCACTAAAACTAATAGTTAAAGAATTTATTAATTAAAAAAATATTAATTAATTAAATCAATTTAAGAATTAATTAATTAAAATTTATTTTAAATGAATTCATTAATGTTTTTTTTAAACATTCTTTTTTTTATCTAAAATCATTTGAAATTTTAATAAAACTGTCATGTTCTTTAAACTTACTTAAGCTCTAGAGAAAGACTTGCAAAGACCAAGAATTTTCCCAAAACTTTAGAAGAAGATTACTATATAATTATACAGTATTTATTTAAATGTTAAAAATTATTAATAATCAAAATTTTACAGTAACACTTTATTGGATTCTTTTTTTTTTTGTTACACTACAATGGTTTCACTTACAATTAAAATTAAAAAAAAATAAAAAAATAACTCACCAGTTTTCAAAGAAACATAGAATAATTAATTTTAATGAAGTACTTACAAATAAAAAATATTAAATTACATTCTATTTCTTAATTTATTTTTCTATTAAATTTTTTAATTTTCCACAGTAATATATAATTTGTTGTTAAAGAGATCAACTAGTTAAACATATTTACATAATTTTATTTATATTATTTTATTGATATTTTATAGAATATCATTTCATTTAGTGATACTCGTAGTTTTATATCACATTAAAATACAGATATAAATAATTAAAATACTCATTAAAATCACTGCCTACTTTGATGTTTACATTGTACAAAATTTATTAACTTTAGGTAAAGCATAATATTAAAGATTGAAAATATGCAATTAGTATTTGATATTAAATAAACACGAGTGATTCTTCAAGAAGTAAAAGTTATTTAATCCTTGTTCGTGTTTTATATAAATAGAAATATTAGAGAAATAATGAGTAAATTGATTACATTTCCGAGAGATGATTATTACGATGAATTATTTGTGTATGATTTATTATCAAAATAATACATTTAAAATAAAAATAACAGAATGTAAAAGATTAAAAATCTCTTATACTTCCAGATCTGAACACGTTTAAATAAAAGTATATTTTCTAAAATAATATTGTTATTGTTTCCCACTTGCGTTATATGCCAATTAGAAAACATTTTTTCTACAAGTACTATTTGTATTTAATATTGTAAGAAATTTTAATTTTAGACATTTGCATACTTCCAATAACAAAAAGAACAAATAACAAAAAGAATAGAAGCAAGTTTATCTTGTTAACACATTAAGCAATTTCTTTGTTATAAAAAGTATTTAACATTTTTTATAATGATTTAATAATGTTTGATATACTATTTATAATGAAAAAAAAAAAACTGTGAAATATTTGTTATTACATTAAATTATACAATTCATATTAAATTAAATAAAGCATTTACTAAACAGATTATGAGCATCAATGCTTAAAATATTTGATTAAAAAAAAGTCGACTTATTTCGTTGTTTTAATCAGGTATTTGTTACTTAATCGTTATAAGGTTAAAAATAAACTATCATTAGATGTTGTTTCTAATGGAAACTGGACAAACCAAGCTCACCAATCATCGAGTTTTTGAATATGACGTAGCATAGATGGAAACATTACTCATTCGTGAGACAACTTCCACAATTTAGATATGGATCTAAAGGGGAAGGAAATATTCTCCAGACCCCTGTACCTGTGGTACTTCACAGGGACCGACGATAGGACTTTTGATTCCATAGATTTTGCGAGCATGTATATCGCATGATCTTAGTGAGTCTTAACCGATTGCTCCGGCGTGAAATCCGATGCTTTAACTACTGGGCTCTCCATCCTTAAATGAAGAAGCAGAGGGCAAATATGAGTAGAAATTAAGAACAATTAGGAAAATGTAACAACTTATTCATAAAACTAAATGTAGCAATGGTACTAGACGGAAATAACATAGCTCTTGACTATTCAAAATTTTATTATTAACTATATTTCAAAAGAAAATTAATATAATTGGAAGTTTGATTTATAAAACATTAAAGTAATCAAGTAAACTACTACTGATTTCGTTAAGAGGTCATCTCTTAAATGTTAAAAATTTGTTCATAAGCAGTATTAGGTCCAATATAATACTTTCAAATGCTGACGTTATGTGATCTATTTCCTATTATATCTAGAATATTAACTTTTTTAAAGGTAAAAATTTTGTAGTGATTAATTCATACATTTTTAGAAAATGAAAAACAAAAATCGCTACTTTATTACAACATTAACACTTATTTGTTTTTAAACGAACGCTGATATAAGTATAATTTCACTGATAAATTGTGTCTGACTGACATAACTTTGCCCAAAATTATTTTTTAATATAAGCGTTACGCTACTGTGACGAAACTTTTCATTTAAATTTTTATTTCTTGATCAAAAAATTTTATTGGTACGGATTATCTAAATTACAAAAATCTTTCTCATACGTAGTAGTAAATAAAGTAGAATAACATAGTACGAATTATGTAATTTAGAAAGATAAACAATCGTTTAAACAGAATAGGAAATACCATGATTTTGCGTCATGCTAATAGTGATAATTCTCGTTAACCACTGCAGTTTTGTCTTTATAACAGTATTATTTGCGTTATTATTCGTTGTTATTTTACTTTACAAGAAAGCAAAAAGATACCTTTTTTTCGTTAGAAAACCTTTACCAATATTATTTTCTGATCAGGAAGTAAAAGTTTCTATTAATAGTTTTCTTTTGTAACGCAACGCTTACGTTAAAAATACAATTTCGGACAATATGTGATGTCATTCAGACGAAATTTATCATTGGCATTATTCTTATACCAGGGGTCGTACTGTCATCATAAAATTGTTTTGACAAATTGTGCTTATATTGTAATAAAGTAACAAATTTCTTTTCATTGGCGTCCATCAAATTTCGTCACAAGATAAGTGTAGCGGGAATTGCAAACTTATTAAGATACGTCTCTTTAAATTTTGCTACAATTTTCTAAGACATTTAACCCCTTAACGATCGGTTAATTTTCAAGAAAACGGTCATGAAAGTGCCTATTTTTTTTTTTAGCTTTTGCCTTTGTATTACGCATTTTATTAGTGCTGACATCTAGTTTAAAATAAACTAACTATCTACAATTACCTTAAAAATATTCTGGTACTGTCATCTGGTATGTAAAATGAGAAATAAAATGTTTTCCGAGCAAAAAAGAAATGAATTAGTTTTACTCTTATTGGCGCGTTACTACTGAGCATTCCAGCCCGCGTCAATATCACGGGAGCGAGAAATAGAGGGCGAAACCTCACCCCGTCATTTTCACGGGAGCGAGAAGACCTGTTATATGAATTGCAATAAAATTAATAATGATTATTTTTTTATTAAAATTATTCTTTTTCATTTACCTCATCCAGAGCTCCTCGCAGTGCTTCAATCTCGGCCATTTTTTGTTGAAGAAGAGCGTAGATTTTGTTTTGACTGCTCCTCCTGTTCCCAAAGATGTCAACAGAGTTTTCACTCCTGAGGCTGTTCCTCTTCCTACCACAACCAGTGAATGCATTGCAAAACGGTCGCTTCTGCAGAACTGGAAGATCCATTTGATCCTGCAACAAAATGTGTTCTCTGATTTTTCCTGTCATTGCTTAACAGTATTAAATTTCTTAAACAATCATAAAACGCCTGCAAAAGGTTTTGATCTCCCATAATATATAATTTTACAATCTTTACATAAAATTAAGATATAATGGACCACGGATTACATTTTAGGGAATTAAAAACACTACCATTATAGTTTCAGTTATAACGTGTATAATTATCGAGACCAAAAGAGGAGTAAAGATTACTAAAAATCAGTATATTAGTCTTATGAGACAAAAATTCATCAGCCTTTCGTTAGAAACTGATTTTAGTTTTATTTATCAAAAATAAACTTTTGTCATTTTAGAGTAATTTTTAACAAGTCTGTAAATGTTAGATAGCTTTTTTCCCCTAAAAGTACTAATTACATACCTGCCAACTTTTAATCCTTTTTAAGGATGATTTTCCCCTGTGGTAGTAAAATGGAATTTAAATTACAATATTAGGCAGAAACACACACTGTATTTTGAGCTAGCTTATGCGAACTGCCACAATAGTATGACATATTAATATATATGTTTAATTTTTTTGAAAAATAGTGGTGGATCAAAGAGATTATAAAATAAGTTTATAAATGCAAGGAATACATAGAAAGCATAGATTTTAGTACCACTTTAAAGATAGAAATAAAATTTTCCGCCAAATGCGTAAAAGTTGGCAAGTATGTAATTAATTAATTTTAATTTTAGCCGTTCTTCACATAAATATATTTTATTTTAGTTTTTGAACAGCCAACTTGTTTTTTAGGTTTACGCATATCAACGTGCAACTTCGTAGATATATAATTCTGAGCATTGTGACATACTAGCATTTACCGAGGGGAAAAAAAACCACAAAATTTTCCAAGTTAACACTGACGGCAAGGAACTTTTAAACCAAAATCCATCTACCACTGATAATATTTTACGTCAGCACTGTGGTTGGTGCGAGTCGTTTTCTGTATTCATATAAACAAGTCATCGCTGAATTTCGGCTCCTCATTGAGAGGTGAGTGCTCTATATTCTGGACCACCGCGACTTTACATAAAAGAGAATCCAGTAAAAGTAAGATTGTATATTTCTCTCCCCCCTCCATTTCTCACTACAGTATAAAACTAGAAACGCGAGGTTTTGCAAATTTGTTACCACCCACTATGAAGAGAATGCTTAATATTTTAAATGAAAATGTGAGAATTTAAATAAAAACCAGGCAAATTTTAAAGGTACGCATGTTAGCAAAAACAGTACTTTCAGTAAAGTCATGAGGGGTCACATTAACATGTTGGAGCCTTTCTGTAGTCAGTGGTTGTACCAAAAACTGACTGTGCCCCGAGGCTCCATAATAGAAAAAAATTAACATAATATAATATCCCAAAATAAAATTGAATATCCATAGAAACACAATTTCAAACGAAAATAACTAAAGTCAAAAGTACACTGAGGACATTACGTCTACATATAAAATCAACTAAATGAAAGTGACCAAAAAATATTAATTGCCAGGTATTTAAAACAAATAAGTGAAGATAAAAAATTCCAGTGTTGTTCTCTTACGAAAAATATGAAAGCAAGCCAAACTCCTGAATCAAGAAAAAAATACATTTTAACTAAGTATTGCCATCTATATTCATCGGGAACAAAAACTCTTCAGTCTTCAGCTTATAGGTCTACTTATGCGGGTTTCGATATCGACCAAATTAATAGAACATCTTTAAAACATTTTGAATTAAAAGATTATAGTTACAATACTATTAGTATCCAAAGTAATTCTGAAATTCTTAATAGCTGTAAGATCATCAGTTTTATTATTACAGATAAATTTAAACCTAGGAATGCTTAATAGTCTGCCGCAGATTTGAACGTATTTTATTTTCAATGTCCCAGTAGATAACTTTACTATATCTGTGGCTGTATCACCAAGATAGTTTATTAATAATTTGTTTCACACTGTTACTTGAATAACAACTTGATAACAAAACTATAATCTTACAAAAATAACCGATTTTTAATCTTAGATCGTTTTTTTTTATTATTATTTTTTTTTTTATAAACAAACCAGTTATGACAAATGTAAAGTTAAGAAATCAAATAAACCTTAACCAATTTAGTTATTCATTCAAAGTTCACAGATAACTGCATAATAGATCTTTGTTTTAGTATGATTCAAATAAACTTTTACATCAATTATTAGAGACAAATAAAAATATTTCTCAAAATATAATCCCCTCAGTTGCATTTTAGTGTAAATTGTTCACTGAATGTTAAAATTTTCAAATAATGTGCATTTGTAAAAGCACTCTTTTTTTTTCCATCTTATGAATCATGCATATATTTACCAATGCGAAATTCATACAATTTAGTTAAAATTAGTAATTGAAGTGCATTTTAAAGATACAATAAAGAATAATGAAAGTGGAAATGATGGCACTTTTCAATTCATAAACTGTACATTTATGGTTTCTCTTGAATTTTTTTCACATAAATCGCCGAAATATTTATTTAAAACACTTGCCTTTTAGTATTCGTCGTATTATTTAATGGCATCTGAAGCTTTTACTTCTAGCGATAAATTTTGAAATATGTAAATATGCTCAGACAAACTGAGTTAAAGCTGCTTATTTTAATCCAATAAGAAAGCGAGTGCTGTTAAATTTCAAGATAATTTTTTTTTATTACGAGTAAATGTTGAATTTAAGCTGTTCTATGTAAATAACCGATGAGAAGTCTAGTAAAATGTTTTCTATCAAACTTAAGACCCCTTTTTTTTCGTGGATAATTAAAATCATAACTGTTCATGGTAGAGACAGAGCAGAAAGTTTTTTTTAAATTTTAAATTTAACAATAAAATAAATTAATTTAACACTTATTTGAATTACTTTAAGATATAATATTAGTTAAACAATTATGATATTATTAAATATCATAATTATTATAACAATAATTATAATAATAATTATAATCATAGAACTTAGGTGGCTCAGGAGATAGAGCGTTGGCCTTCCAATGCGGTTAACCGAGTTCAAATTCTAGGAAAGGCTGGTCGATATGGATTCCACACCCGGCTCACATTGACCACAGTGCTGACATAAAATATCCTCAGTGGTAGATGGATCGTTTGCCCTTGGCGTCTGGCTCACCTTGGGAGATTTTCGGGGTTTTCCTCTCTATATAACGCAAAAGTGGGTCAGTTCCATCACGAAATCGAATTTTTCCCAATCTTTGATCCAAGAGGTCCCTTGTCTTCTGGATTAGGTTCAAAATTACAAGGTTACGGATATGAAAATTATTAGTCGTAAACCCGAAATTGGGTAGACTGTTCAACGACAGTTATAAAATGAAATAATAATCGTAATTGTTTTAATTATGTAATTATGTAATTATAGTAAATTAAATAGGTATAAAAAAGAACTATAATATAATTTATATAATATAATTTAGATAAATATAATTGAAATTTTAAATGTTTTGTTATTTTATCACTAATTATAATTTAAAATATATAATTACTTTATTGAAACTATAATTATACTTCAATGAGCAAGGCTTAGGTTGGCTAAAATAATTTTTACGTTGCTAAAAGAAATGCTTTTATTTTTTGCAAGCAACAAAAATTACATAAACGCGTTACGTTTTTAATTACATAAATAGTACAAAGTAAAAAATATTTAACTATGCAAAACATATGTTCATTAAAATATTTTATTTACTTTTTTTTAAAAAAGCTTTCATTTTTTGTATTTTAATGTATTTTTAATTTTTGTTAAATTTCTTGAATTATAATAATGCTTTATCCCCTAATTTTAAAGTAAAAATTTTTATCTTACATTTTTATATTAATAGTCGTCATCATTTTTTTTTAAATTTCACAGATTGAGTGATTGCAAGTTAGAAAAATGTTTTTATAATTAAAAGGTTTTCCATGTTAAACCCAGAAATATAACTGCTTTCATTTGCAATCATTACATAATTTAAGAGTTGTTACATAATTTAACACGTAAAAATTTTTATACGGCACAAAAACACATTTTTACATGGATTTACAAGTGAACGGTAAAATCATTTAAAATTTTAAAATCGGTGTGTATTTCACTTACTTTTAAGTGGCAACATGTGCTTAATGTTTTTTTCTTTGTTTCAAAAACAAGCATTTAAAATTAAACAGTTAAAATAATAGAAGCCATTTAAATTTCCAAATGTGTAAAAATAGAATGAGGAAAAGTAACAAGAGACTGGGAGAAACTTAAACTTCATAAAACCCGTAGGAAATGACGTAAATTTTGTAATCAACGTTTCCTAGCTTCAAACATAGCGGAACTAAAGAGAGAATATTTTAGACATATTCCAAACTGCACAATTGACAAATAATTGTTTTTAATACTAACTTGTTCAAAATTTTGTATAAATTTTTATGCTATAAAACGTTCAAAAATATTTCTAATTTTTTTCGACTCTACAAAGTTATGAACTTCTTAACATACTAAACCTTAAATGATATTTTGTAGCTGTAATTTTAATAGCAGTAGACTTTCTAAAACATTTTAAATTTCTTTCAACACTACAAAGTTATGAATTTCCTAATATACTAAATCTTAGAAACTGTTTTGTTGCGATAATTTTAATGGCAATAAACTTAATAAAACATTTTAAATTTTTTTCGACTCAACAAAGTTAGTATTTCTTTACATACCAAACTTTAGATACTGTTTGTAGCGATAATTTTAATGGCAATAAATTTTTCAAAGAATTTCTAAACTGCTCTACAATTCCAGTATATTAAAATTATGATATGGTTTTGCAGTACTCTCATTCCTTTTTGCTGCAATAATTTTTAATTTTAATAAACTCTCTAAAATATTTCTAAATTTTCTTTTACTGTTAAATTTTCATGCATATCAAAACTTGCATATGGTTTTGCAATACTTTTCAGACGGTTTTGTAGCAATAATTTTTAATGCTGTTAAGCTTTCTTAATTTAAATCCTTTTTAAATTATGAATTTTATATCATATAAAAACATGGTTACATGTTTTTTGGGAACTTTTCAGTTTTTGTGAGCAGTTTTTTGTTCAATTATTTTCAATGCTATTAAACTTGCTTAAATATTTCTAAGTATTTTTTCAGATTGTACAACATTATGAGTTTTCTGTTATATAAAAACATGGTTACATGGTTTTTGTGAACTTTACAGTTTTTGTGAGCGGTTTCTTGTTCAATTATTTTCAATGCTATTAAACTTGCTTAAATATTTCTAAGTATTTTTTTCAGACTGTACAACATTATGAATTTTCTGTTATATAAGAACTTGGGTAGGGTTTTAACAATACTTTAAAAACTGTCTTGTTGCAAATATTTTGTAATAATAATTATTAAATATTTTTTAATATTTATCGACTTCAGAAAGTTAATGATTTTCTATTACATCAAAAGATTAATACAATTTATAAAGATATAGGAATATTGAAGTCTGTTTTTAGCAATATCCATATCTCAATACCTAAATTACTAACTATATTATTACTAATCTATTTTAGAATTTGGGATTTTATAGATTTTGTTTTATATAAAAACTTATAATTATATATGGAATGAATATATACTAATATTTATTACTGAATACCTACCTTTTCTATTGCTATTTCCATTTTCGCTTAAATTATAAAAATACCTGAATGGGAAATAACAATATTTGTTATTGAATATATAAGTTTGTATGTATTTCCCACTTCGAATTCTACAAAGGCATGAGGCAACACTATTAAAACAACATAAATAAATAAATTGTTATGCAATTAGAATTCCACAATAATGTATTTTGTTAGGTTGTCTTAATAAATAATTTAAGTAGTGTTAAATAATTAGTGCGTTAAGTATTTATTTTGAACAATTTTCATAGATAAAAAACATAGTTACAGGGTATTTATAATTATTTTAGATATATTTATTTAGATTCATTTGGTTAGGTAGTTTTGAGTAAAAGTTAAAGTATTGTTGAAAAGTTAGTTATGCGTTATGCATTTATAATGAATAATTGTGAATTTTTATAGAAAAAAAATTATGAAGTAAATTAGATTTATTTATTATCTTTTCTAAAATGGAATTTAAACTTAAGTGGGTTTTTTTTCTATCTTATCTCACGACAAAAGAAATAATTTTAGAATTTCAGCTTCCTAATATGTTAAAATGTTCCAAACTCATAGTAGTTTATGTGATTTAATGGCTGTCAGACGGATTTTTAAACTGTTTTTGAAATTCAATACTCCGAATACTTTGGGCAATATAGAGACCATCTCTCGAAAATAGTTAAAATTGAAATTAAAGTACTTCTGCGAGGACAAAGCTGTGGGCAACATCTGATATTTATGAAATTTCTGTAGATTTTGCAATAATTTGAATTTCTTACAAATAAACACTTGAGTAAAATTATCTTATACGAAAATCCGGGGTGATGGCATCTGCTAAAATCTTCGTCATTTATGCATTAATATTTAGTCATTTTTATAATATTTTTATATATACAACAAAAATATGAATTGCCAAGCATTTAAATTTCTCAAAAAAAGAATAGTAACACCGTGGTTACAAAGTTTTTTTTTTGCATAAAATTAGGAGGTATTTGTTGGGTTATAATTTACATTTTACTATAAACTATAATTGTGTTTATTTTATCTTGAAACGGCTAGGACTCAGTTAAAAAAAAAACGAGAGAACCTAAGTTTAATTTATTTAAAAATAAGACAGAATATTAACTAATAATTAAAGATAAAAAAAATCTTTTAAGTAACTAAGTAATAAAAATTAATTTGGTCATGAATAATTATTTAAAGAAGTGTTTTTTTTTCCTCACTTGATCCAGAGAATCAGATGAAACTGTGAAGATGATAGCCAAGATAGATAAAACTATAAAGACTAAACATGTGTTGTTGACCATTTTCAATGGATACTGAAAGAAAAAAAAATATTATAATATTTGTTTTGGAACAAGGCTCAGAAAAGAAATAGTTAGAATATCATTTAAAAAAAAAAAAAATACACACTAAAGTACTAAGCGTGGAAGAGTTTCGTAGTCTTTTTCTCCGATTAGCACATAGGTGAATAATTTTCCCTTAAACAAGGACAAATTTGACTTATTTCTTGACTCAAGATTTCACGTGTCTTCTAGTTTGATTCAAAATTACAAGGGTGCGGAATTTATTCTTATGAAACATTTGTAAGAATTTGAAACAAACTTGCACGGAAAAGAAAGAAAAATCTAATTGCAAAATTATTTAAATTCCAGCAGCAGCAGAAAAGTATTTGCAATTACCATATATTACATTGGGAAACAACTTTTTTAACAGATCTCAGATACTTTCGTATTGCTGATTTCAAACATAAAATCAGCTTCTCTTTCCAAGTTATAGATTTTTATTAAATGACATTTTTAGTCTGTATTTTGCAGACGTTATATATTACAGGGGGTCATTCAAATGTTGCGATGAAATTATAGGGAAGTTATGGCACATCATGAGGATTAAAATTGCATAGGAACCCATGTCCGGAAATGTCAACATACGCCGATAGGGGCGCTTCCCCTATTATGAATCGTTTCTTCGCGTTGTGCTGAATAAACCATAACACAGAAGTACCCGTAGCCGCATACAGTGACATTTCAGTTCATGGATTTGTATGCAATTTTAGTCCTGATGATATACCTCAACTCCCCTGGAAGTTTTTCGAGACATTTATGCGAACCTAATGTAGATAACTTTTTTAAACTTGTACATTTCAACAAAAAATATACAAAAAAACTGTAGCTGTAAGAGATCAAATATGAAATTTCCACACCGGAATATCAAGTATTTGTATAAATGCAACAAAAATTTGTTCCCCATTTTATTTTATCCCTCCCTATAAAATGGAATAACTAAAATAAATTTACTACCAATATTGTTTTTATATTATTAGTAAATAAATGAGATGAAATACTTCCTTTTGGCTATAAAATAAGATAACAAATGTTGTAAAGCGTTTTCGATTTAGTACGAAAAAAATTGTGATAATTGTATCGTATCAAGAAATATTGTAACAATTGTAATTGTTGTTGTTTGTGAAATAAAGTTTTTTTTTATAAAAAAAAAACTGAACAGTTATTTATATAGCTTATGATACGTTACAGCTACAATACATCCAATCCATTTACATATCGCCCAAATGTTGCCATCTTAAAGAAATAACCGTGATTTCGGTGCCGCGTGAGACAAATATACAAAAAGGTAAAGATTTTTATTTGCAATTGTTGACAATGTTACCTAATCCAATAAAGTCATTAGGGTATATGATAACTATAAAGAAACAGAAACAAACTTAGTTTGTACAAATATTGCTTCTTTTGACTCTGTCAGATTAGTTTTAAGGAGCACAGTAAGCTGAGATGAAAGATTCTGATTTTCCCGGAAGAATTTCTGTCAATTTTTTTTTTGTTATAAGAATGCTCCCGATTCTCAAAGGATCGAAGCAAAGAAACTTTTGTTCTATATTGCTGCGATCGAATTTCCAGATATTGCTGCATCTTTCATATTTATGCATTGTACTTTGGGGTATTGGAAAAGGAGAAACTTTGAAATAAATGCCAAAAAAAAATATTTTAGTGTCTACTTATCATGTTTGCTTCTTAAAATCTTAAAACTTACATTGGAATAAAGGGTCTAAGAATATGAAATAAACATTGAGAAACTTAATTATAAGAATGTGATTTAATAAGAAAAATGCATGCCCAAAAGTTCGTTATATGGCCTGTTTTTTTCAATTGAATATGAAAACAAGGCAAGTTAGAACAAACTCAATTGTGAAAGTTAAATTAAATCTCTAATTTTAAAGATTGTTAAATTGATTATGAGCATGATTTCATTTTTAACAATATTTGTTAAAAGTACCCTTTATCTTGAGGAAATATAAAACTTAATTTAAAAGAAATATGGTCTCTGTAGTATTTTTAAAATTTGCCTAAATTAAATTAAATAAAAATAAACGTAAGATTAGGAAATATACCTCTTAGACATTTCTCATAGATTATAGTGTATTAAATGAAAACAAACGAATTATTTTTAAATGACATTTGGTTACTTCTTTAAATGAATCAAATTAGATTAAATTGTAACCAAATTGAAATTTTAAAAATTAAAATATAATAAAATATTTGTTATAAAGTATTTAATATAAGTAAGGAAAAGGTATTCAGTTTCTGTAGTATATCTATAATGAGAAAAAAAGTGTGAGAAAAACTACCAGAATATGATAAAATACACCGTGTTTCTGGTTCTATGGAAACACCAAAAAGCTCTGTAATTTTAGCTCCATAATTTCTGTTTTTAAACACTAAAAAGGTCTGAAGCACTAAAGTTATGATTTTGGTGAGATTAACAATAAAACATAATCTTATAATAAGTGATAAAATTGGATAAAATTTTGTAATTTTATCATGATACCTTAAAAAATGGCATCAAAACCATTTAGTCGGTTAAACTAATTACTCAGTTTTGTGTTTTTTATTAAATGCTTGGAAATACGATCTATAATTTTGAATTCCAAAATTTCTGGTAAAATTTTACAATATGAACGGAAAAATTACCAAATTAATAGTTTCAATACCGTATATTTGGTTTTATTAACCAGAATTATGCCAGAAATATCATTACCGTAGAAACTATTTTTATCAACAAAAAAAAAAAAAATACTAACACTTAAATTTGAATACGAATATATTAAATCATATAGTAAATCAGTTTTTCATTCAACGCTACTCTTAATATAAATTTTTAAAAAAAAGTAAACTTATAAGTGACCGCAAATTAAGATTTAAGTGACAAAAAACTAAAGTTTTATTAAATTCTGACAAGTTACAGAAAAGGGAATTATAAAAATCAAAAGCAGTTCGTTTAACCAATGAAAAACTGTGCTTTTAAACTGTCAAATTTCATTTAATTCCATTAACCGATTGTTTCCGATTTTGTATTTTTCAGTAGTAGTTTGTTAAATTTTGTCATTGTTTTTGTTTCAACCTCGCTTAAGTGCTACTATGTGACTCCCAAAATGTATATTAAGGAGCGTATTTACGGAGCACCCTGTAAAACACACTTATTCCTAATTTATACCAAAACTATCAATTTTCAAAGCTCTTTTCCTTTTTTTAAAAATATACTAGAAATGTATGAAAAATATGATACATTTAAAGTTTAATTAATAATTTAAAAATAAATGCACAAAGCTTTGAGGTTCTAAACAAATTTTGTACATTTTAAATATAATATTTTTTTAAAAATAAGTAGAGGCTCTTTTCAACTATATTAAGATTCATATTTGAAGAGTATCTTTTTAATTTTTCATAGAAAATGCAAGAGAAAATTATATGAAATTTTTTTTGCTATATTGAAATGTAGTGAAGCATGGGTTACGTTGAAAATAAATGTCCTGAAAAAATATCTGTATAAAAACGTTTTTTTCAATTTGAATTTAGATTTATACTAAAAGAATTATTAAAACACATATAAAAAAAACATAAGCTTAAAATAATTATCTTTTTATCAGTTACAGAATCGCACGAAATATTAAGCTGGAATTTTCTTAAAATAAAAAGGGATCTAATAATTATTTTGTTATTAATAAAATGTTGTGAATATCGAGGAATTTACTGTTATTTCATTTTAGAGATTTGTTTTTAATCTTTTTCGTGATAACGAGAAACTGATATTTATTAATATCAGTTTCTCGATATTTATTAATTTTATTTATTTTTTACTTATTTCTCATTATTACAATACTCGTTAAATATTTAACTCGTTAAATTTTTAAGACATGGGTAGTTTTTTATAAGAAAAAACTGGAAATAAAAATTTTCTTATAATTACATTTCAGAGAATATTATATAAATTTGTTTAAAAAGATATTTCCACATAATTATTTGAAATTACCAACTACATTTACTGAATAATGTACTATAATCACACTAGTGAAATTCAAAGCTTAAGTAACCGTGCTCCAAATAAAAAAATAAGAAACTTAATACAAAATATATTCTGTAAAAATAATATTTATTTCTCTTTGATAAAAAAAAAATTTTTGTCTCCGACGCGAAATCATTTATTTCGGAAAGAAATTAATCCCTGAAAAAATTAGATCGAAAATAAAATTACCTGCCGTTTAAACAATAGCGCTAAATTTTAAAATTCATTGAAAGAAAAACAGGAGATGGTAAAACAGGTTGTTTGATTTTCCTTAGAAACTATATTACTTATTCTTGCATTTATTAATGTTTATTAATATTCCAATATTAATTAAAAAGTTTGGATAGCGCTCATTTGTCGATTTGCTTATAAAGTGTTCTGAGCTTTCAATTCTTTAGAGAAATAAGTTTAAATACTTTTTCAATCAAATCCTACGAAATAAAATTGTTTGTGCATATTAAGCACTTACAATTATATTAAAAGTACCTTTATAATATCTTTATGCATTGTTTTGGAAAATTGATAAGATTGATATTTTATAATATTTTGTGTACTTATTTATTAGAACAAAGTCAAGAGAAAAAAGAGAAAGAGAAAAAAAAAAAAAAAAAACGATATACATATGTTAACCCTAAAGTGTAAAAATCAGTTACTTTCTAGATTTTCTTCTTTACAGAATTTCTATTTCAGTGGTGTGAAGATTACTGTCCCTGGTAAAATTACTTGACGCACAATAACATTCTTTTTAAAATTTAAATTATCAGCTTTATTGTTTTTACGAGACTGAAACCGGGTTGCACTTGTTTACGTTCGTCTATAAATTGGTCAACATTGCAATGCAATACGTTAAATATAAATACAAATAGAAAGCATAGAAAAAATCTCCTGAATAAAATAAAACCCCATTACATGTATGTTTAAATATAAAAATTTTGCAAATAAACTCGAGCAATAAACTTTAATTATTTAAACACTACAGCGCATCTAATAATTTGGTCTAATAGTTATAATATACCACTATAACACCTGATATAATATATACATTATATTTATATAAAATATCGTCTAATTTATCCAATCGTCGAATTTATATTTACATCGCCTGGTATCACGTGATAATTAAGATTTTACATAGAATCTTATAGTTGGCCTAATAAATTGGCCAGAAATTGTATCTAGGGTAATGCGTAAAAGTGCACCATTAAATTGTTTCATTTCTCAAATTATCTAGGTTATCTGCATACTATAAAGATAATCTGCACATTTCTTACAAGGCACTGATGAAAGTGAAAATATGATGTTTACTGGAATAAAAATAACGTTTCTGAACCGTTAAATTAACAAATTAATTTCCCCCAAATTGAAGTAAAGTTCTAACCATCAGCAAATTAATCGACAGAATCTATCATCCAGTCACTCTTAAAAACTATGATACAAAGAATTAAACGGTTTGGAACATTACAGCAATTATATAGGGAATTCAGTTCAAACCATCAGCAAATTAGTCGACAGAATCAATCATCCAGTCACTCTTAAAAAATATGATACAAAGAATCAAACGGTTTGAAACATAACAGCAATTATAAGGAAATAAATACAATGATATTTATTCATTTTTCATTATCTAAACGATCAAGTCTATAAATACAATAAATAAATTAGTTGATGGAATGAGAAAAACTAACATTAACTCTGTCTTTCACATTGAAAACACTCAGCCTAAGTGTGGGTTCTCGTGCCCAGAACAGATCGGTAAGATTTTTATTTCAAAGAGTGTTCTGAAATAACTTCCCTTAACATATATTTATTGAATACGATCAAAAATGAAAGCAATGCATATTAAAAAAATGCAAATTTATCGTCAGTACAAATATTTACCACTTTCCGAGTAGTTCGAACGCTCAGAACGGAATTAGAGCTTCAGACGGGATGATATATTTAATAGTTTCCTGACCACTACAGGTGGAATATATATCGTCATTTTATTGCCAAATAGAATTCATAGTTAATCAAACCGAACAGCTTGACCGTTCAAATAGATATTGGATCTCAAAGCCTCGTAGAAATATACGCTATAATTGTTCTTTAATATGACCAAAACTCATTACCACTCGTAGTTTCGACTACTTTTAAACACAAACTAAAAACAAAGAAAAAGTTAGAAAAAAATTAATTAAAAAAAAAAATTAAAACTCTTTTTTCCAGTTAGAATAGAAAAAGAAAACTAATTTATTTTTACACAGAGAAAAAAAAAAATTATCGCACAATAAGGTAATGGCTTTTCTGGTTCAAAAAATAATTTTAATTAGTAAAAATAGAATATACCGTATTTACACCTTTCAGTTAGTAATTTTTTCATTGATATGATATCGTTTTACCGGAAATTCCGGTTTTAAAAATTATAGTTCATATTTCTACAGTATTGGTAAAAAATACAAAACTGAAAAGTAAACTTAACCAAATAATTGGTCTTTATGGCATGTCCTAAGAAATCATCATTGATTTACCAATTTTTTTTTTCTTTTTTGTCGTATGCCTGTTAAGGCAGAGGGGGTGCGATAGTTCTTGTTTTTCAGTGGCGCCATCTATGGCCAAGAATTTGACTTCTGCCACACCATTCACACAAACACAAACCCGTTTATAGGGCGGGTCACATTCACACACACAAAAGAGAAAGGACATAGAACACAAAGAGAGAGAAAGAAACATCCATGCCTTGCCCGGGATTCGAACCCAGAACCTTTCTGATGCAAGGACAGCTCCCTGCCCCCTACACAAGCCGGTTGGCACCACATTTTATTATATATTATAAAACCATATTTTAGTGTTAATTTGACCAAAATCATTACCAAAGCACTTCGATAAAAATTACCGAGCTTTTAGATTTACTCATTGAGAAAATGTTTTTAAATTTACCATATTTTATTCGTTTTGACCCTACTTTTTTTCCTCAGCGTAACAGTATTAAAAATATCGGGTATATTACTAAAAAAAAAAACTTTTATTAACACTACAAATGCTCCCGTTTTGCGTGATTTTTTCTTAGGTTTTCGTTGTTCGTCTGACAAACAGATTTTCTTTTTCTGCATTTTAGTCTACTCGATTTAACTTCGCAAAAAATCCATCTTAATATAGCTTAAATAAAAAGGCAGAAAAAAGTATTTAATTGTTAAGAATAACGAGTAATTTATAGGATTTATCCCAAAAATTACATAAATGAACATTATAAAAATTTTTACGTTTTATATAGTAATTAAAAACACTGAGAATTTTAAAATTTCATATATAGCTCGTGAACCAGGAGTTGGCACTTGGCTCCGCCTTCATCACGTGATATTCGACGACACTATTTCGCTATTTTTAGGAGAAGAATGTCAACAATCGTAAACAAGGTTACCATTTGGCGATCGTATGACAAAAATAATTATTTCGCAAACTTTATGAGTATTTGTTTAATATTAAATATTTCATAAATTTGATGATATTTCTCTCTTTTGAGTGAATAGTATGTCCTTGAGACATTTTGCTGCAATATTTAATTAGCTATAGTAACGAAATGTATAATAGCAGACGATAAAGCGAAGTAAGTGGCTGATAAAGAATTAATTGTTTGCGTTTGGCACGCATTAAGGGTTGTCTCAATTTCAAGCACAGAGACGTTTCTCTCCTTACTGCTGTACTGAAATGTACTCTTCGTCCGAAGAGGAGGAGCCAAGTGCCAACTCCTGGTGTACGAACTATATTTAATATCACTACGGGGAACTTTTTACTAGGTAATGTAAATGAAGCTTCTTGGCAACTGAGTTATGCTTAGAATTAAAGGTTTGAGGAAATAAATCTTTAATGATCTTATCTGAATTTTATTATCTTTATTATCTTAATTTTTATTTTACGATTTTTTGAAATTCCTCGTTTGAATAAATTCTCATATGCAAATAAAAGCAACAAAAATAAAGGCAAAATGCTCTCTGGAAAAAAAAAAGAAACTTTATGATATCGGGGATAAGAAAGATAAAATTGTGCAAATTTTCCGCAGTCTCAATAAGGTACCATATTTTCGATAAACTGCAAATTGTGTAACAAGTTTAAGATGGTTTAAAATGTTTTGATTTAGCAGTACGATAAATATGCAGAAAATTTGCACAAAAATAAGTTATCAATTTTAAAATTTCTAAAAGTGCAAAATAAATTTTATTTGTAAAAAAAAAAATTTTTTTTTAACATACAAAACATCTAGATTGTTATGCATTTGAGAAATACATAGAAATAGTTCTAGGTGTGTACCTATTTATAGCTCAATAAAAAATACCCCTGAAAGTATTTCTTACTTTTAAGCAGCACCAAAAACATTCGATATTGAATCGAAAACAACCTATAGCTCTAAAGCAAACTACTGTGTTTATACAAACCCTATAGTACTTTTAAACTCCTGTTTGCTCTGAAGACAACGGGAAAGAACATTCACTAGAATTGGAATTGGATAATAAAGGAACGAAGTCCGTACGAATGTTCCATTGCCTTCGAACAATAGAGTGAGAATCTATTTCTTAGCGCTGAAGATTGCATTTAGAAGTGATCCATTCGGTGATTTTAAACTTGATTCGAATGAACAAAGACCATTTCATGGCGACCTTTAAATTGATCTCTATTCCGATTCATTTATTTGCAATTCACTATAAGAACGTTTTCTGAGATAATCAGTATGTGACAAATGCGGTTTTATTTTAACCTTTAAAATGACCGTTGAACCATTCCACAGCAAAAGTGTTTTTCTTATTTAGCAAATGTGGTTTTATTTTTACCATTGAGTAAAAATAAAATAATAGTTTCCTCAGAGAAAGCGTTTTCCTTATTTGGTAAATGAGGTTTTATTTTTGCAATTAAAATAACCATTGAGCCATTTCGTAGAGAAAGTTTTTTCTTTCTTTGATAAATGTAGTTTTATTTTTACAATTAAAATGGCCATTGAGCCATTCCATAGAGAAAGTTTTTTCTTACTTTGATAAATGTAGTTTTATTTTTACAATTAAAATGACCATTGTGCCATTCCATTGAGAAAGTTTTTTCTTTCCTTGATAAATGTAGTTTTATTTTTACAATTAAAATGACCATTGAGCCATTCCATAGAGAAAGTTTTTTCTTTCTTTGATAAATGTAGTTTTATTTTTACAATTAAAATGACCATTGTGCCATTCCACAGAGAAATTGTTTTCCTTATTTAACAAAGGCGGTTTTATTTTTATCATGGAGCTGCAATTCTACATAGATAGTGTTTGTTTTATTTGACAAATGTGGTTCTATTTTTACCAATAAAATGACCATTTAATAAATCCATTATAGACGAATGTCATATTTGCAGTGTTTAAAAGCATATAACTCAGTTGGAAAAAAAAGTAGTTCAAATACTTTTTGTTGAAATATAACTCTGGTGTCAGTTATACTTATTCCAATTTTATTAACATATAGAAATTTGAACTTCATAAAAAATTAAAAACTTCTTACCACGACGTATTGCATTGTCGGCTGTAATATATTGAATGATACACCTAATTTTTAATTTTTTATAAATATTTTTAATTTTATGAATGTTATAAATATTAGAATAGGTGTAAAAGACACCAAGAGTAACTTACACAAAAATTAAAAGTAACAATTTTTTTAAACTTAGTTATAGGCTTTTAAAACATGCAAATGTGGCATTACTGGTTTGAAATTTAAAATTTGTTTGCAAAATGTAATTAAATGTTTTTATTTAAAAAGGTAACGTTGTTTGACCAAAAATTACATTGTTTACATTTTTACTTCATAACAGAAATCAAATTTTAACATTTATTATCAATTTCAGCTTTAGTTTTTGCTAAATTAGAAATATTTTTATGCTTTTTTTTCAAAAACTCTTCGTGAAACTCGTTAATATTATTATCTGTTCCTTTTTTGGTGGATTTTTTTCAAAACTGCATATTTCAACACAAAAGGAACGCATTTTTTTAAGCAAATGTCTCAAAGAACCTGAATTTTGGAGTATATTGTCATTACATTATTTATACTAATTTTTATCCAAATATTTATTCGAAAGTTTTTATAAACAAAATTGTCTACATTAAAGGGTATACTTATTACTAAAAAACTACAAGTTTTTTTATTTCACAATTGTTTTAATTTACTTTTAAAGTTTTTAATAACAAAAATGGACTTCTTTCACTTCTTTCTATGAAAATAAATAAAAGAATAAATAAAGGATTAAAAAAAGTTTGGTTCGTTTTTTTATTTCACAATTGTTTTAATTTACTTTTCAAATTTTAACAACAAAAATGGACTTCTTTCATTTCTTTCTATGAAAATAGTCCCGCAGTGGACTGATCGTTAAGACACGGTTCCCAGCAGATCACCGAAGTCAAGCATCACTGGCTGCGGGCAGTGTGCGGGTGGGTCACCACTTGGATCAGTCTGCATATGGACCGAGGGTGTGCGGTATTGGTCCTCGTTAAACTGTGCTACCGTAAAGTGCTCGACTTCGCGTGCAGGTCGTTGGGCTACCGAAGCAGGGGTGCCATCCCCTCTGCAGAGGATCAAAATTGGGATGGCATGTCTTCGGATCTTCCTCAGGGATGTTTCCCAGACCGTCGCCAATAGCCCATTGTGCAGCTCTAGTGCGACGTAAATAAACTACGACTACAACAACAACAACTTCTATGAAAATAAATAAAAGAATAAATAAAGGATTAAAAGAAGTTTGGTTCGTTTTTTATTTCACAATTGTTTTAATTTACTTTCAAAGTTTTAATAACAAAAATGAACTTCTTTCACTTATTTCTTTGAAAATAAATAAAAGAATAAATAAAGGATTAAAAAAAGTTTGGTTTGTTTTTTATTTCACAATTGTTTTAATTGTTTTAATTTACTTTTAAAGTTTTAATAACAAAAATGGACTTATTTCACTTCTTTCTATGAAATAAATAAAAGAATAAATAAAGGATTAAAAAAAGTTTGGTTCGTTTTTTATTTCACAATTGCTTTAATTTACTTTTAAAGTTTTAATAACAAAAATGGACAACTTAAATAGTTTAATTGTCGATTAAAAATATGAAATAATACAACTCAAAATATTTATTGTAAATATTTTTAGACGTATTTTTCAGTCGGTTAATTTAAAATATTAAGAAAGCAATAGTTAAAATTACACAAATATGCATTAAAGGAGGACACAAAGCTATTGACTATTTTCAAAATCACAGAATAAAATTTAAAAATAAATTTTTATTTCTATATCATCCCACTATTCTTTCAAACTTTAGTTTCTGGGAAACAGACACTAATTTTTCCAGTAAAAAATGCAAATCATTCTTTTATAGTACATCACAAGAGTTTTTTCTGTTGTTTAACTTAAAAGTTTTCGAAGAAAATTTTCATCTGAGTATCTGACTCAATCAAATGTTACATTTCAGAAAAAGGCTTCCTGGTATCAAAACAGACTAAGATAAACGAGAATAAAAGAAGAAAAAACGTCTTCAGAGTTCAAGAAGGAGGAAAGCAGATTGGTTTCTTGGGTCAGCAAACAGATGTCTTTTTTACTTTAAAGCTTAAGATAGGGAAGGATTTGAATTTTTGGGTCGGATATTCTAAATCATAATATTGACAAATGCATATTATATAAAATTGAAATTGATCAGATTTCGGGAAGACTACGTGACTTTTGAAAGTTAGAAAAAAAGGGCAATGATATAGCATAAATCAAAAATGATAAATTTATATTAAATTGAAATTTATCATTTCAGGAAGACTGAGTGACTTTTGAAAGTTAGAAAAAGGGACAATGATATAGCATAAATACAAAGTGATAAGTGTATATTGAATTGAAATCGATCAGATTTTAAAAGACTTTTGAAAGTTAAAAAAGGGACAATGAAATAGCATAAATCAAAAGTGATAAATGTATATTAAATTGAAATTGATCCGATTTTAAAAGACTTTTGAAAATATAGAAAAGTGAAAATGATATAGCAGCATAAATCAAAAGTGATAAATGTAGATTAAATTGAAATTTATCAGATTTCAGGAAGACTGCCTGAAAATAAGAAGAAAAAAATAATTACATAGCAAAAATCAAAAATGATAAATGTATATTAAATTGAAACTGACCACATTTAGGAAGACTACGTGACCTTGTAAAGTCAGAAAAGGGGACAATGATATAGCGTAAATCAAAAGTAATAAATTTATATTAAATTGAAGTTTATCAGATTCAGGAAGACTGCGTAACTTTTGAAAGTTGGAAAATAGGACAATAAATATTAAGAATCATAAAAGCATATAAAATTGAATTTTTTAATATTTCGAAAAAACTATAATTTTAGAGGATCTTTTTAGATCCTCTAAAATTAGTGACAAGTGCACATCTCAGTTTTTTCAAATTTTTGTTTAAGTTAACATGAGTGATATTTGCTAGATTATAGCTCCATTTGATTAAAAAAGAGAGTTTATTGCACGTGCTGTAATATTTAAATATTTTTTATTCGCAATGTCAGATAAATTCAATGAACAACATTAACGTGGTTTCATGCAAGGGCAACGTTTCCAAATTAGCATTTCTAAAGTTATCTGATACCACGTGTTTTTTTATTATAGTAATTCAAACGTCTTTGAATAAAAACAAATAGTTTAAGATCAACGGTAATTTTATTTTATTTTATAACCGTCCTTGAACAGCCGACCTAACTATGGGTTTACTACTAATAATGTTCAACTCCGTAACCCAGTAGTTTTGAACCTCATCCTGAAGACAAGGGAACATGTAGTGGGAGACATTTGCCTTCGCGGAGGACTATTTGTGGAACTAACCCGCATTTGCGTTTCATGGGGAAGAAAACTCCGAAAACTTTCAAGGGTTAGCCAAACGGTAAGGGAACTCTAATCCATGATCCGTCTACCGCTGAGAATATTTTACGTCAGCATTGTGGTCGGTGAGAACCTGGTGTGGAATTCGTATTGATCAGCCGCTTCTGGGATTTGAACCCGGTACACCTCATTGGAAGGTGAACGTTCTTCCTCCTAAGCCCCCACGGCTCAATCAACGGTAATTGGAATGAAAGAAAAGTTATGAATTGAAAAGCAAAATTAATAGAAAAATAATAAAAAGTAATTATTCAAAATTAGTAAAAAGTAATAAATTAGTAGAACTAATTCGTTTAGAGGAAACGTAAAAAATCATCCTACTATTATTGAAGTCAATGGTGACCAATTAATTTAGGTTAGTGATGCATACCAAAATAAAAGAAATAAACTATGCACTAAAAAGCAATATTAATGGACTAAAAACACTTATTCATATAAAGGAACCGTTAAAAAGTTTTCATACTGTTATTGACGCCTGAGATGCTTATGTAAAGTTGGTAATATGTATGAAAGAAAATTAAAAAAAATGACTTGGGTACTAATAAGCAAAGTTAATTTAGAAAATAAAATTATTTGTTTTTTTAATAATTGGAATAAAAAGCTATGTTTCAAAAAGAAAAGTTAGTAAAGAAAATGTACTTGTTCATTTAAGGGCACATGAGATTGAGAAGATCAACAGTTGATAATAAATAAAAAAATAATTGTAATTATTTTAGCTTTATTAATTGTCTCGGTATATGTCTTTCAGTTTTATGCATGAATTTATAATGTTGTTTAGCACAGAGTTTTTGATTATCTTATTTTTATACACCCCGTACGAAGTATGGGTATACAGCTAGTAATTTATATACCAAAATTATGTACTGTTGCCATTACCATTTATAAATAAACAACTGAATAATTTATTTTAGCCTTTTATTGAATTCTTATAACTAGCATAAATTGCCCAACAAGGGTAACTTGAGCGAACACGTTTTATTTACTTCTGATTGATTTGAGATAAATGTTATTGTCATAGATGTTTTAAAAAACCTTTATTCGGATGGCAAAAATTTCCATTATAGACCAAACTTTAACAGCAATCAGTTAATCCCTAAATTAATTGCCCTTGAATTGAAAGATATTTTAAATTGAAAAAGAGGCTTAAATAATTGTGAATGACGGTACTTTCTTTCAGTATTTCAATTGCTTATTCATTCCAACTGGAATATTTGAATATAAGTATATTCCCATTCACTCTGTGGATAAATTTCATATTTTTCCACGATGGTGCAGATCAATAAAAAGATTTGTATTACTGACACCGTAACGGAACAAATCTGAAAGAAAAGAATAAAATCAAATGCTATAAGTAGAATAAGTAAGAATAATATGTGAGCTCAAATCATAATCTGTTATAAAAATTTTTAAAAAACTCGTGATGTTTTTTACTGTAAAAAGCAGGTAGGCAAGGCTTGTTAAAATAATTAAAATATTTTTTTTTCGTATTTTCAAATAGTGTCTAGGGATTTATTTTCATTTATTCGTAATTAACATAATATTTTTATCTGTTTAAATTTCAAGATTCCGCTATTTCATTGAATAATTTCTCTCAGTAAAAAAATTTATTTAAATAAATAAAATCATAAAAAGTAAAAGGTCATTTAAAACTAATTCTCTTTTTATCATAAGAAAATTTCTAAAATAATGTTTTCTATACCTTAAAAATTTAAACATTTGCACAGATATCCGATAATTTTGTTATCAAACTGACTCCACTTCGTAACTTCAAATGGTGATTACATTAAAGATATTGCAAGTATACTGGTTTCTTGAACAAACCGTATATTTCCATATTCATCCATTTTTAATGGATCAGTTTTTGAGTCATTTGAATAACTTCGGGACACCCTACGTATTTTGAGTGCTACTAAAATTCCAATACATAAACGGAATTTCTTTCCTTTAAAAATTTTTTATTTTATTCTTTCTTAACTTAATAGCTTTTCGGCTCTTTATGGAAAAAAATAAAATGTTTTTGCCCCGCCCCCCCCAGTGTTTTTCCTGTGATATTTTATTCTCTTCTGAAAAAAATTATCATCTTAAAATAATATCTTCCCCAATAATTAAGGTATTAATACATTGAAAACATCAAATATCTTAATATAAATTCCTCAACTCTCATTTAATTCATCTGAGCGTATTTAATACCAGAACAAATTCGCAGAAATTTGCATTTAATAAAGGAATAAACGAAATTTCCGTGCAGATCACGTGACAGGAAAAAGCCTCTTTTTCCCGCCGAAACAAAAGAATCAGGATATTATAAAAATATGAAAAGTGTAAATCTCAGAGAGCACCACCGAAGGGATCGGTGAAAAATGAGATATTTTCGAAGCCGATGTGGTAAGGCTTGGGGAAAGGGATTTCAGGGGTTGTCGTAAATATGTCCCATTTTCAGATATCATATAACTGCATTTGATATCTCATTTCAACGATATCATATCGAAACCTCTCCCCTTCCAGAAGAGAAGAGATTCAAATCTACGGAAATGGAATAGCGATGAACAAAACGGATTATTTTTTAAATAAAGTGAGATGGATGAATAAAGTTTTGTTCGATGCTTGTGCTTAAGTTGTTATATAACATAATGGAACTGGAGTGCATGTGTTTGAATTTTTTAAAGCTATGCTAAGAACATTACATAATAGAAAAAGTATATTACGTAAAATTCTATTTCTTGTATGTTTCTGATGGTTGAGGCTGCAAAAAACATTTTTACGCATGTGGGTGAGTCAGGTGAGTGTACAGAAATCTAAAAATATCATGTCTTAACAAAATTTAAACAATTGCAAATAAGTTAATAGCTTGTCTAGATTAGCAATTTCCAAATTTCTTTCGGGAATGGAAACCGAAATGTTCAAACTTCGTTTAACGGAATCCTAGCATTATAAAAAATAGTTCATTAACATCTATAAATATTTAAATAAAAAAAAAAACTGCTAATTTTGAAAATATCCATTGTGAAGATTTAAAGAATTGAAGGAATATTTAGTATTATGAAAACGAGTAAAATTAGATGAATTCTTGTTTTCAAAAAAAAAATAATAAATAAATAAATAAAAACACTTGTTATTAACAGTAAAAGAAACGTAAAATTTTAGAATTTAATTATTTTATTTTGAATTGAAAAGCTCGATTAGAAACACTTATTGAATTTTTTTATAAGTGCATAGATTTCTCATAATTTATTCAATATATTGCTGTAGAAAAATATATTTATTTTATTAAAACAATGTTAATTTTGTTTTCATAGGAATTTCACACAAATAAGTTCATATAAACAACCATATTAAATTAATTACAGTTTATTGACTGGATACTATGACTGGCTAAAATATAATCATAACTTTCAGAAAACCTGTAATCCTTTCACGGAACCCTTTTGGGAACCACTGGTCTTGATATAAAGCACATAAATTTTTATCTATTTTATTTATTTATTCATTTATTTATTTTTGCATTTTTTTTCAGTCAGAGTTATCCTATCTGAAGGTCCAGCTCGATTGCAAAACTTTTTTAGAGCAGGTACTGATACATCGATTTTCCCAAAGATTCAATAATTAATTTTTTTAAAAGAATTTAAGAGCAATGAGTTAATTCCCGATAATCATCAAAGATAAAAATTTTAAATTATGATTTATGATCTGATTCTTACATTTAAAAAAAATAGTCAATAAAATCTTATTTCAAAAATAAATAATGATGTGTTTACTCCAATTTTCCTCTTCAGCTAACGAAAAGGAAATGTGATAAAAAAGAAATGGAAACGTTTTATCCCATTTCCGAAACTGAAAAAAACGTAATAGAAGACTGGATAAAATCTTACAACTCTCCAATAACAAACGTTCCCTCGCTTCGTTAAAGCATTAATCTTTTTAAAGCTATCCGCAAAAGGTAGTTTTTGTTTCATGTTACTCGCCATTATCGATAAATTGGCGTGGAAATATTGGTTGATTTTCATCAAGCTGTGGGCAATTTTGCTATCGCTTCTTTATTTTTTTTAACACATAATGTAATTTTTAAAATAAAGAAGCGAGACAAATTTGTTTTTAAAATAGCACTTTGTAATAAAAAAAAATGCATAGTTTCATATCATTTAAGCAAAAATGCATTAATTACAAAATGCATTAATATTTGAAGGGATGTAAAAAAAAGGATTTAAGGAGTTGAAGTTTGAACTTTTATTTCAATCCAGTGCAATTATTTTTAAATGCGCTTCTTTAATTTGAAATAGAAACAATATTTGATAATACCGAAAGAAAAATAATGCAAGTTTATCAAATAACGTTGAATTTAAAATTGAAGATATTCATTTGTAATGATTTTTAATTTATTTATTTTGAAAAGAAACTTGAATCTTAGCGGTCCAGAAAAATGCAATCTAACTTTTTGCATTATTTATGAGCATTAAGCAAAAAATTCCTCTTAAGGAAATAATTATTACTCTAAAAGTGTTAAAAAATTGCGATCTTCTTCGAAGATGCCACAAATTATAGTTTTAAAGGTTTTTATAGTTAAATTTATAAACTAATTTGCCCTGAGAAGTATATGTTTTGCAAATGTCTCATTTCGCATTTTTCATTCCTTAACTTACTTATTCTTTTGCCATATCAAAGAATAATTTTACACAGAGAAATAAGTTATTATTTTCACTGTAACCATGCATTAAAAAAAGTTAAATGTATTATCACTAAAAATTGAGAAAATTATTTTACACTAAACGTTGTGTAACGAAACACACCAGATAATTTCTTGTGCAGTGAAAAAAAAAACGGAATATTCCTTTACACTTTTTTTACTGTAAAATAGTTGCCCACAGCTTTGGTGTTCAAGAACACTAAATTTTTAAATAATAGAGAAAACGTATTATAATAATATCAAACTTGTACTTAATATTTGTACGAATTTGAATCAAAATCGCCATTTTGTTACTGTCATCACTGATAGTCAGGTTGTTTTGGTAATATAAGATGATATAATGGTAATTGGTCTAGTTTTAATAGGTACCAAATATACGAATCTCTGTATGAAGTATAATATTAGTATATTTGATACCCATTTGGTACGATGGAGAGATTATTTTACAGTTCCAACCAATTAAGTGAGAATAAAAGAAAATTAATTAATCAATAATCAATAATTAATAAGTTATTAATTAATTAACACTTATTAATTAATTATTAATAATTAATAAGTGAGGTAAATTTTGACTTTCAAGAGTTAGCCTCGAGCAAACGCATCGTACCAGGTGATACTGAATGCAGTTAATCTTTATTTTGATTGTATAACTACTAAAACAGCGTTTTGGGAAATCTAATATAATCAGGAGTTGCAAATAAATAAAAGAATTAAAATTATTTTAGCCCTGTTTATCATGTTGGTATGTGTCGTAAGATTAAGGCATCATTTTTCTTAGTGTCGCCGAATTGTTGATTATTTTTCACCCCTTACGCTGCACGGGTATTCATCTAGTTTGAAATAAAGTGTTCTCACCACGTTGAATATCGAATTCGTAAAGAGCTATTATATCACAGTGAAGTGAAAAGCTTTTTATCACTGAAAAATGTTAACTGGCGCTCACTGAAATCCCCCCGATTAACATGAATTTAGGAAATAAAGTGACCCACTTAATGTTATACTCTCTAAAAAATTTTCATGATGTTCTCCATCAAATATAACATTTTACGATACAAAATATTTCATGCAAGTTTCTTTTTAATATTACTATTTGATTCTAATTATAACCTTTTAGATTTCCAAAAATGTGGCGCAAAAATACTTAAAAAAATATATAATTAAATTACAATAAGTATTAAATGCTTTATCTCATTCAATATAGTGAATAGTGCGTTGCCATTTTTGTTAAATTCTGTCTGCTAGTAGCGTATTGTATTAAAAAATTTATAATATTAAAGAAGTGGCAATATTGAGTTATAAGCTGGATTCCATTCTAAAAAATAAATTGCATTAGTTATGTTTATACTAGGTATTTTAGTCCGTGCTATATAAATTCCAAGAACTAGAATCTGTTTCTAGTCGTTTCAGACGTTTTCAAAGAAAAATCGTTTCAAATTTGAATCATAATATCAGATTGAATGTAGAACCGTATTTGCTGTAACTGTACTAAGATTTTAAATTGATTAATGTTCTGATTGTAATTGAGCTAATCTAATGAGTTATTAAATTCAATAAAAAAATTAATTTGCACGTTAATATGGTTTAAGTTGGAACCATATTAAGGTTGCTGCTCCTTTGTATGACCAATTTCATTTCTGTAATTTTGAAGTAAAAAAATATAAAATATAAAAATAAAAGTTTGTAAAAAAATTACTTCATGTGTAAATGCATTTCTATTTATACTCGTTTTTGTTCGAAATTGCAGATTTCTTAGAGACAATCGAATAACTTTTCCCAAACATTCTGTAAAATAACATTATTTCTATACTTGAATACAAAACTATTAACTGTGAGCTCATTATGGGTCACTTACGCTGTGTCTCCCTATTATTGACAAATAATGCGTCAACTTATCGAAATCATTTTCAACGCATAAATATCATATTATTTAGTCAAGTGGCGTCTTTCTTTGTCATTGATAGATGTTCTTATTTTCTAGGAAAACTGTTAGGGCTCTAATCTTCTTCATCTGGTTCTACTGACCAATAGAATTGAGTTAGAGAAGTAATTTTGATAGCATATTGGTATATTGTATTAGAATGATATATTGTTATATTGTACTGGTACCGTATGTTGCATTGTAATGGTTTATTGTATACTGTATTAATGAAGTATATTTTGTGACTGTATTTATAACTATATATTGCTGTATGTTTCATTGAAAAGATTCCCTCGAAACTTAATCATCTACATATTCCATGACACACTATTCAACGTTTTATCTTATAGAAAAGGTTTAGCTATTGAAAAATAACAAAAATACAGTTTGCAGTTAGATCAAAGCTATAGAAATGGAATGAACTACACAAAAATAAAGTGTCCTTCATAAATTTTGTAACTTACATCACTGATAAGATTGTTAGTTTAATAAAATTATAGTTAAGTATTTTTAGTAAATTTGTCTTTTCGTTTCGAAGAAACGAAATTCTTTTAAAACAAAATCTAAATTACAATAAAAAGCAGTAACGGTTTATCACAAAAGGATGAAGAAAATTGAGATTGTTCTTAAAGAATTGACATTTTGGAACAAATTTACATTTAAATTGAAATACATTAGCTTATAAAATAAATGTTAAATAAATTTAACTTGAAAAGTTAATTCTTTTGAACCAAAAAAAATAAAAATTTAACGTGAACTAATACAGTCATTTTAGAAGAAATGGTTATATGTTCGGTTGTATTTAAAAAACAAACAATTTACCATGCATCAAATAATTAGATCCAAAAGGCCAAAACTTTTTTCCTTTTTTATTTTTATTCGATCCCTTTTAAAGTCTCGTACATGAGAAATGGTACATACCCACGATAGGGATTTTATTCCCCGTTCATCTAATTTCATTCAGAGATCCTTTTATTGACAAAAGAGTAAAGTATTTTGGCTTTTGACACTTTTAGTCCAGTAGAAACGTCAATTAGATTAAATCCAATATTTTTTCTATTTTACATCGAGTACTGCGAAAACATAAGTTTTTCAATTCACACACGTTCAATTTAAAAATAACACAAAGTGTTTTAGAAAACACATTTTTTTTATTATAATTTAAATTAGTTTTCTTATGATGAAATAAGTTTCTAAATCTTTAATTGTGCAGACTTAGAACTTTCTCAAAATATATTTGTATGTAAATTTTCAACATTTGCATTTTTATTGTGTTATCGCTTCTAAAAAAAATCGATTTTGTCTGCCAAAATATAACATTGCAAATTTTTAAATTAAACAACGTAAAAAATTTTGCAATAAATGTACATTAAACTCATATGCATATGTTTGGCTGTACTAAAAAGTACAAATTCAGTAATTCGAATTCCAAAGATTGATTTTAAACATACACAAACCTAAATATTAATATTTTAAAAATTTTTTTTAGTTTTGTTAAGTTCGGATGGATTGCTGTTTACGTCGAAAAGTTGTATTTTTTATAGAAAGGATATAAATATCTCAGTTTATATTTTTATTATTCTATATGGAAACAATTTAGAAAATAAAATATAAAAATGTTTTTAATAAACTTAGTTTATAATAGCGTTTTCCTTGGTAATTTTCAACATTTGCCGTGAATTATCAGGGATCGTTTGAAATAGATTACAAGCATGATATTGCAGTAAATTACAAAGGTATTTTTGAACTAAATTACATCACGGGTACTTTTGGAGTCACTTGAAAATCACAATAGTACTTTTGCATTTACAGAGACTTCTACCTACGTCATCTTGGAATTTAGGTAACATTTATAATTTATAATTTCTTGATATTTTTTTGTACCTAACAAATTTTTGACATTTTATTATTAAACAGCCCAATACCTTTCAAAACAGAAAGAAAATAAACTGGTCACTTTATTAGAAAAAGAGAAATGTTTATGATAATGATAATGTTTACTATGAAACTTGTATGAAATTTTAATCAAAACTGTATAGCAATAAAATAATGTGATATATGGTTTTTTAAAGATTTATTTCTTACAGTTGAAACTCATCAAAACCAATTTTGATAATGCTGAAAAACTGTTTTAAAGTTAGCTGCATAAAAACAAAGATACTTTTTATTTTATTTTTATAACCATCGATGAACAGCCTTGCCAAAGTCAGATTAACGACTACTAATGTTCAACTCCGTAGTCTTGTAATTTTGAGCCCAATCCAGAAGACAAAGGAACTCCTGCATCAAGCATTAGAAGAAATTTAATTTCATAGAGGACTTTAAGATGGTACTAACCCGCATTTGCACTACATGGAGAGGAAAATCATTATAACCTCCCATTGTTAGCCCCAAAATCCGTTCACCACTGACGATATTTCACGACAATACTGCGGTTGGTACGAGCCGGGTGCGAATCAAGAATCTAAAAACAGGTAACTGTATACTATTTAACTACCTGTCCAAAAACTGTAGATTGCAGAACTGTATTGGAACAATTATGCCAGACTAAAATACCTTAATCTTTTTATCTCAAATTGTGATTGGATTCGACTTTGTTTTTCACATGTATCAAAAGATACTGCCGAATAGAGTAAATATACACGATCAGTTAAACACCATTAGTACATACCAGTACACACACCACATTACATACATCATCAGTACAGGGTAAATCCTGCTTTGTGATCAATCATGAAGCAGGTATTCAACCTCAATAGAGGACGTTCTTATACGTTACGGAATCAAATGACACTAATATATTTACTACTAAAATATGTGAGAAGTATGTCTTGATGATGCTTTTAACTCACTGACAAGTTTTGCGACCTAAATTTTGTTAAACTTCAAACAATCAATTCCTTAAAAGAAATTTAAAAAGGAAATTATACTTTAAATAACATACCATGTTTTCTAAAAGAAATAATTATAAATAAACATTGCAACAAAAAAGATCTTTTTATTACCTGTGATTATTAACTGCATAATTTTGTTATTAATTGAGAATTTTTTTAAATACAGCACTGTTGCCACTGTCTCTGAATATGTCTCTGAATTGAAATCAACCAAACAATTCATTTTAATTTAATGCTAAGAATCAGATGCTAGTTAAAGGTAATCTATTTGAATATTGCTCCTAATTTAAAATACCTCATACTATGAACGCCATAATTATGTTATTGAGATATTTTTAAATACAGCACTGATGCCACAATATGTCTATGAATTTAAATCAACCAAACAATTCATCCTTATTTAATGTTAAGAATTAGACACTAGTTAAAGATAATCTATTTAAATATATATTACGAACCCCATAATTATGTTATTGAGATATTTTTAAATACAACACTGATGCCACAATATGTCTATGAATTTAAATCAACCAAACAATTCATCCTAATTTAATGTTAAAAATTAGACACTAGTTAAAGGTAATCTATTTAAATATATATTATGAACCCCATAATTATGTTATTGAGATATTTTTAAATACAGCTCTGATGCCACAATATGTCTATGAATTTAAATCAACCAAACAATTCATCCTAATTTAATGTTAAGAATTAGACACTTGTTAAAGGTAATCTATTTAAATATTCCTCGTAATTTAATATACCTGTTTTGCAAAACTAAACTATTTCTAAACCAATTTAAACTTCAGGATGAATGAGAGAAATATTCAAATTAAAAGCATTTAAAACTTCAGTTAACTTCCGTTCAAAGCACCGCCCCCTTCATCCGAATCGTCTAATAATGCAAGTATTCTAGAAATTCAAATCCCGTGATTTCAACCAACGGTGTATTGATCACGTGTTTTGCTTCCTATCCCCTATTCATCACAAGAGGACTTCCGACAATATCCTACTTCAAATTAGCAATTAGGGAAGGGTCAGTACTCGGTGTAATGTGTGGGGGGGGGGGGTCATCCTCTAAACGAGGTGACTCAATTAAAGATATTTAATTATTGAAAATTATCTCCTTCCTCTTTAGTACATCCTTTGGTTAACTGAGTTAGATATAATGAATAAGAGGATTGATTTTCGAAAATACTTCAATAGAATTGAGGTCTATTGAAGAACTCATAATTTTTCATTAATATTTTTTCCCTTTCTTGGAATTTACATTTTCTTGAAAACACAGCCTTAAATTGCAGTTTATTTTACTAAAGTATCAAGAAAAAGAAGACATTTTTTTTTTTTAAAATATCACGTTAAAATGATAAAATTTATCAATTAATTTTACTACTTTGTATCGCGGTATACATAATTTCTGGACATCAATTTTTTCTACAAAATGAAATCTTTGAAATTGAGCCGTGAGCTGCAATTTTATCTGAAAATGACAGACGAATTTTCAAGTTTTAGACGTCTCTCAAGATTCTCAAGTTTTAGGAAATATGTTTTAATTTGCACTATATTTTTTTAAATTTTAATACCGTCGTTGAACAGCCGACCCAATTTTGAGTTTACGACTACCAATATTCGCCGGCCAGGTGGCCGAGCGGTTAGCGCACCTGACTGCGAAGCCAATGGCTGCGGGTTCGAATCCAGCTCTGGGCATGAATGTTTCTCTCTCTATGTGCTGTCTTCTGTGAATGTGGCCCACCCTATGAACGGGTTTGTGGCAGTGTGTCGTGGGTAATGTTGCTCGCCTCCGTGACTTTGGTTCACAGGT
Source organism: Parasteatoda lunata (assembly GCA_949128135.1). Taxonomy (NCBI): domain Eukaryota; kingdom Metazoa; phylum Arthropoda; class Arachnida; order Araneae; family Theridiidae; genus Parasteatoda; species Parasteatoda lunata. Next base: position 93,800,952 of record OX421972.1, on the reverse strand, counting down.
GCCCACTGGGTAACGTAAAATGAGTAACAGTTCCGGCATCTTCTAAGGCGAAGAATAAAGTTCAGTGCCTGCCATTTGAAGAAAAAAAAACTACCAATATTCCAACTCGATAGCCTTGTAATTTTGACCACAAACCAGAAAACAAAGGAACTTCTGGATTTATATTGGCAGAAATTCGCCTTCATGAAGAAGGGAGCGAACCCACATTGTTACAGGGAGAAGAAAACCTCCCATGGTTAGCCTGGAGGTAAGGGGACTGACCCATGAAGCGTCTACCGCTAATGATATTTACGGTCGGTGCAAATCAGGTGCGGAATTCGTATCAGTCAGCCATTTCTGGGATTCAGAAAATAGATGACGAATTTGCAAAATTTAGGAGCAAATGTGACTAAAGTTTTAGGGTAGAAAGAGATGTTACAAATTAATTCCAAAAAAATTGAATCTGGAAACTATTTCTTGGTGATCAGGTTCCCAAAAACAATTATGTATTTTTTTAAATTATGCTATTTAGTTTGGAATTCACAAATAGAATTCACTAGAATTGTGAAGAAAAAAAATAGTATAATTTCAAGTCAGTCAATTAATTTTAAAGGTATAAGATACATTTCATTTAAATTTAAAAATTAAATTGCATAATCTAAATTATTGAATATTAGCAGTTACACAAAGAATTTTTTTAAAATGGTTACACTTTGAATGTAAAGGTGTAATTTTTCTGAAAATAGCAATCGAATTCAAATAGCAATTTTCTGAAAATAGCAATCGAATCGAATCGTAAAGATAAGTATGAGGAGGAAAAAACATTTAAAAAAAACATCGATTACATCATTTATACTGTATGCTTAAGGACATTGAAACAGAATTCATTGTCGACTGTTATGAATTTTAAAAAATAGATTTTATAATAGGCTAGATTTAAAAGTTTCAGCTAAACAGTTTCGTTTTTTAATCAACTTTTATTACTGACATAAAAAAGTAAGTATTTTGTAACACCATCAAATGATGTTATAATACTCTCATTTCTCTAATGCTTTAATCAAATACAAAGCACGGAATTAAAGAATATTTGAAATATAATCTCAATAGAGAAGTAACACAAACATAAAAATGTGCAATATCGCATATATTTACAAACCTCACTAATTCTACATAAAGAAAGTTTATCTAAAGGTGTACATTATTATTTAACGCATTCAGTTTTAAGTAAAAAAATTTAAATTATCAGTTTAGAAACTTCAATTTCTTCTAAATAAATATGCTTACAATTATTGTGGAGATTTAAACCCTTTCAAACAAATTACATAAAGAGTAAATTCACTTTTCGTACATATATGCTAAAATAAATTTATTTGAAACTGTATATTTATATTCGGACAAAAATTAAAATTTTTAAAGAATTCATCTCATTTGAAAATTTGGTGTGCTTTGAAATTTTCTTAAAAAACACTGATATACTACTAACCAAAAAAAAAAATTAAATTGAACGAATTAAACCAGAACAAAATTTTGTTTTTCTTTGTTCCTTGCCTTTAAATTATCTTGCAAGTTTAAATACAGCATGTTACCAAAACAAGCAAGTTCAAATATTAGACGAAATTTTATTAATTATATGAGAGTGTGAAAATAATGATCATGCCGAACCATTTAAAATTTATTAAAAAATGTGTAACGCAAAAAAGTAATCCTAGTTGTGCTTATTATTTTCCTTTATGACTGTAATATTCCTCAATGTTTTGCGTAATAGTGGCGTATAAATCGATGAACAGCGGGGGAACTATTTTATTACGCGACTAACATGCAAACTCAATTACGATTGCAACCTCCTGCTTGGAAAAATTCTAATGAATTCTTTTTCAGCTCAATACTTGGATCAAGAAAATGATAAGGAAGTAAAAATTTTAAATCCTATTTTTGAAGAAGTTAAGTAAGATAAATAGAAAAAGTTGACATTTTAAAGTCACTATAAATGTCTTTCAGAGTCATTATATTTCTGAGTATGCTTCGAAATTTAAAGAAAATTTCTTAGAATACGAAATGTAATTCTAACTATATTTATGTTCGTGATATTTTTTTTTCAAAGTAAAACACATACTGAGAAACACTGCTGGATATTTACATTCTAAAAAGAAAGCTAATATTATTCTAATACGTTTCTGTTATATTATTCTGTTATTATATTAATTTACTTTACATTAGTTTTTAATTATATTTTTGTGAGAGAAGTTATTATAATTAAAAAAAATGACAAAAAAGGGGTTTCGAATATGATAAATGAAAGTTATTGTGGTAAATTTGTAATCCTAAAAACTATTTATGACAGACATTTAAACGTCAACTACTAGGTTGACTTTTTATTTCGTTTCAAATTTCATTATAGTTCAAAGTGTATGATTATTTTAGAATACTAACTGGAATTCAGACGCTTTTGATAATTATTAGTTTTGGAATCCTTTTGAATTATAATTTGTTTTTTAAAGTTGAAATATTTAATTACCAATTTTTATTAAGATTGCTGTATTCTATTTCTTGACCTTTTTTATTAATATTAATTTTCTTATTTGGTTTGGCTTAGAGCTAAACAGTATAAAAAGAGCTTTCAATTTATGCAAATAGCTAAAAAAAAATTTCAAAAATATACTACTTTGTTTCCGTATTAACAAAGAGAAATTTTTTTAAAAATAAATTGAAGTAAACTTTAAGCGTTTCTATTTCAAATTCTAAAACCTTTTTTTTTTTTTTTTTACAAAAAGTAAATTTATTAATTGTTTTACGTATTTCAAAAGGAGCAAAAACTTTTTTCACAACTTTTCAATTCTTTTTTTTAATTTTTAGAAAAAAAATCGTTTAAAAAGAATGGATGGGAAAATATAATTTGAATTCGCTCGTACTTATATCTTCAAAATCGAGATCTTTAATTTTGTGAAAAAATGCTTCTAAAAAATAAATTCTCTCGTATTCGAAAAAGTATAATTGTTTTCTTACTAATATCTTCAATTAATTCTTTTTTTCTATAATAATAGAATAAAGAGTTCGTGTGTGTGTTCTAACTTCAGCACCAATTGTGTTATCGTTCTGAAATTTTAACAGGTGCAAGAGGCAATTTCTGGAACCCAATCCGCTTAAATGGTTTGTTTGAACGGAACTTGTGAAAACTTAATACTCTCATAGGTTTAACATTAGCCATATTGTTATAAGTTATACTTAAAATTATCCTCTTTTTTTCCGGATAATTAAAATATAGCATGAGTGATAGTTTTTAAATCTTATTAAATAAAAAAAGGGTTTATTGTTCGATCTTTAATTTTTTTAAAAATTTTATTTGTTAATCTCAATGATGAACTTGTATGGATATATTATAAGGGAAGTCGGAAGGGGATATATCAGTAATGCTAAAACTGACCTTCTTCGATGTACGTTTTCTAAAAAAATCAACTTATGTTATAACTTTTAAATTTTTTTGGAGATATTTGAGATTATATCAGTTGTATGCTGTGATAGTATGTTAGCGTTAACAAGAATACTTTTAAAGTTATGAATGATTTTTGCCCAAATATTATGGACATTTTTAAAAGATTTCTCTGTTTATAATTTTTTAAAAAAAATATTCTGACGAAAATATGTAGTAATAGTTATCACAGTGTAAACATGAATTTGTACATATTTAGTGGGGGAAAATTGAAGCAATATCTTGTTTAGATGCTGAGAAAAGGTACATCTCAAAAGTTCAGTTTTAGAATTATTGGTATATGCCCTACCGACTTCCCCTTAAACACAGAGATACAAACCGGATTCGAAAAAAAATATTTTAAAAACCGGTGAAGAACTACAAATTTAAATTTGAAGATTCTCGGCCAATTTCACCAATATTTTAAAAGCTTCAACACGGATTAACTATTATAAAATGGCATATCACATAAGCATTTGAATTATTTAGAAGTATTAGTGAGTAAAAATCGTGTAAATCCAATTTTCTAAACCAATAATCATATATTAAAAGACTACCACTCGAAAGTATTTATCTTCTGTCTGGAGCAAGTTGGCATCTCTGTGTATCTATAAAACTAAGAGATTTAAAATCAATGAGGATTGAAATAAAAAAAATTTCGGTACCTACTAAAAGGCAGAATTAATGAAAAAAAAAGTAGTTAGAGAGACTGTAAAAACTATTAGTAATTGGTTACGGAAGCTTTGCTTTGCCAAATAGCATTTGTAAAATTTCGGCTAGGAATTTTTAAAATATCTTTGAAGTCTGGAATCATAAATTTCTCAAGAAAACAGCAGAAAAAAAAAATAAGACTTGAATCGAAATCTCATCTTAATCATGTTACGATAATCTTTTTAGAAAATTATGCTATAATATTAAAAACCATGTTTGTATGACATAAAAATTACACCACCTAGTTAAAAACACCTACTGATTTGTTTTATACACCTACTGATTTGTTAGAGAATTAATAATTTCAAATGGTTGATAGCGAATTTTATTTTTATTAAATAAATATTACTAAGTTTTCTTGTTATACAAATTATCACTTCTAATTCCTCAAAAAACGTTAAACTTTAAAAATAGATAGTTTCAAATAAATCACAAACTTTTTTCCCCATGGGAATTTCTGAACATACTAAATTTATTGTACAAAATGTAATGCGCTGTGGGAAAAAAAAAAGCAACAGAACAAATACCGAGAAATTGCTACCTAGGAAAACAAGAAGAAAAATATTAGCCGTAAACTAACAAGATCCCCACTTTTAATTCCGTAAGAATAACCTCATAAATTTCAGCCAGATTCCGAACACTTTTGGAGGAAAGTTTATCAGAGAACTATTTGTCCAGCTTCCATTAGAAGATGGTAAAAATCGTGGCTTACAAAAGCGTTGCAGAAAAAGTACTTCTTTAAGTGCACAAACATCAACTCCAAAAATATTTGCCATGTGCTTTAGAAAAACGTGTTAGCAATCTCAAGAACCTGCATTTTATGTGATGTCAAGGAATGCTAGCTATTATCATAAAGCAAAACTTATTTTCAAATACAAAAGATATTCTATCACATACACTTTATTATCTTTTGCGATAGGAAAGGAGAAAATTCTTATGGAAGAGAAAAATGTTTAACTTATGTCACGAAATAAAACAACAAATTATTAATTATAAAATGTTTTTTTATCATTACAGAATGTGTAAATATTCAAATTAATTAAGTCTACCAATTAGGTTATGAAAATGAATTAATAGTGGGAAAATACGCAGTAAAAAATTATTCCGGATCAAATTAAAGTATGAAGTATCGGCACTTTCAGCACATCAACAATAAAATCCATTTTACCGTTAAACCCAATTTTACCGTAAAATATTATACCATAATTTCTATCAGTACTCTGAGTGCCGGTACTTTAAACCGTACTTTAATTCACAGAGTAGTCGGATATTCTTCAATTTAAATACTACTTAAACGTTTAATAGTCTAATAGGACAAGGTTTTCAATCAGTTATGCTTTCTTTAAGTAAAAATATGAAATGGTGTTAACAAATATATTTAATGATTGAGTTTGATCTCCTTTTATCAATAACACGGCAAAATTTTTACGTGACTGGTAGAATTCTGTTTTTTAAATTCATAATCATAATTATATATACATTTTTAAAACTTTAGTTAAAATACAAGAGTGTTCTATACTGACTGTTATTAAAACATATTTTTAGAATCTCTATTAATAACAAAAAAAAGTATTCACACTATGGGTAGAAAATTAATATTTTAGCAAGGAAAAAAAAAAATGTTATTAAAATCTTGTGAATTACTATTGAAGATGATGGTATTAAAAACATTGATACATACGAGTCATGTTTGACTTCCGAAAAAAAAAAAACAGAGAAGTTGATAACTAAAAACACATTTTCATATTTCATCATACAATTAAACTAGTTTTGGTGCTTTTCCTCATTCTTTTTATATAGTCTTTGGTAAGATTTAAATAGTGTTTTTGCCCATTTTCTATCTTCTAAATTAATTTGCGGCACCTAATGTGCGTGCTTCCTTTGGCATGTTTTTTTTTTTTTTATTGTCAAGGATTCTAAAATTATATATAAAGATTATTTTAATTTCTATATAAATAGTTCTAAAAAAATTAATATTTTTTAATAATTGATATTCATTTTATCCATTAAAATAAAGATTTCTATTTCATTATTAATGTTAACAAATATCTGAAAAGGTCTCTCGAAAATGAAAAAGTTAACAATGTTCCTAAAACATGTTAAATATTTAAAATTCTCTTGCCTTAAAAAATCGACGCATTTTCTACTAAAAAATAAAAATTAAATTTATTATTAATGTTATACTTTCGAATGCAGTTTCATGTTATCTATATATTAATAGGCTAGCAATATTTTGTCTCGCTAAAAACTCCCAAACTACGCAACAGAATTCAACAAATAAGGTGTCGTTTTAAAGGTATTGTTATGTAGATGTGCAATAAGGTCTTAAATTATGAAAATTTCCTTTAATTAATTAATAAAATTAATAATTTAGTTTCAACCAATGAGAATTCAGCAAATCATTTTTCGGGTGGTTCGCATAAGCATTGTTTCCGTAAGCATCGTTTGATTAAAGCATTTCTGAATTAATAGATTGATAAACAAAAATAAGAGTGGATAAAAAAAAAACGGAACTGAATTTCTTAAAAAAAGAATTCAATATCTTTAGTTCTTTTGATAAATTTTTAGTTTCATGATAAATTTTTTGTTTCGTTACAATAGAATGGCAATGGCATCGTGCGAATATTCAAACCAAAACAAACGTGCGAATATTCAAACCAAAACAAACTTTCTACAAACAATTATTTTGATTTGAGATTTAAAACGATATCTTAGTTATTTAGTTCTATTTTTATTTATTTAGTGCCTGCTGCCTAAATAAAATGCCTGCTATCAGGCGTCGAAATATCTCTGGCAGACGTCAGAGAAATGAATGGCGGAATTCTAAACGGGAAAGCATTTCTCGCCGAAGGGAATCGCCACCTCTACAAATTCGAGATTTTTACAAATCTGCATTGACTGTTCATGACGATTGTGACCCCTTTACTATTGGATCTATGACTTTTATTTGTAGCTTTTGTCATGCTAAGCATTTTATATTAGAGAAGACAGGAAGTAGCAATGAATATGGTATTTGCTGTCAGAAAGGCAAGGCTGATCTTCCTTTATTGTCGCATTCACAATATCTTAAGATTTTATACTATAGCACATTTCTAATAGATTTAACGAATTACATGTCATTTATTTGAATTCAAATATATTTTAATGACTTAGTATTTACTAAAAAGATGTAATTTTGAAGAAAAAAAAATTATATGGATTTGAATGATTGTTTTGAATTCTTAGAATTTTGTGCATTTGCAATGTACCTAAGTTAGTAGCGAGCAAAGCGAGCTTGGTTTGCGAAGCAAACCATATAAGATTGCGTAGCAATTTTCGGGGGTTGGCGAGCGTTAGCGAGCAGGGGGCGCAGCCCACTTGTTTTAGTTTAATATGCAAATAAACACTCTAAGATTTTAATCAATAAAATAAAAAAAGGACATATATTACTCTTCATTTATATAAAGGACAAAATATTACTCTTCATTTATCCCAGTAAATGTTTATAAATATTTTAATGTTCAACTAACAGTTTATTTTAAGGCGATATTAAATATTTTAAAATGTTTAAGCGCGGTAATTTTTTATATTGAACAGTTAAAAACAACACCTCAATTCATAATCACCATATACTTCAAATATCGCATATATCATGAAGTATAATTTAAGTATAGTAGTATTAAATGAAAAATGTATGTATTTTATGAAATAATCGCAATTTGATATTTTTTTTACAAAAAATCAGGATCTTAAAATATATTTTTCTTAAGCCATTCATCTATTTTCCAAAGTAGAAAAAAAAAAAAAAAGTATGAACTCACATTTTCTACAGATAATTATCTAGGTATTATTTTAACACATATATTTTTCTAATATACCTTTTAGAATAGTTTTCCAATATGCTTTTTAAAATAGTTTCTAATATTGTTTTGAATAGTATTTTACGTATGCTTTTTAGAATAGTTTTCTAATATGTTTTTTTTTAAAATTAATATACTTTTTCGAATAGTTTTTAATAGGTTTTTAGAATAGTTTTCTAATATACATTTTAGAATAGTTTCTAACATGCTATTTAGAATAATTATTAGTATGATTTTTAGAATAGTTTTCTAATGTGCTTTTTGGAATAGTTCTTTAATGTTTTTCAGATTACTTTTTTTTAATTGTTCTCTAGAGTGAATGTGTAATTTTTAAATGTAATCCTTCTTTCATAATAAATTTATGCAATAAAACACACTATACACAAAGATGAATCTATAGATGAATCAAAGATGAATGATAGATGAAGCTATCATTTTTTCAAATTTCTTTCAGAAAGTGGTATACGTACTTTTTATTCTCTCATTTCTATTCATTTTAGTGATTAACATTTATTAACTGAATTACATGGGAAGAAATCTGCCAAATGCTTAAAAGATATTTTATCGGAATTTATTATTCTGTCAATTTTTCTTACAAATTTTATCTGATTTTTCAAAAAAAAAATTTTTTTTTTTGGTGAAACTTTAAATATATACATTTTAAATACATTCAAAACTAAATGGGAAGTAAAAATGAAGTAAGTAAATAAATAATCAATATTTATTGCTTCAATGCAATCGAATTTCAGGAAAATAAAGATGCTTTTCAAAATTCCTGTCAAACTTATTGGATTTCTCAAGAAAATTAAAAAAATTTACACACAATTCTACGATTTGAAATATTTAATTTCTACGATTAAATTCTACGATTTTAAATTTTAAGACGATGTTCTTAAATATTTTTAGCCTTCACTTTTGAAATATAACTTAAATACCGCTTTATATTATATCATATATAAAATGCAATGCAGTTAAAGTGCGAAAACTGTCATTTTTAATAATAAATGTCACCTAGTCAAAGGAAATACGCATTAGAAATGCAAGTCTTGGGAGATGATTTTTCCTAACAAACAACATAAAGTGCGTTGCCAATTTTAAAAATCAAAACTAGGTATGTATAAATTTCATATGCTTTTTCAAATATTCTAAAACTACGGTGGAAATATTTGACATGCATGTAAAACAAACAAAATTTAAACGATTCCGTAGTATAAAATACCTAGCTAAAATGGAAAAATTTCAATATTGACGGAACAAAAAAATCAGCTATTTTCTATAAGTAAACTTTAAGACATAGATGTAAATTTATACAATAAAAACTAAAGCTTAAGGATCCCTTTTTAAAACTACAGTTGAAGTTGAACGGAAACAAAAATAATATTATAGTTCTTTTGGCATAAAGAATAAAAATTCAAACTCTCTTTTTGAATTGACATGATTTTTGTCTAGTGACAGAAACGCAGCATTTAATGCAGACAAATTCTTATTGCCATGAGAATTCTAAAATCGTCTGGAAAAAGTTCAAATTTCTCAGTGGAACATACGATTTACGTCATCTATTTGTAAGATTGAATCGATAAAATATATAAGAAAACGATTAAAAAATCCTATGAAAGATATTTTTAAAACTCTGATATTACTTCATTTATATGGCAATTTTTCATTTTTTTGACTTTAAAATATTATAGGAAAATTTAAGATTACTTCATTTTTTTTAAAAATAGTCATGTTGTTTTAAATACTGAGCTGAGACAAATATTCTGAATCTACAATGGAAATGTTTGACAAACATGAAAAGTTCTACAAACAATGCCTAAATATAAAAATCTTGTCTCAGTAAAAAAAAAAAAAAAAATTAAGTATTTGTAGAATAACCAAAGCAGCAATTTTCTATTGATAAACTTCACATTGATGTAAATTTATACAATATGGGCAAATGCTGACGAGGAATTTTCGCTGTTTCTAAGACAACAGTTAAAGTGACATATAAACAGAAACAAAAAAATCGTTGTAATTCTTTTGACTTAAAGAATAAAAAGTTTAAACTTTTTTCTTGAACTGTCATCGTTTCTGTTTAGTGACAGAAACGCAGCATTTAACGCAGACGATTTTTTTATTGTTAAAATATTTCTAAGATCGCTTGGCAATATATTCGAGTTGAAACTTTTCCTTGAAACATTTAATATCCGCCATCGATTTCTGAGATGAAATCTCCGCAATGAGATTAGAAAAAAATGATTTAGAAATTTTATCGAAGTATTGTATTAAAATTTAAGCTTTTATTTCTTTTTTTACCTTATTCCTATTTATTTTATTACTTTTATATATTTTTAAATCGTCGTTGAACAGCCGACCAGATTTTGAATGTCAAATAACTGACTCAATGTCAAATAACTGGCTTATAATTCTTTTTATAATTCTTTTTAGCTATTTTACAAAATTTTTAGTATAAAATTTGAAACACAAAATAAATTAACTCACAAGTAAACTTTAAGACACTTAAAAATACTAAAGATTTCTCATTCGATAATACTTAGATAGACGTTAAATTTTGCAATAGTCATTTATCTATTCAAAGCAATTTAAATTCTCAGCAGTAGCTTGGTTTATTAATAATGCACATAGAATATATCTAAGGTATGTTTAATGAATTGCAGATATAGATTCTCTCAGTTTCAAGACTATTCTATAATCAGGTAGCGTAAGTAATATATTTGGTTAATGATAAACTGAAATCGCACATAAATTAATGACATCAAAATTTATCAATAGTTTTCAATTTCAATCTGTGAAAATTCTCTAACACGCAATATTCGGACAATTGATTAAGTAGATCTCATAAATATTGCATTAAAAATTAAAATAAAATATAAATAAAGAATTAAAATATTTCAGAAATTTTGCACTGATAAAATTATTGTTTTCAAACTAAATACCCAAAAATGTGTCGGAATTAAAAAAATTCTAATATCTCACACTTTGATATATTCTATTTTAACTTTTAAATTTAAATTTACAATATAGTGCATTGTGATAGTTCACTATACTTTTTGTAAAAAGAATAGGCACCTCAAACTCACACAATTTTTCCACACTCCCCACTTTTTCTCTATCTGTTACCATGGTTTAGGAAAGTCTTATTTTTCCCAAGGCACTACATTTAAATAGAAATTCACATGGGGAAAAGCAATATTTCTGTAAACAATGGTAACAGAAAAAGTAAAAATCGCATAATCTTAAAACGGAGTCTATTAACAAACAAAAGTAGATACCTACGCGAAACTTGAGTTTCATTCATGTATCAGAAATCTGTATATCTTCCAATTTACAAAGCATACAAGGTGTCAAAAAGTAATAAAGCTGCAAATTAATTCGAAGAATACGTATTGGTTAAAAATAATCTTAAAATATAAGTGTTATAATCTAAACATATAAGTGTGATAAGTGCAAAATATTATGAAAAAGATGCATACTACCATAGATAACTGAACTCCCAAACATTCGAAATGAGGTGATTGCTACTTCAAAATGTCTTAGATTTTTTGATCCAGTGTGCAATTCTCGCGATATTAGAGAGTTTCGCTTTTTCTAGGACACTCTTTAAAATTTCAATTTGTTCTTAAAAATATTTTTGGAAAGGAAGTTTTCTGTGTAATACAAAATTTCAGTACCCTCAGAAAAAAAATCATCTTAAAATCGAAACATAAAGTTTGTATTAAAAAATTTTTTTAGAGACGAGTTAATTTATAATGCTATTGGTGGATGGTTTCCTAGAACACATGATAAATGACATAGGAGGTTTCGTGGTTTTGATCTCAATGTGACACCAATTTGGGTTATTTTCATAAAAAAGAGTTCTAGATTGTCCCAATGTTTGATACAAGAGTGGTCCTCTGCGCTCGATTCGAAATTACAAGGCTACATAACTGAAGGTTGATAATTGTACACTTAAAATTGGGCCGCATGTTTTGAACATTAAATAAAATAAATGACACAAAATAATTTTTATATATTTTTGTAAGAAAATTACTCTTTTAAAATGTCTTTGATTGATTCAAGCTATAATGAAAAAAAAATCTTAATGCCACTTTTGACCTTTTTAGAAAATTAAATAAAATTTTTGATAGAATTCTCAAAATTCATATATTTTTACATTTGGGAAATTTTAAAAAAAATGTCTCGACTATATTTTGAAACTTTTTATATATTAAAAATATTGGACTATATATAATTTGAACATTAAAAAGTTTGCTGATATGTTAGTAGTAGGTACGATTGCATTAAGATATCTTACGACAAAATATGCAGTTAATGGCAGTTACTTAAGTTGGAAAAAAAAAAGAAAATATAATTATATTAATTTCCTATAAACCACATTTTCTATTTAAAATTTAAGCATAAATTGTTATGTAAACATAACTATGACATGAAATTTAAATATTTAATACTAATTCTATGCATTTTGTTATAAAAACAAATTTTTTTAGATTTTTTCATTCATAATGGTTGCTTGCTCTCTGAGAAAATTTGTGTTTTCATATAGATATTTTATTTTTAAGATAACTTCATTTCTCTATTATATATTTAGAAGTTTTAAGAAATATATATATAAGTGATAACGCCTTTAAAAGAAAATATTTAGAGGTATAATCTCTAGAAGCAATTTTTAATAGACTTACAAAACCATCCACTAGGCGAAATAGAACATGTTGAAAGTCACAATATAAAGGATTTATCTTAAAAGTTTCACATTCAAAAAGATATTTCTCTGAAATATGTAAACATTAGTAAACTAAGAAGATAATTCTGAATAATAATCTCTTTTTTTTTAAATTTTAATGAACGTAATAGGAATAATTTTAAGCAGAGATTAAAGATAAAACTCTAATCTCTTCGTGTAAACCTTAGTCTGTTTTCGTGAGTGCTTAAGATTAGTTTGTTGTAAGCTATATTATAAATTTAAACCATGTTTTCTGTGTAAAATCCCAATTATGCTGTTTGTATTTTGTTTAATTCTACTAAAATATATTTTTTACTTTGTACATTTGGGGAACAGATAGAATTTCAAGTATTTATAAATCCTATCTTTCAGCCAAACTAGTATGTTTCGAATTTCGCCGTTGATTACAGAGTTTTATTAGCATTAACTATTTTTGTTAGTGAAATTGCACAAATAGTATGAGAGGGTGAACACCCCCCCCCCTGGCGATACCCCAGACACAGTGAGGGGTCACTTTTTTCATTAGATAAGTATTTTATTATGTCAAACATGTTTATTTTTAAATTGTTTGATATTTAGACTTGTACATTTTGACTTGCACATCTAAATAATTCACTGTTTTAAGTAACGTGTATCTTATTATTTTATTTTCATTTTCTGCGATTACATTATTTGACGATAATATAATATTTGTCAGTGATTTCAAACGAGATATACAAACTGCAACTAAAAATAACTAAATTTGATATAAAATAATATTTTTTAATTTGTGATTCTTAAATGTAAATTAAGTCACAAATATTTTTCGGAATCACCAAATTTCATTAAATAAAACATTTTGAAGATTAATAAATGTAACTTTTCCTGTATATCCAATTAATAAATAAAATATAAAAGATTAAAACTCCATGCTTGAAATATCATTATAAAATTTAAATTTAATTTTGCGTTATTTAAAGAAAAATAATAATTCAAATTTCATAAATTTTATAAACTTACTTATGATTTCCTTTTTTTGACTTGTATGCTGGTGATGAGGGTAATTTTTTCATGATTTGATCGAAGAAACTGAACATTTAGTAAGCAAGACTAATGTTTACTATTTATCCGCAATATTGTTTACTATTTATCCGATTCAAAAATATTCGCTAATAATAAACAGTTTAAAGTTCTATTTAATATACATTTCAAAAAAGTTTTCTAGCATTTTACGAACATCAGGAAATTAAACAATTCTAGTTGTACACCGACAACACAATTGATTTTAAAAATTCAGTATAGAATTACAGGAAATCTTCCCTTTTTAGGGAAATTCCCAAGCGAGTATTTTTCACATCCAGAATGAATCCAAAATCAAACTGGTCAGTGTGCGGGTGGGTGACCACTTGGATCAGTCTGCGTAGGGACCAAGGGTGTGCGGTATTGGTCCTCGTTAAACTGTTCTACCGCAAAGTGCTCGACTTCGCGTGCAGGTCGTTGGGCTACCGAAGCAGGGGTGCCATCCCCTCTGCAGAGGATCAAAATTGTGATGGCATGTCTTCGGATCATCCCTAGGGATGTTTCCCAGACCGTCGCCAATAGCCCATTGTGCAGCTCTAGTGCGACGTAAATTAACTACATCTACGTCTACCAAAATCAAACTACTAGAAAATAAAGTTTTGAGCATCTATCTAGCGTATAAGAACACATAAACAGTTCCCCCATTTTTGTGTTTGTTACACAAACCGGAGTTTTTCCATGTTATTCAAAAAAAATGATGTTTTCTAGAGAAAAAAAATTTCATGCGCCATTTTTTCAAGCTCTAGACTTGATTAAAAGCAGGGATTGTAAGCCTGCGCACAACCTCCATTGTCGATGGATATTGTCTTTTCACCAAACGCTGCGAAGAGTGAGATTAGCAGGTTCATTTCCGCTCTTGTGATGTCTTTCTGTAACTTGTTCGGGGACTCCTTAATCAAGTCACTAAACGGAGAGAAACGTGGATGTACTGGACTTGAACTTGTTATACACCTTGTTTGAAACTTGCTATAACTCTGATATATATGTGTTCTCCTTCTCTATTTTTGTGGTATGTAAATCTGAAATAATAATGTAATGATAATAATAATGATGCTCTTTCCATAATGTATGATTTCGGTTGTATCTTATTTTATTTTATTCACGTACTACTAAAACTACAAGACTAGATTATCACTATCTGGGGTCTATCCTAAACAAGATCGAAAGGCAATAGAGTAGCATTCTAGTACATACATACGCCCACAAATATCAGTTCAGCTGACTAACCATAATTTATTTTGTGTGCTTTAAACTAGACCAGGGCTTATAAACATTCCTTTAATTTAACGAACATATAAAAAAATAGCAATATATAAATAAATAGTAATTTGAAGTATTTTTCATTTCATTTTTAAGAGGTAAATTTATTTTAGACATTCAGACCTACGCATGAAGAGGATTGTCCTTCTACCAAATACTCTGAAGCATAATAGTAGTGGGTTCAAATCCAACAGTAATCCTGAATGCCGCTTTGTGCTGTTTTTCTATAATTTGTGTAATCTGTTCTTCGGGTTGACAAAGGTTTTTAAGATATAAAACGTTAAGTATATTACTTTAGAATATATTCTAAACCACTGAGATACGATATATAAAAATGCAAACCGATCAAGCCAAATCTTCAAGGGAATCGAATCCCAGTTCAAGCCATGGGGGGTATCACCAAAATGTTAGTTTGTTAAAGAGAAACAACTTTGTCGAATCTTTGAAAACTTTTTTTTTTCAAACTTATGTAGTTTGAAAGCAAGCATTCTTAAAAATATTGTTCACAAAGGTGGAGAAAATACAGCACATTTGCATCCAACTTGTGCATAAATAATATTTTCAAACTTTAAAGTAGCTAATGTAGTTTTTGTAAGAAGGATGCTTTCCTTCAAAGTTTTATTTTATCATTCACTTATTCAAAAATAAAACAGTTATTAGCAGTTTTATATACGCTGTAACCAATTTAGGTAAATTGAAATATTTAATGTGCTGGTAAGCTTGAAAAAAAACTGGTTTTCAGAAATTGACAATTGAAGTTAGTGAAAGTTTGTATACGATTGTGACTCACATACCATTGAATTTAGCACTTTGTGTAGAATGCAAAAAAAGTATAATATTTACAGTATCTTACAACTATTAAATTGCATCATAGTCAGTGGATTATTGAATCAAGAATTATTTTTTTCATTCAACATTTCCGATATTTTTTGTGCATAGTAAATTCTGAAAAAATCTTTCGAAAGTTAAAATTCAAATAAATCAGATAGTATTGACTTTCCATGAGCCACTAATGATCCTTAGACCTTATACCACGTGATTTCGTTTTGTCACATTGCATAAGATCTAAGGTTTTTTTTTTTTTTAATGTCACAAGGAGTTATGTCAAAGGCTCTATTGATAAACCAAAAATGCATAAAACTTCACGAGAACTGGTAAAAAAACGAATTATTACAACAGTAAGAATCATTTAAAGAATGATATGATACTACAAAAAGTTTGGAACGAATTTAAAGAGGATTAAGATTTTTGTGGTGCAATATACGGTCAATGCATGAAACATTTGTATAATGAAAAATTAAATTAGTATTCATTTTTTTTTTGTATCAATTATTTTAATATGTGTGATAGATTATACAAAATAAACATTTAAAATCCAGTTATATTTGAGCTAAATATGCACATTAATATACTTATTGTCGATTTGGATTATACATGAAATAATTGTATATCTAAAAAATACTTATTCAAGATTTATATAAAAAGTAACCCAATCTAGATTGCATTTTAAGAATTTTGAAAAGCATAAACTGTGTGGATAGTTTTTTTCTCCCTAAATTACAAAAAAAAAATTAAACGTTTTTTGAATAATAAAGGTTTAAGAAGCAGCCATGTGCATATTTTCGAAAATGCTTCACCCACTAATTTTTTTGGAAAGAATTTATAAAAACTGTTTCATTTTGAACATGAAAAAACCAGATTTTTTGTATTTCGTATACCTCAAGTCAGAAAAAAAGGATAACAAAAAAACTCGGCAGTCAAGACTCAGTTGTTATTAGGACACAATATTTTAATTAACCGAAAAAAATTAAGATTCTCCCCTAACAACAGGCTTTTGTGGAATTCCGTTATCTATGCTCACCGTAGTTCCGTTCCGTAATTAAATTCATTTGCAACTCTTATAGTTAATTGCATAACATAAATGAAAGATAATTTTTTTCTGCATAAATTATTTATGTCAACAAAAAAATAACTTGCTATTAAAAATGCTCTGTTGCTAACAAAAAAAAATTTTTTTTTTAAACTTTATATCAAATTCTTTCTTACAGTAAGTAGAGATATAGTTTTAAAATTTTAATAAACATGTTACATATAAAGTTAAAAAAAATCCACATCAAATTAACATATTTAAAGTACCGACACATTGGATACATCATCCGTAAAATTCCTTTTACCATAAAATCCATTTTTACCGTAAAATATTATACAGCAACCTTCACAGTAATTTATTTATTTAGAGTAATTCAGTGGTTTTAGGGTAAATATTAATCTAAAAATTATGGTAAATCGCAGAATTTTTGTACAGTAACATGCTCGGTGAAAATGAATTTTATGGTTAAAAGTACCATGAGTCGGTACTTTTCACCATAATTTGATTTCTAGAAAAATTCATAACCAATAAATAAATATATAAAACTATTCGCTTTATTTTAAAAAAATAATATGCGATTTGAGTTATTATATTACAGAGACAAGCAAAATTTGAATTAAGAAAGAGTGATTATAATGTAGTAAATGATTTTTACATTCTTTAGTGATCTGATTTTAAATATGGTATACATTCTTTTCTGTCATACAAGGATTTTTCTCAAACTAGTCTTGAATATATTGTGAAAAAGGCTAATTCTATATGTTTCAAAGTTATATAAAACTAAGCAAGGATTTTTCTCAAACTGGGCTTGAATATATCGTGAAAAAGGCTCATTCTATATGTTTCAAAGTTATATAAAACTAAATCAGCACTGTATACAAGGATTTTTCTCAAACTGGGCTTGAATATATCGTGAAAAATGCTCATTCTATATGTTTCAAAGTTATATAAAACTAAACGGGTTCTATTTAGATACAAAGTTTTCATACAAGGAGTTTTCTTAAACTGGGTTTGAATATGACATGATAAATGCTTATTTTATATATTCCAGAGTGGTAAAAAACTAAACTAGTTCCATCTAGATACGTGAATTATAGTTCCTGTTCTATGTTTTACGCTAAATTGAATGAGAGTATGTCTAAGTCAATAGGACTAATAGTTCAAAAGTTTTAACGTATTAAAAGTACAATTTGGTACTTCACTGTTTATACGACTGACATTGCAATAATGTCAAGTAAGGCATGATTCCTAGTATATTTTTTAGAATAAATCCAATAATAAAAAAATTTATATATCAAGGAGACTAATATTTCCGAGATTATAGGAGTTTTATGCGTAAACAGGTATAAAACAAAAACTATAAATTCCATACATAAAACCATCGTTTCTTTCAAACTTTTTGTTTTAACTTCCTTTTTTCTTCTCATGCAGCAGAATAATTTTCAAAGAAAAAGTTTCTGAATCAAACGTATTTTTATTTCGTATTTTCTATGGAAGTAAAAGTGTTTAAATCTTAATTTCAAACTATTCACATAGAGACTGTTTACATGTTTCTAAAATGAATAGAAAAAAAAAATAATTTTGAAGAATTTTTTATTAATTTTAATTTTTCCAGTTAAATAATGTACACCAAAATATTTTAAATGATTTGTACTCTACCTAGGTTTTCTTTTCTCTTTATTTGAACTGAAGTCTCATTAAAGTTTTAGTTTAAAATTGTGCAAATAATTCTGTTTGATTTTTATCACTAAGCAACACATATAAAAAAAAATGCATAAATCTTGTACTATTATTTTTTTTTTAAAATGCAAACCAATTTTAGTTGAGATGGGTTATTTGCTTTTAATTAGAAAAGATAAAACCTAGTAATGTGTGCATTTGGATTTGATTTTTTTCCTCCAAAAAATAAAAAATATGTTTTTTAGCTTTATGAATGATCAGAGAAAAATTTTCTGTTCAACTTTTAAATGAATAGTTTTACAAAAAAAATTTTTTTTTGCAAAAATTTTTAGCCTTCAACTCCAAACACGCATTAACAAAATTTAACTTTTATTCGTTGAAATTAAAAATAACGCATTAAAATCGCTTCATAAACCTTTTGAGATAATTACCTCGAGGTTTAGTTTAAACAAGAAATTCCTGATGAACGATATGGAATGCCCTCTTAATCTAAGACTGTCATCTCAACCAATATAAATTAATGAATGAAATGATACAAAAACTAAATGTACATAAAAAATATCGCCCATCCTTTCAATTCAAATAAATGTAGGATACGTTAAAAAAGAATTAATTTTCATTATTAATTATATGACTATAATTAATAAAGCAACAATTCTTGATACTTATGCAGTTGGGCATTGTAGCCTTAAATTTTTACTGAATTCAAATCATACAATTCATTCTTTACCTGAATAATGTTAATTACTTTAAAACCTTTTTAAGTCATTTTTTAGTTAGTTAAGCATAATAAACATAAATACTCCATGATTTTTTTTACCAACAATAAGTCAATATGTGAGAGATCGTTATCGGCGGAAGCGTTTGCTAAAAAAAATAACAATCAAGAAACTATTTTTCCGGATGTTTATTTCCGAAAAAAATTAAGATTTTTTAAGAAAAATTAATAAATTATTATCATTAATTTACTACGTTTAATGTATGTTTATAACTGATAATGCAGCAATTTTGCATACTAATAATGTAAAGTATTTAAACCTGATTTTTTATTTTAATTCAACCAATATAGTTTTTTCAGCTGAATAAAGTAAAGTACTTTGAAATTTAATATCAATCTTAGGTTGGTACTGAATAATAATATAATGGCTGTTCCACGATTTCATTCAAACAAACAAACCATTTAAGTCGATATGTATGAGAGGCTATCTTAATGGGTAATAATATCTCGCCGGAGATGTGGTTCTACACTGCAGACGATGCCCCGCAACCATACTTACGGAGAATATAAATCTTTATAGATGTTCTATTCCGTGTATAGGAAAATGTTATTTTATTATTTTGATTTATTTGGTACTCCCGCCGGATAATGGGAGCATTCATCATTTCCGTTGCGTCGGAAGACGGTGACACAAAAAAGAATAAATAGTCTCTTTCAAGAATGTAAGTAATCGAGAATTATTTTCTACAGCACTGAAGCTGTGAATAATTACTATTTTATCTATAATATTATAAATAATATATAATATGTAAAAAAGAAATGTATTAAAATATTTAAATATGCATATACATGTATTTAAATTTTAAAAAAATATTTAAATATTTAAAAATATTATTTTAATATAATTAAATATTAAAATATTATAAATATAATGTATAATATTTTAATAAATATTTTTTTAAAAATTCACTAATAGGAAATTCTCATTGAGATAGCTTTAGAAACTAAAATTTATAATCTATTTTTGCTGATTCAATAATAAGAAGATTCAGATTTATAAAACAAAATAATATTTTTTTTTTTCAAAACTATAATTTAATACAAAGAGGTATCCTAATAACGCGGATATGTGGTAATTATATAAAAACGTAATGAAAATAAATATTAATTTATTAAAAAAAAAAAAAAAAATGTAAGGCATTTTAACCGTTCATTTGTAAGTTTCTCATTCGTCAGTTTTTCTGTTCATATATATTAACGGTGTACCGGAGATTCTGGTTTTCAAAAATTGTAGTTTTTGTTGCAGCATATTTAGTAAAAAAATGCAAAACTGAAGTGTAAATTTAATCGAATAAATTGTTTTTATGTCAGGTTTTCAGGTATCGTGGAAAAAAATTACCAAATTTTAACGTATTAATTAAATTTTATCACATAAAATCATATTTCACTGCTAATTTTATCAAAATCATAACCAAAGAGTTTCGGTAAAAATTACCGAGCAATTTGGTGTGTCTGTAGAGCCAGAAGCAAGATAAACTTTACCATATTCTGGTAAACACAATCAAACTTTTTTTTTCTTTGTGTAATAATGAGAAAAAACACGAATTATCTTCTGCAAAACTTAAGCTGTATATCTGTATTAATTACTAGACAAATTTCATTTAAAAAAAATATTTTAATTGGGAAAAATTAAGAAACAAAGACTTACTCTTTTATTGAGTTAAAGAACGCGAAATTCTCAGAAATAAAAAATATTTTTATTTTTTATTTTATTTTTATTTACGAGGAACATATTTCTAGTGCGAGGAAAGTTTTCCGATAAGGAAGGTTTTTTCCAGTTTCAGATCTCTAATGACAATAAAATAATTGAAATTACTAAATGAACATTAATTAGAATAATCAAGATTTATTTTCTGCGTTACGGAACCTGTAAATCGAAAATTATTACTTTAACATGAAAAACTGAAAATTTTACAGCAAAACTGAACGAAAATTATCGCCAAAGCAGGTGACACCCTCAACCATTAGTCGAATTTGAAAATCCCATGTATTCAAAATTGAAGCAGCATATACACTATACACATTGATACCCAAATCAATATTTTTGATGGTTTTCCATTAATGGACCAATATAATCACGATTGTAACCATCAATAATTCCATCGTGAACTATCATATTTTTTATGGAAATCAATACAAGGAACCATCACCCCAATGTAAGAATTTAGACTGAGTTATGATGATCCAACATTAAAAAAAAGTTTTGATAGTATATTCCTAAGAACTAAAAATAATTACTATTAAACCATCATTGAAATGTATAATTGGAAAGATCACGGATCATCATGAATTGTTGATTCAACTTCTCTTGATGGTTAACCATCATAGTATTAAAGTGTCATTTTCCATCATGGAATGATGGAAGTTTGTTGGCATAATAAAACCCATGAAAGCTAAAGGAAAATGTTGGATGATGGACCATCAAATGATGTTGGACCATCATGTAGTGCACTGCAATCAACGTAAGCAATAAAAAAATTTTGATGGGACCATCAAAATTTTTGACTTGGGCAGTCTCAAAAGAGATGTCGGAGGAGAAATGTGTGAGAGAGATGTTTGTTGGCTGTCCGCAGGATTAGAATCAAAGACCTCCGGGGTCATAACAGGATGCTTTAACCATCATAGTTGTATATCTTATCCCAGGGTGAGTTAGGATGCTTCAGAAAGTAACCGCAGCTATGATACATTATAACATACATTCCATTAGCTTAAAAGTTTTAAAGATATAGCTTAATAAGCTAAACGTGAAATTAAAATTACCGATCTCTTGATTAAGCAATTAGAAACGTATTTTCCAAATTCCTTTGTACAATTAAAATAAGGAAATATGTCATAATGTGTTATTGCAGCAACCACTATATAAATCTTCCTAATTCAAACTGGACTGGGGTGTACAACTAAGGTGGTTAGAGCATCCTACTAAAAATCCGGAGGTCCTCGGTATGACTCCCACCCGCAGCCAACGAACATTTTTTTCCACGCTTTTATTCCTTTCATATTTTCCTTCATTTTCATTCTTTCTTCTTTACATCACTTTTTCGACCTGGAAATGAGTATATGTGGTTTCAATTTTGAATACATGGGGCTTTCAAACTCGACTGTTATTTGTTTCAAAACTATTTTGGCACATCTTCAACTCAATTTAGAGAAACCCTTTCTAAAAGTGTGTGGTGCCTATTTTTGAAAGTTCAAAACTTGTTGACCTTTCCACGCTTTTAATTTATGAAATAAATAAATTTTTTTATTACCATGTATATATTTCCGCTTTCTTGGGATGGTTCATTTCACAAATTATAGATACCAAAAAAACTGAATAAACTGTTTTCTTTTTTTCTTTTCAAATGCCTTTCCTTTCAAACGTCTATTTCTTTTTAAATGCCCTAACGAATTATTCATAAATTGAACAGTGACGTTATTCTAAATATTTCTACACACTTAATATGAAAGGAATTTTTTTGTGTTTTAAATTTCAATACTAGAGGACATTATATCCAAAGTCAAAAAACTGAAATCAGTTGAATAAATTGCAATTATTTTTATTTTCATCAAAATTTATCGGAAATTCTATGTGACAGTCATTTAAAATGCTTGATTAAAATTTTTTTTCAAATATTTGACTTCGATCGTATGCGTTAAAAACTAATTCGATTTTATATGAAAGATATAAAAATCTCTCTTTAAAAATAAGAAATCCATTTCACAGAGTTTATTATCAGATTCGCATATTATACAATAGCGTATTGTAAAAACTACTACAAAAACCTAATTAGATCTCAGAAGAAAAAAATGGAGAGCAAATCTTGAACAAATTTTGATCCAACAACAATGGAAAATTTAACCCCGCTTTAAACGGTCGATTATTGGCGATGATAAAATATAATGGAAATTTCGTAAGATGAATGAATTGCTTTGCACCCAACTTAATTATTTTTTGATAAAAGATTTTTATTGCATTAAAAATAGCAGTAAAAAAGTAGTTTAAAAACGAGAACGTAAAAATAAGTTTAGAGTGTTTTTCTTATCTAAGAAATAAACCATTGAATCAAATGGTAGAGCAAAAATCTAAAAGAGTTTGGTAATTGCTTTGCCATTTTTGACTAAATCTTTTAAAACTCGTCTGGGTAATTGAAATCATGATTTGTTCTAATCTATGTTGAACGTTAGCTATAGAATTAAATTTTATTTTGTGTGTTTCGTAGTTAAGAGAAATAATAGAGCATCAAAATTACACTGTTAGAAACTTCCCAGGAAAAATGGTTAAATAGCAATTTATTTAATAGTTATTTTGCCATATTTGCCAACAAAGCTGTTAAATAACCATAAATAAGAAGGTAATGAAACTGTTAACTATGAGGAAACACTGTTTGTTAACTGTTTTCACCTAATACGATTAAACAACCATAATTTTACCACACCAACTAAGCTCACCTAATGAACACACTTAGTTACTTTCAACAGCGTACGTATTATAACCGAGAGGTTAAACCTGGCAGTCTCATGACCGATGGAACTGGGGTTCGAGTCACAGCGTTGACACGGCAATATTCTTTTTATTATTTTCAATACATGAAGAGTTTCCATTGTCCTACACTCCCAACGAACCTAACGAAACGCTCAGGTCCTATGTCCAGTTAAATTTCGTTTTTATGGTTTTGAAACTATTCTAGTTGCAAATGGTTTAAAAACCACTAAGGTAAAACATGCTTTTTACCGTAAACTTTACGGTTAATGGGATGGACAGACTGTTGCTGGTAATTTTACCATAATTTTGGAATGAAAATTCTGACAGTGTACAAGATGAAATTTGTCATGTTTGCTGTCATTCATTCTTTTATAAGTTCCGGAACAAATATGTAATCTACAACATTTTGTTTCATTCAAAAAAAAAAAAAAAAAAAAAAAAAAAAAAAACAGCTAAATTTCTAATGTATTGAAAATAAATGTAGTAATTGGAGAATAAATTTATATGTGTATAAATAGATTTGAACGTCACGAAAGAACAAAATGAAATTTGCACATTATAAGATTTGTAATAAAATTTGCACATAATAAATTTGCATTTCAATTAATCTAAAATGTTATAGATAAGGTTTAACACAACTGTTTCTGAAGTCTGTTGATGTAATCAAATGGTAAGTATTTAGACATTAGTTTTTAATATAATTTTTATTAATATAATTGTTTGTTTATGAAGAATATTTCAATTACTTAACATAGAATACAATGAAACGGAATTAATTGCATAGACTTTTAGTTTTGTGGGTGATTTTGTCATGTTAATTAAAAAAATTATATTAAGTATTAGCTATATTGAGATCTCTCGAATCTTAACATATACAATGTGCCTCTAAACATAAACAATACAAACAATGATTGTTCTTTTTTTAATGTTTCAAGCAAAATTCTTTTCCACTTTTTTGCTACTGAGTCAAACAGTCTCCCGCATAAGCAAATTAGCAGACAGAAAACCAAAACAAAATAAAAACAATTATTGTTTTAAAAAAAACTAAAAAGTTTAAAAGCAACATTATCCAAATGTATTTAAAAGGAGAAGATAATTACATAAATTTCGTACAAAAATCGAAAAACTTAAGGTGCGTAACTTTTGTTAAAGCTTCGATCACCATCATACTTTCATATTTTTCGAAAATGAACGTTTTACCTGCGATATAAACGTAAAATACTTTTCTTTTTTTGTCCATTTGAAACACGTAGTAATTAAAAGTTTGTTTTTATTTTCTTTGTTTAACTATAAGACATAAAAAATTTTAAAAAAACATTAAAAGTTTCTTCAAAAAAAATTTTAAAACGTTTCACAATATAGAATTTTTACTTTCTTGTAAGATGTATGCTCTTCAAAAAAATGATTCACAAAAACATAATAAGATTTCATATTTTTGAAATATTTTTTCAAAAAAATAGGTGTTTAATACGTTTTCTTTTAACATCAATACAGTATTCTGCCAAAAAAGTTTTTTCTCAATCAAGCAGTTTGCATTTAAAAAACTTCATGTGATATGATATTTTATATGATTGAAATATACGTTCGTAATGATCATCGTTTATGATTAGTTTGTGAACCACGTCAAAAGTTTTGGCATGAGAAGTTATAGAATTTTAAGGCACAGATTCTTAATTAACAGGATTAATTTAATGAAGGTGTAATGAATGAAATGCATCTAATTAGTAAAAGATACGAATCACACTAAATAGAAATATTTTAGTTGACAGTTATTTTATTTTAAATTTTTTCTTCCTTTTAGACTACAAATGCGGTTTAAAATAATTTAAACTGAAGGAATTAATATACAATTAAAGTTGCTTTGAAAGAATCTTCCAAAATGTATAGTTAATGCGTGCTTTGTATTTTCTCTTTACACTTGAAGTTTAAAAAAATAATTAAAACAATTATTTATTTTTATATTGCTTTAATTGTATTCAAAGTGATACATCACTGCTAAAAAATTGAAAGCATATTTTTTTGTGTTTGCACAATTTAACGACACGTAAATAATTTAATTAATTCTCTATTATTAATTATTTTCTCTATTTTCCATTACTTTTTAAAGAATACATTTATTTTCTACATTATTTTAAACATAAATTCTTTAGAATATATTTATTTATTGTCTAAAATTTTTTTTGTTAGTTAGCATTTAAAAAATTAAATCAATAAATTTATAACAATATAGTATCAACTTAATAATTTTCTGCACTTGCCTATGTCAGGAATCTGCGGCAACCCTCATCACGCAGAATGATTTAGCTTCAGCTTGCGCTACGCACCTTTTTAAGCAGACGATGGTGTAATGTAAACTGGAATGTTTCTGGAAATGTTCCTTTTTTACTGTTTTTCACGACGCTTGCTTTATTAATTACGTAGCATTATGACGTAGCATGCTTTATTAATTCATGTGTGCTATGTGAAAATTAAAATAACTAAAATTCAACTTAAAACTTATAAACGGAACAAGAGCTCCCATAATCTATATTTTTTAAAAGTGAACTTTATCTCTAAATTATTTAAATGTCATCCTCGGAACTTCATCTATCTCATTACTTAAAAATTGCTTTGTTAATTTAAACTATTCTAATGCTTATGCAATAATCTATTTATATAACTATATTTATGTAAATATACATAAAATATTTATCAATTATATATAATTAATTATTTTTTTCATACCAGTTAAATTTTAGAATGAATATTAATTTTTATATCTTTAATTCAGACAGCTTCCTTAAAAACATATCTGTATTGTGGCTTTAAGGAAATTTGGTAATTTGGATATAAACCAATTCACAAGTATATATTTATACTAATATTTTTTAAAGTCAAAATTTCATCGTTACAGTATTTTAAATGTAGATAACTGCCTAAAAAAATTCAATCAGTAACTGAAAATGTTAATTTACGTTTATAAATAATTTAATATATAAGCAATTCGATAACAGCATATAAACTATTTTACCATTTATATATAATTAACTAGAGTCTTTGTATATCAGTAAATAAATTTTTTTCTCTATATTATTTTAAATCTAGATAACTTTTTTAAAAAATATATATCACGTGGCATAAAAATTTTATAATAATTTATATTTAAAAATCCGAGATGATTTCCAAAAAAAATTTGATACATTATTATAAAAAGAAATTCTTCACCTGGGAATTTATTTTAAAATGTATGTAAACAAATGAAATATTTGTATTGTTTCTTTAACTATATATAGACTAACAAAAAAATAATGTCTTAAATATTTTCGATCAGATAATTATAAATGCAGACTTTCAATTTAAAATCTGTAAAGTTTTAATTAAAATTGGTAAAATATAATTGTTGGTATCATAAAAGGTTTTGGATGTTAAATTCAAATCAAGCAAAAACTGCATTTATATTATTTAAATATCATTAATTCTACTGATGAATTCTAAAAACGAATATGAAATAAATAAACTGATATATTATTACGTAAGTAAAACTATAAATAATAAATTTGAATGTATCTTGATTTGATATGAATATTAAACGTACTTCATCAAGTACATTACACACACACACACACACACACACATATATATATATATATATATATTAAATTCTACTTTCATTATCGAACAATCGCGTTTTCTGCAAGAAGCTTTATTTCTTAGGAAACTGAATAAATTATTCTAATTATTCTTTTTACGTCACTTTTTATGTTCCTAGCTCCATCGATCACAGAAATCATTGTAATAAAGCTTCATATTCTATTTCTTTCATTTCTTAGAGAGCGGTAACAAAAGTTGTTAAGAAAATAAAGGCACATAATCATATTATATCTATTCATATGGTACTATAAAGCGTTGTTATATGACAACTGTCAATATTGTTATGTGAATGTTGACATGATTATTGTCCTTCGCTGTATTTTGGAAATCTATACAAAATATCAGTACGTATAACTTGAACTGTAAAATATCAACATTAATTGTATGTTGATGATATGCATGTTAAGTAAATTATTATTATCAAAATGTAACTTTTCTTATTATTTCTTAGTTATTAAAATAAAATATCAAGTACTCCAAAGTAAAACTTACATTATATGTGAAAAGAAATGGAAACTCAAAACTGAAACACTCATAGAAGCTCAAAATGTGTGAATATATCTTTGTTTTTAACAAAATCGTAGCCTAGAAAATGCTTCAGAGCGAATATTTCGTCAAAATGAGGAAATTAATTGGTATCTATATTTTTTGAGGATTTGAATTTGGTCAAAAGTATTAAGCTTGAAAGCCTTTATGAATTAACTTATTAAGAAATTTCCACGCTTTTAATTAAACTATTTATTAGGAAATGCTTCAGACCAATTTTTTTTTAAAATTAAGTGAATAAACATCTTTACTTATTCAAGGATATGAGTTCCGACAAAAGCATTAAGCTTAATGGTTCACATTGGTTAACTAACTAGATTAGAAAATACCAGTTAAAATAAATAGTGTATCAGTAAAAGCTCTCAGTCATTGTCAGGTTTTAAATCCAGAAAACTACTTGATAAGAAAGCGCGGTAATAACTGTACCATCCCGTCTTACAGAAAGCACTTTTTTAAATTTGATAAAAAAATTTGGAAATACAAGCAGGAAAACCATTTTTGTCAAATATTTGTAAGTACGCACAGCGTGAAAGAATTGCGTGATTTCATGATAACATTAATGTCAAAAACAACTAAATTCGGCTCAACGGCAAATTCGGCCAAATTGTTAAAGCGTTTTATTTTTAAGAATACATTCTAAATGACAAAAGAAACTAATACTAAAAGTTAATCTAAGTAAAAAATAATGTGATTACCGCAATACATTATTTTTATTTTATAATAATGTTAACATTATACTTGCAACAAACTAATTGTTGATATATATTATTAATGTTAAATAAAAATATTTTCGATACATTAAGATAAAAAAAAAACTATTCTTTCCTCCTTTTTCGTTACAATAAAAAGTTTATGTACTTGTTGACATTTTACGTTATGGGCCGAGTGTACAATATAAAATATAATTAAATATTTGGCCAAAGAAATATAGTAATTCACTAATCTTCTAATAATAAGTTCCAACTTCACAGTTCTTTAGCGTTTCAAACAATTAGCACAATAATGAGGTTCAACTTGATACCTTATTAGCGTTGCAACTAGTTTGCACAATAATGGGATTCAACTTGATACCTTATTAGCGTTGCAACTAATTTGCACAATAATGGGGTTCAACTTGATACCTTATTAGCATTGCAACTAATTTGCACAATAATGAGGTTCAACTTGATACCTTATTAGCGTTGCAACTAATTTACACAATTATGGGGTTCAACTTGACACTTTAATGTCGCATACATATTACGCCATTGTAGAATTTAATTTGACACCTAACTCATGTTGCAAACAATTCGTCCGATAGTAGGGTGTTGATTGACACCTTATTAATGTTGAAAACAATTTGCGCGATAGTAAGTTTCAACTTGACGCCTTATTACTGTTGCAAATAATTTACAGGATAATAAAGATTGCCACCTTAAGATTCAATTTGAAAACTTTCTTTTTTTTTTTGTGGAAAGCAATTTTTCCTGTAATACTGTTTTACTTAACCTCTTATTAATAATTCACAAATTTTTAATGATAATATAATTTGCTCTGTCACCTTATTTGCTTCAAATTATATTTATGATAACATGATTCAAATCTCAAAAATGGGATATTTTCAAATTAAAACTTGCATACTATTTGATGAGATGGATTGGACGAAATACATTATTTTTATGTTATGTTAATATATATATATATATATATATATATATATATATATATATATATATATATATATATATATATATATATATATTAGCAACTGTTGATAATTATTATTAGTGGTGAATAAAAATATTTTTGATTGCGTTAAGATAAAAAAAAAAGACTGTTCGTTATTCTTTACGTTTAAACACATTTCGACATTTCACGATGATGGCTGAGTGTACAATATAAAATATAATTAAATATTTGGCTTTTCAGTGACTATCAATGATTTGATTTCAAAGATTTGGCTTGTTTTTAGTGAAATGTAATACGATTTAACTATGTAGAAATAAAACCTTTTCTCAAGGTATTGATTTATACCTTCATTTCGCCCTTACTTCAGTCAATAATAATATTTCACATCAAACGTTCTACTTTCAAACTTTTACATAAAATGAACTCATTTCAGCCTGTTGACGAAAGAAAATGTTCGCGTCTATCATTGTAAATGTGTTTTTCAAAGAAAAAGAACCAAAACTCTATAAACGTAAAATGCATCATGTGGCGAATCCAATCACTAAACAAGAGATTTCTCCTTATTATTAGGAAGCTCACGGGGGTTATAGATTAGACACATTCCTTCTTTTTCAAGTAAACATTTCTTAAGAAGTTATGATTTCATGTCACGCCATCATAAGTTCATGGAAATACTTCAAAGTTGATAGACGGAATCTATATTTTTTTGACATATTGTATGTGTCTATTAAACAAAAACTATTCCGTAAACTACAGCGTATTTGTGTTTTTTTTTTGTTTTTTTTTTGACAGTCAATATCTGACTCCTTTATTATTTAAATGTTTCATCAAATGTAATGAAATATTTGGTCACTTTATTTTTGAATGAAAAAAGAGTGTGTGAAAAAATGAATAAGGTTTAGTTAATGGATTGTAATATTATGTAACAGGTCGTGTTAGTCTGTGTCTATTAAAAAAAACCTATTCTGTATCGAATGTACTTTGAGACATTTAAGATCTTAAATATTTTTTAATTTACTATTTATTCAAATATAATGAAATCTAATGTAATAATTTTATAAACAAGAGAACTCAATAAGCAGGAGCGAAAAAAAAAATTTCGCTGCATATTCTTTGGCTCATTAAATGGAATTCATTTAGAGCTTTAACAATAGTTCTCATAGTTTGAGGTTGTACACCACCTGTTGATTACTTAATTACATAAAACAGTTATTAAATAAAAAATATCAAAAAACACATAAGTTAAATAGCTTCTAAATTTCCCCAAAATCGAAATCAGTCATATTAAATGTAATAAGAATATTGTAAACTTAATGAATTTTCAAAATTAGTATTTTGAAAAGACTAAATGTTCGATGTTTACTGTATATATTTATAAAACTTAATAACAAAAAATAATCTCCAATACTACAAATTTAGAACTTTGTTTTTTTCAGCCTTTTTGCTTTAAATATTGATTACGTTGTAAAAAAATTACTTTTCCTTCACGAGATTTTTATTTTTCAAATTTATTAGCTCGAGTAAATAACAATCAAAAGTTTCAAAAAAAGAGGTATTACAAGTTGTCAAACTGTATCTTACTGTCTGTAAGATACAGTCATACTTGTGATACTGTAATCATATAAACGTTTATAATCAAATCTTAACATTTACAGAGTATTTCTTTTAAAAAATTAATGAATAAGGATTAAAACCGCTTCTAATTTGGATTATTACAAGTCTTGTCAACGAATAAAATTACTTAGCATTTATTTCTTCTTATTGAGTACCGCAATCTCTATTCCTTGGTTGTTGTTTTTTTAAAGTAGAGATTATTTTTCAAATCTAGAAAATCGTTTATTTCCTTACGATTAACATATTAACAAAATGTTCTTATATAAAACTAGAATAATTGTATATTTTGGAAATTTATTTATTTATTTCAAATGGCAGAGGTGATTTGACATGTTAAAAACCAAAAACACAGGAACAAAACAAGAAAGTAAAAAGTCATTTCCTCAGGAGCGCTCTTGCCTCCCAATATCGCTCGGTAGACGACGACCCGAAGAGGGCCCTGCAGCACAAGATGTGGCCGCCATCCAAAACAGCTTGACTCTTGGACAGAGAACAATAGGGATCAGGTGCCAGCCCATATATTATATTACGGAAATAAAATGTCCTGTTTTTGTGGAAAATATTGACATTTAAGGAAAAACCAATTATGAATAGGTATCAGTTACAGGGGTGAGCAAACGAAAAAAAGCTGAAGGTAGAATATCCTAGTATTTAAAATTACGTAACTGATCGTTATTACGCAGTAATTTATTATTCTGAAATACTACACTGAATTTTACAGAAGAAATATATTTTCTCATATTTTAGCTTAAAGAATCATATAGATTTTGAATTTTATCATTCAAAAAACAATTATCACCATTATTCACAAAGATCTTTTAAGGTCCTATTAATAGTTCAATTAAAACTTGCTAAGCTAAGTACCTAGTGTTATTCAGTTAAAACTAATTATATATTTAACAAAAGTAACGACTTCCCTAAATTTTTTCTTTTGAACTTAAGCTAAATTACTTCCTACGACACTTTATTTTCAGTCACGTGGTCTCTTTTATCGTCACCTCCTTGCCTTTCAAAGCGACTCAAGTGATTAAAACTTTTCACAGAAAGAAATAAAATTATTTCATGGAGGCTTATGTAAAATTTAAAAAACAATTAATTTAGTTAATCCCCTTATCATATTTCAATTATCTCACTTGTGAATTGCTTGCAGACGGATAAAGTTTTCAGCGAAATGAGATAAATTATAAAAATGTAAAATTCATTAAGTATCAAGAAATTTTGTTATTTAACTTTTTCTCGCGGCACCATAAATAATTACTGGATAGCTTTTGAGTTTATATGTGTACTCTAACATACGTTTTTGCATATTATTCCGGTATTTGTAATAAATGTGTATGACTTGTAGAGAAAACAGAAGCTTTCTTCCAAAAACTTCGCAATAATTTAAACATTTATCAGCTATTTATCAGAAATAATAAATCAGCAGAAAGTATTGAGTTTTCTGTTTCAAAAAATTTTTTCTGAAATTTGACTTAAATAATTTACATAATGTATACGCGAACATTTATTAACTTATTTTATGTTTATCAAATTTAAATAAAGTCTTTTTAAATTAGAGACTCAATCCAACATGAGCCTCATAAATTATTCGAAGGTTAATGATACAGAAAATTAAAAAATATTTTATTGAAAATCCTTCTTTTAATTTATTTTCATTCCAATTCCATCCCAATATATATATATATATATATATTGCTGTATATATATGTATATATATATATATATATATATATATATATATATATATATATATATATATACATATATATACAGCAAAATAAATAAATACAAAAAAACACGAAAAAAATTAAGAAAAATAATAAGTTTCATTTATTGCGCATAAGCTGCAAGTAAATAGAACTCATAAGATAAGTTCAAACTGAAGATAAAACAAAGGTAAATTGCAGACAACAAAGAAAAGTGGGAAAAAGAAAAATAATAATAATAAAAATAACAAACAACTGGGGAAAGAAAAAGAATTAATTAAAAAAAAGGATAAAGTTTTTTTAAAAATCTGGAAAATGAAAGGCTGATGAAAAGATTATATCTTTTATTTTCCGGATTTTTAAAAAAACTTTATCCTTTTTTCTTTTTTTTTAATTAATTCTTTTTCTTTCCCCAGTTGTTTGTTATTTTTATTATTATTATTTTTCTTTTTCTTCCTTTTTTGTCTGTGATTTACCTTTGTTTTATCTTCATTTTGAACTTACGTATATATATATATACAGTAAAACCTCTTTTTGTGCGGTCTTTTTTTATGCGATTTTGTTTTTGTGCGATTTTTTTTGTGCGATTTTTTTTATGCGGTATATGAATCTTAGCGGCGTTAGTAGCGGCTATCAATGTACATATACATGTTGTGGACGAACTCTGATTACGTGGCCTCCTTGACAAGGATGTATCTGGACTTCGCGATGCTCTGTTCATTTATTTTAAACTATCTCCTGACAAGGCAGAGTCAGTTACGTACATATTGTCGCCCGACGCGAGAACAGTATACGCTTCGTATTCAGAGTTTTATACACGATTCACGTGATTAAGGATTCATTTTATAGTAAGATTAAAGATAAATAAATTAGTTACTTTTGTTTCTATTTATACTTAGTTTTAATGATTTTTATTTTATTTTTAGACATAAGTACTCCCTTAAAATGAATAATTATAGCAGAAATAATTATAGAAATGAATAATTATAGAAATGAATAATTATAGAAAGTAAAAATGAAGACAATTCCACGATTTAATGCATAATTTAAAAATTTCTCCAGGTATATGTACAATGAAGAATTAAATATTTTTACAATTTCTTTAGGTCTAATTTAATTAATTCAATTGAAAGCATTCTCTCATCTATTTCATAAATCATTGATGTATTTTCTAATTCCGACTATTTTTATGCGGCCCCTATCAACTGCATAAAAAAGTTTTAGGTAGTATATCGTACAAACTTGTTTATTACATGTAAGAATTTATAAAATTTTCGTATTTTTTTGTACGATTTCTTTTATGCGGTCCCTATCCACCGCACAAAAAAAAGGTTTTACTTAAAGGTTTATATGCAAGGTCGACGGAAGAAAGTTCAGTTTATTTTGTTGTTTAAACATTTTTAAAAGTAGATAGAGCATATCAGAATCCAATTGAAAACCACGTCATCGCCTTACACAATCGGGAATTTAAAGGGAAAATCTTTCAAATCATCCCCATCACATATGTTACAAAAGAGAATTCAACAATTATGATAGACTAAAATATTTTGCGAAATATTTCTCACGGGATTTCATTTTTCCTAGAGAGAAAAACTTATTATGATAATTATTGTATACTTTAGTTTAAATTTAGAGTTGAAATGCGGGATGTGAATTATTAACTATGTGAAAGGTTTCCGTTCCGAATAATGAACGAGGATTGAAAAAACAGACACAATATATTGTTAAAGCTTTTTTAACAAATTATTTCATATGTCATTCATTCATTCATATATATATATATATTATATATATATATATATATATATTATATTATATATATATATATATATATATATATATATATATATATTCATAATGCTTTGCATGAAGGCCTTTATATGAAACAGGGAGATTTTTACTTATTTCAGAACAATAAAAACGCGCTCTTATAATAAGAGAGATGACCATACAACTTTGCCACTTTTTCTAGGACAATTAAAATTATGTGTGTGAAAGCTTTTAACAAGTTACAAAGGGAAAAGGAGCACTACTAAAAGTATACAAACTATAGAGTACGTTTACAAGTTAATAAAAGAAGTACCAAATGGAGATCATATACCTGTGATTATAGGCCTTTGAAGTTCGAAATACTTGCCTCATATATGATACAGTAGGTCGTGCAGGGAGAATCACATGATAATTTTCCTGAACGAGTTAAATGAGTGAGGCTTAAATGAGTGAGTTAACGCTTGAAGTGAGATTAATTTAACGATCATGCATCTTTTTTATAGATTATTTTTCGATTTATAGACATATATATATATATTTAAAATCTATTTATAGATCTCTTTATTAAATTAAATATGTATTTCTTTAAATAAGTTTCCTTTCAATGAAATAGACTTACCCTTTTATTATGTAAAACATTTCCGTTATTGCCAGTTATGGACCAAGGTGATTGTGGCTTTTAAAGATTCACAATCTCATACCTAATATAACAATAAGGCCAACAGTTTATGATAACCTTAACTTAAAAATTAATTGTAAAAAAAACGGGTTTAATGTGTTCAAAACATAAAATACATTTTTGTTGACCTAGTTGAAAAAAATATATATTTATGGTCTTTATTTGATGTGTCTGCTGTTTTAACTACAGCAAACAAAAAATAGTTCATCAACAAATATTTCATCAAAGTCTATCAATTGTCATGCAAGTGTTGTCTGGACTCTGGTCAACTAAGGAACTAAAGTGTCGTTAAGACTTCAGAAAAAGGAGCTGACAACCTTGTTCAAGCAAAAGAACAT
Organism: Parasteatoda lunata; assembly: GCA_949128135.1. Classification (NCBI taxonomy): domain Eukaryota; kingdom Metazoa; phylum Arthropoda; class Arachnida; order Araneae; family Theridiidae; genus Parasteatoda; species Parasteatoda lunata. The sequence continues at coordinate 93,765,177 of OX421972.1, read as the reverse complement.
TTTAAGAAAACCAAAAATCTCCCTCTTCTACTGAAAATGTGATACGATTACTTTTTTTTCTTCTAGAAGAGTCATGATGCATATGACATTTATGATGCTATCTTCGATCAATGTGCTCGAAGGAAAGAGATAAAAACTTCTCTAGCATTTTATTTAAAAGAATAATACATAATTTGGTAAGGCAGCAGTAGAACCTAAAATGTGTTTTTTTCTCTATTCGTTTGTGTGTTGGTTATTCATATACGAAATATTTTATATACCAAGTTTGAAAAAATATTTAAAAATCAAAAAGATTTTTTTTTTTTTTTTTTAAAATACATTTTTATCGCATACGGAGAAAAAATTCTGGTTAAATTTTTATCATATATGGTAATGATATTTTTGTTAAAAAAAACCTAATTCTGGAAATAAAACCAAAAATTACTATTTATTTGATAATTGTTTCGTTTATATGGTAACGGCTTACAAAATTATGACTCTCAAAATTATAGTTCTTATTACCACAAATTTAGAAGATAATATACAAAACTAAAATGTAAGTGTAAACTAATAAATGGTTTTTAAGCCATGAAAACAAAATAAAAATACCAAATTTTACCGCAATTACCAGGTTTTATCACATATTATAAAACCATATTTTATTGTTAATTTTATCAAAATCATTACCGAAACATTTCGTTAAAAATTACCAAGCTTTTTGGTGCTACCATAGTAAATTTTACCAAATTCTGGTAGGTTTAAATATACTTTTTTCTTACAGAACTCAGTAAAATACCTGTATGAAATTTTAATGGCACCCTCAGTTACTGACCTTGCATAAGTATAGTTAATAAGTATAGTAAGGATAAGTATATGTATAAACATCACATAGAGCACTTTGTTGATATGAACTATCCACTTTTAATCTTTCAATTCCTCCCTACTAATGGAGCAGATTGTTTCAGTTTTTTGTTGTTAAAGCGAGAAAAGAATTTTTACTCAGAACCTTGTAAACATATGCGTTTAGGCTTTCAAGCTTGTGACAGCTCAAACGCTTGACATATTCTTTGCTTCTGACATGGAAAAGAAATATGGACTTTCTTTCTCACCGTATAAGAGAAATAAATGTATAAAATCATCTAATTAATCAAAAAATAATTTTGCTTCAAAAATACGAAATTCTAATAAAATCAGTATCGTCAACTAGGAAATCTCCAAAGTCGAAAATCAAAATCAATAAATAAGAGAAACTACATGTCTGATATTCACTATATCATTTGTCTTTAATTTTGCAATTTCATAAATATTTAAAAAAAAATTTTAATTACCATAATTTGTCTTATCATATAATTTTTTAATGCTATTTAATCTATAAATAATAGTAATAGTAAATTTTCTCTATACATAATAATTATTAGTATTATTTGGTAATTAAATATAAATGTTATTAAATCCTCGAGAAAATTAAAAAAAGTAATTTTGCATGAAAAAGTATTAATCCTAGTAAAAAATTAAGTTATTTATAATTATATTTTAATATCCCTTTACATTCCTTTTTTTTCAGTTAAACTATATTTCTGAGATCATTATAAAACCTAATTACTTTTGAAATTTTGCATAAAAATTTTAAAACATATAAGACTTATAAACCCAATACGTAAATTCCTTAAATCATTTCGTTAAGAAAAATGCTAAAATCTCCGTAAATGTATTTACATAAGTTTAATGTTTTGAAATATCAAATTGTCAAATAAATTCGATTTAACTATTAACTTCTACTTTATTGACCCAACAGCCTTTGTTGGCCAAGGCCTTCTTCAGAATCACCAGGATTATACTGTTTTTCACTTTAGTTCTTTGAAATCTCCATGAATACAGTATACTCACCTTTGTCAGGGCCTGGCTCTGGTTTGCGTTCCTAAAGGTTAATTGAAAGGCTCCATTCAGCAGATGTGCCCAGCAAATTGGATGCGGTTTACTTTAATATAAAGGACAATATCTGCCTCTTTATACAGTCTTTACAACTCATGTCGAGGAAGATAACTCAATTCGGCAAATGTGTCCAGAAAATTTAATATAGTTTACTTTACGATAATGGTTTATATCTACCTTTTTTTATAGAGTGTATCTTATTACCAAATATTTGTGATTTAAGTGATCAATGCTTTTATGTATCCTCAAGAAATAAAGTACAGTGCGGACCACCCTGAATAACTTCTGATCCAATGATTGGATCTTGACTTTTTATGCTTCATTCTTAATAGTTCAAGATGGTGACCTCAGATATGTTAGTTAATTAGAGCAGACGATATTTTAAGTTACGAAATCAGACCCAAAAACGTACCAAAAACGTACCAAAACGGATTTCTCACCCCCAAAATATAGGGTTTAGTCGTTATCTGGGAAATATGGTCCCCATAGTTTGGTAAGGAGAGTGATCCAAAGTTTGGACACCATAATGTTAATTTAACTGCGTATTTCGTCATATCTCGAGAGGTTTTTAAGCGAATTGAAAAAATTTTTGTACCCAATTATTAATTCGTTTGTCCAAAGATAATTCCATGATAAAAATAAATTTTAATAAATAGTTATTATTATTTTTTTTATAATAGTTGAAGAAAATTTCAATGGTAAGGTATAAATTTTTTCTGCATCATTTTAATGTAAATTTACATGGTAAAATGCAACATTTGAACGAAATCGGTTAAATAGTTCCTGAGAAATCGAATTTTAAATATACGACTTCCTTAAAAATTAGTTTTTCAGGAACTATTCAAACAGTTTCGCTCAAATGTTGTATTTTTGCCTGTCATGTTAAATTAATGCTTTAAAATGGCATAAAAATTGTATATCTCACAATTGATATTTTTTTCGACTATTATTAAATGAAATAAAAATAATAAATATTTACTAAAATTTCTTTTTAACGACTATTAAATTGTGTGCAAAGTTCACGGGATATGGCAAAATATGCAAAAAGTAAAATTAACATCAAGCAGTCAAAACTTTGGATCGCTCTCCTGACAAAATATGGAGCCATATTTACCAGATTGAGATCCTTATATTTTGGGGGTCAGAAATCTGAACCAATCGAAAAACAGGTATGTTAATTCAGAAGAAGTACGTTTTTGTGTCTGATTTTGTAACTTAATATATCGTCTATACTAATTAATTAGCATATTCGATGTTACCCCTTCAAAACGTTAAGAATGAGTCCTAGAACGTGAAAATTGGATCAATTGATCAAAAGTTATTCATTGTGGTCAATTTTTTTAGAGCAGAGTACAACTCATTATTATATGTGTGGCCCCATCATACCATTGATATTTACTGAGTTCTTTTTCACGTACGTTACTTAAATAAACTTCTTTAAATACAATATTTGCAACCTAATCAGCTTGATTTATTGCTCTTTAAAAAATGTTTGTTTTTTTTAATTTCAAATATTTAAAAAACTACTCAAATAATATTTTACCGCTAAAATAAATTCAATTTCAATTAAAACAAGGGCTTATTTAACTAAGTTATCTCGTATATGACGTAACATTTTAGCTTATTATAAGCTGAAAATTCTGAAGCATAATGGACATCTTATAAAAAAAACACATTTGCATTAATGGTGAGAAATATTATGCATTCGCATGGCTAAATAAACTTTGATTTAGCAGACTTTAAATAACGGTTAAAGAAAGTTGTACTTATTTTTAAAGAAACCTTTTTATTTTTCAGTCAAACGTAACTTTTATCTATTTAATCCTTTTTCAATTAGAAGCAATGTCGTATTTTAAGTAGTGTTTAAATAAAACCCAACAGCTAGAACTTAAGTGAATTTCTGATTTTTCTTGTCAAACCATTAATTTTTTAATTGAACTCAAGAGAAATTGATTTAGATAGTTTCTAAAGTAATACTTTCTTTTAGTTTATTAAATTCATTTATCAATAAACTAAAGCCTTTAAATTAAATTTTACGTTGATTTGTTTTGTTTTTTTTTAAACATACATTGATTTTTTATCGGTAAAAGCTAAAATTTAGTGAAAAATTATAAAATGTAAAGGGAAATAAATGCCATTAAAGCAGTGAGAGATTTAACTGTCAGAAGTTATATTTTTAACTCATTATTAAGAGCTTTATTTTAAATCCTTTATTATCTAAGCTAAAAAAAATTATAATATCAAAATTTATAAATAAGGAAGCACTGGCATAAAGCTGATTTATAGATTATCACGGAAAAGTTTATTTTGATTCTTTATAATCAAGCTTTACTCCACTTTACCCAAATTTATAAATAACAAGGGATATATCCAAAAACAATATTTTCTGTTCACCATTGAAAAGATTCATTCAAATCATTTATAATCCGATTCAGTTCGATTAAAACTAAACTTATAAATACGAAAAATATATATCCAGAATAGAGATTTTTTTAGTCACCATTGAAATGTTTTTTTAATATAATTTATAATCTAAGTTAAAGTCCATTATCAATAAACTTATAAATAAGAAAATAATATATCTGGAGTCGAGATTTTTAGTTCATTATTGAAATGTTTATTTTACACCATTTACAATCTAATTAAGCTCCTCATCACGAATTTTATGAAAGAAACGATATATTCAGTAAAGGAATTTTAGCACATCATTTAAAAGTTTATTTTAAATAATTTATAATAAGTTAGGCATTATTATCACTAAACTTTTGAGTTTGCCTTCGTGGAGGAATTTTTGATGGAACTAACCTGCATTTGTGCTACATGGAGAGGAAGACCACGAGAACCTCCCACTGTTGTACTAACGGCAAAGAGACTCTAACCCATGATCCGTCTACCACTGAGGATATCTCACGTCAGCACAGTGGTCGGTGTAAATATGTAAAAATGTTGCTTTTATAAGAGCGCAGTTTTTTAACTATAGCAGTGGTTTCCATCTTTAAAATGTCATATTTCCGATACTGTGCCCGAACCATATAAATTCAGAAAGAGGCGAGTGTTTACAAACTACCCCTTAAATATTTGCTAACTGCTGGAAAGAAAACACGACACAAATCAATTTTACCGTTCTCGAATTATTAGCAAATAAACATCCAGGCAGACATTTGCTTTCATATAGAGAGGTGATGAAATTTATACCAATTACATTCTTAGCATAACTTGATATATATAAGGGCTTCAGATGTACCAGAAAAATATTAATATATATCTGGCAAATAATAAATGCAAATTAGTTGGGAATGGGGGTGTTCAAATGATTAAATTGGCATATTATTTGAATTTTATTAAAACTTAGATTTTAAAATAATTTTAAACCTCCGCCATATTATGGGGGAATTTTAAAACACCAAGCTAGAAATTTAATGGACGTGAAATATAAAGTAATCTCTAATTAATGCTGATTTCATATGTTTAAAATGGTTAAGTTTATAGAATATTATCAGAGTATATTATTGTAGTATATACTTATAGTATATTATAAAATAGTATAGTTAGTTTCAATGTTTAAAATAGTTAAATAAAGTCTGTTTTGCACTGTGATTTGATGCCTATCTTACACTTTGCGCACGATTTGAATTTTTTAACTTAAGCCGATTAAGATTGCTTTATTTGTAACACAATTGCATAAATTTCTTAACTATATTGTGAACTTCCTCTAATTAATTATATTTATAGTAAAGCAACATGCTCTCTTAATTCTGTATTCAAGGTACATTCGAGTTTTTTTTCCACTAGTTAGTAAAGTTTTTACCATTAAAACAAGTATGTCATGCACTTTTAAATGCATCGATAGTTCTTTTTTTAATCTTTGGGATTGTTTAGATTTAAAAATATATTAAGAAGGCGTAACTAATTACATAAATAGTATTGGGATATTTATTGAATACCACAATCTTAGAAACTTTTGATCGTGCTAAACCATGAAATCAAATTTTCTCGCCAAATACAACAAATTACGAGGACAGCATGCTATTTTTATTAGTGCTACGAGTTTGTAACAGTTATTTGTGAGTTTATCTTTAACCTGTGCTTTATACTCTACTTATAAAAATGGCACAAAATGTCAGCATGAAGAAATGCCAGAGTTTTTGGAAAATTAAAAGTGTCAGCGATTTTATTATTTAAAACTAGTTCTAATCCTTTACTGTTTGGAATAACAAAAATATACAAAACCTGATACGAATTTTTACATTATTAATTAATAACTTTTTAATTTATAAACTTTTGAGAGTGTTAAACCAGGATATAAAATTTTTCTCGCCAAATACAAACAATTACGAGGACAACATGCCATTTTCATTAGTGCTACGAGTTTGTAACAGTTATTTGTGAATTTTTCTTTAACCAGTGCCTTATACTCTACTTATAAAAATGGCAGAAAATGTCAGCATGAAGAAATGCCAGAGTTTTTGGAAAATTAAAAGTGTCAGCGATTTTATTATTTAAAACTAGTTCTAATCCTTTACTGTTTGGAATAACAAAAATATACAAAACCTGATACGAATTTTTTCATTATTAATTAATAACTTTTCAATTTATAAACTTTTGAGAGTGTTAAACCAGGATATAAAATTTTCTCGCCAAATACAAACAATTACGAGGACAACATGCCATTTTCATTAGTGCTACGAGTTTGTAACAGTTATTTGTGAGTTTTTCTTTAACCAGTGCCTTATACTCTACTTATAAAAATGGCAGAAAATGTCAGCATGAAGAAATGCCAGAGTTTTTGGAAAATAAAAAGTGTCAGTGATTTAGTTATTTAAAACTAGTTCTAATCCTTCACTGTTTGTAATCACTAAAATATACAAAACCTGATAAGAATTTATTATTTTTAATTAATTTTATTTCAATGGATAAGAGTTCGCCAAATTGCCGAATTCTTTTAATGTGTTTGGTAATTTTTTAAACCTGTTATTTTTTTTAAGCCCAGATCGATAGATTAAAATTCAACAGGCTAGATTTTAAAATTTGCTTCGAGTTTAGGACACTCGAATTGTGACTTTATTTTGCTTTGCGAAAGGACTTCAGAAACTATACCTTGATAGAACTTTTAAATGAACCATTTTTCATACAAATGATTCCTTTTTAAATAACATTACACCAGTCCATGACTCACTTAAAATATAACGTGATTCAGAACACCACATTTAAGCTACAACAAAATTTAAAGCATATTATGGTAAAATATACTAGCATATTATACTAAAATATACTAGCACTTTTTATGGTAAAATATACTAATACTTTAGTCTTAATTTCTGAATATGCACCTCACTGTTCTCGATTTTCATATTAATTTCAACCATTTGATATTCTACTTTTTACATAAAACTCTTTTGAATGCTTGAAATATCTCTATATTAAAAAATCTTGTGCCCGCTGCTGTTTTGGGTGTTCATCTTGATGTTGCATTTTGTTTTGGTAGGCAAAAACTATTTGACTTAGGCACTTGAAATTAGGAATGTGCGTAGAAAAATGTATACAGGAAGCAAAATGAAATTTCTAAAAAAAATTAATATCCAATAATTATTTCGATAAATATTAACTGTTAAACTTTTAGCAAAATATACCATTCGGGCTGCTGTACAGGCCGCATGAATGAAACTACAGAGTTGAAATTTGATATGCTGAAAAGGTCATGATTGTTTATGATGTTAACATAGAGTATTTCTTGAAATTTAAATTTTTTTGAAATTACTCAGTTTTTTACTTCAGTTTTTTTTTAAAGCTATTTATCCATTGTTGTAAATGAAAATTTATACTTTTTTCACAAGATATTCATTTCTTTCGTTTATAAACGCGTGCTTAAGCAATGTCAATTCAAAAATTGCAAAAAGAGAGAGAAATTATCTGTTGCCAGATATAAATATTAATACTTATAGTGGATTTTAAAAATAAAAAACTTAATAAATAGCTATAAAAACCGTTCCCTATTTAAATTTTTATAAGTCTCGTCAACACGTAAAATTAGTTCACATTTATCTCTTCTTGTTAAGTCAAACAATTAATATTCTTTAGGCTAATGTTTTCTAAGAGCAGAAATTCCTTAGACTTATTTTTTATATCTAGAAAATCGTTTATTTCGTTACGATTAGCGTATTATGCCATGCTTTTACATAACATATTATATTTTTACATAAAGCTACAATAATTGTGGATTTTGAACACAAAATATGTGTTTTTGAGAAAAATATTGATGTTTAGGGAAAGAAAAAAAAATGATGAATAAGTAGCAGTTACGTGGATTAGTGAGTGGAGTGTGTATGAAACGGATACTTCTTGAGTTATAAAAAAAGATAAATAGATCAATAAAACTAGTAAGGTTAACTAATTTTTTTTTTAAATTTCAGTTTGCAAATTATCTTTTAAAATCAATGTATAAACCAATAATAAAACTAATGAGACATTTTAAAACAGTTTTGATTTACTACCTGCAAATAAATACTTCAAGCTTACCTTTTAATGAAATCAACCATTAACTTTCAAACCATTACATTTTATACTCACAAAGTACTAAAAGAACAAAGGCAGAGTTTTATAGCTTTAATCCTTTAAAGGCATTCAATAAATTCTGAAAATACAACCTAAATCACTTCTTTTAATGCACTGAAAACTGATGTAGTGCTTTTTTATGTTACATTTTAAAGGCGAACGTTTAAAATTATTCTTATAACTGCAAAAGTGTTAACAAGGTTCCTATTACATTTCATAAATTTAAGAGAGATTCTTAAAATGGTGGCAGAAGTATATAAATTTTTGATATACATAACCGCTTATCCTTTTCAATTACGTCTCGTATATTTTTTATGCAAGAAAAAAAAATGATTAAAATATTTTTCATACAAATATTTATTTTTTACTTTAAGCTTTTTTAGATCAAATTAACTATTCCCTTTAGAAGTAATTAATTATCCTCAATAATCGAGGCATTCCGTTGGTAAACTTGTTCGATATTTTCCAATTCCATATTTTATTCCAATTGCACTGAATTTGTTCTCACATTGAATCAACTTCAAAATTGTTAAATGAATCTCCTAACATTAAGTTTATGAAGCAGTGATTAAAACTTTGTTCTAAAATACATGTTTAGGGCTATTGTGCTAAAAAGATTACAACACTAGAGTTTGATAGAGGAACTGAATAGTTTGATACAGTTTACGGAATTACTTTTGCAAGAAACAGCTACGTGAGTTTTAAGGTATTTTGTATGTTTTTGGTGAAAATTAAAGGAAAAATAAATATGTATTCAAATCATTGAGCGGTGATGTAGTTTAAAAATACTTAGAATAAAAATCATTTACCTAATTTTCACTGTTTTCTTGGGTTGGAAGTCCTTTTTAATACCGATTTAACTCAACTGCTGAAAGGGTAGAGACGGGGTGTTAAATATCTAAAAATGCTTTTAATCTTTTTTATTTAATATTTATAAGTAAACTGATAGTGAATACTAACTATAGTGGACACTATCTTTCTAAGCATGAAAAGTAAGGCATTTATATAACCACAATTTAAGACATACGCTAAGAAATAAAGTATGGTCTAAACTATCAGAATTTAGAAAATTTACCGTGTTTCTGGCTGTACAAGATCTCCATAAAGCTCGGTAATTTTTATAGAAGTGCTTTGACAATAATTTTGGAAAAAATAAGAAAATATGGTTTTATAACTTGGGGAAAAATTTGGTAAGTGAGTAAAATGGGATAATTTTGTCTTGCTTACTTGGAGCATAGCTTAAGAACCATTTATTAGGTTAAGTTTATTTTTCGATTTTGTATTTTCTACAAAAGGTGTGGTAATAAGAACTATAACTTTAAAACCCGGAATTTCCATTAAACCTTTAAATATGAACGAAAAAATTACCATATGTTTAAATACGGTATATTGTGAGTTTTATTTCCAGAGTTAAAGTTTTTTTTTTACCAAAAATATTTCATTACCATACAATACGTTAATTTTAACAGAATTTTTTCCTCCATGTAAGGTGTACATATTTCAGATTTTCGATTCATTTTTTCTAATAACATTATTATGCAATTACACCTGTGCACAATTCTGGAACTCAGCAAGAATTCTACAAGTCTTTTTTGAAAGACAGTTTAGTATTATACATTTGTCTGCTTTTCGATTTCGGATAAATACCTTTACGTTAAAAAAGCATCATTTAAATTAGTTTTAATAAAATCAAATTTCAAAAAAATTAAAAGCGGACGTATTGCAGCTTTAAGTTCATTTCTCAAAATCACAAATCGCATAACTTTATAGCTTTACCTTTTTGAGATAATATTATGCAATTTCTTAAAAAAAACGAGCACTATTTCACCTAATCTTATGAAACGACTTCCTTATTTTCAATCTTTTCAGAAGGGTATAATGCTTTCGATGATAGATATAGTGCTTAATATGATATAAAAGTACAGTGCTTAATATGATAGTCTCTAACGTCAAAAGTTTAAGCACACAAAAAATCAAGAAAGCGCAAATCAAAAATTTTACCTAAAGTACAATATGGCGGAGGAGATCAAGATGGCTTCTTAATATTACTTGTAAAATTTCATTAAACTTTGAAATGGAATATGCTTAAATGGGTTTCGTGATGATAAATAACTGTATATCAAACTTAACGCTTTTGTTTAAAGAAAAAAGTTTTCCTCTCAAAGGATATAATTCATTAAAAACAAAGCTACTGAAAGTTTTGACGTAAAATATGTTTTGTGTGAATAAAACTGAATGGTTTTGAAACTGCAGCTTATTTTATCTTTACTATAAATAAACTGTAAACAACGAACACGCCTAAGGATCTTAAAAATATTAAACTGTGCAAAAGCTCACGCGAGTAAAAACATACGAGTTGCAAAGAAGTATCAGTCATAAATTAAACAAAGTTCCATTTGTGTTAGTTTGTTTTGGATCAAAACTTAACTCTAGGCATTTTTCAGCAGAGAAGAGGTGATGGGAGGAGGGCAATGGCCTCCGGCATGCAATCGACGAATTAGTACACAAAAACTTTAAATCTATTACACGATTATCTGAATAATTTCTATTATGAAATCCGATTTTTTTATTATGTAAATACATGGCTTAATCAAAGTATTTTATGAAAAATAAAGTTCGAAATTTTTACAAAATTAATAGTGAATCATAAAGAATCATGCATATCATATAAGCACGTGCATTATAATCATAAAATTTTGTATCGCAAATTTAATTTGTTTCTCTTACGGGGCACAAAAACGCGGGAATTTCGTTATCCAAATTGGCAATACTACAGTCTTCTATAATAATACATTTTGTATGGTTCTGTTGAATAATCAGCAATACGTTAAGTCATTATTTAGTTTTATTTTTTAGATAGTCTTAGGTGATAGTTATAGTAGTGTTGAATAGTTAGTTATACGTTAAGTATTTATTTAGAAGAATTTTTTTTTTTTTAGAGAAATACAATCTTAGAAATAATTATTTAGATTCATCAGTGATCCTTTCTTAAATATCTGTAGAAATTTTAAACATAAAAAGCACTAGAGATGGAAATAATTTTAAGACTTCTGTTGGATAGATTTAAATAGATTACTATAATTCAATACCTGGAGAAGCACGACAGCATCATGCACATCTCTTGAAAATTGTTAAAATCGAAATCAAAGTACTTCCGCGAGGGCAACAGCTAGTTAAACTAAATGCTGTTTGCATTTTAAAAAAACAGCATGAGCACTTACGTAAAATATACTCAGTGGTAGACGGATCATGGGTTAAAATCCCCTTGACGGACCATGGAAGGTTTTACTCTCCGTGTTACGCAAATGCAGATTAGACCCATTGAAAAACCCTCCATGAAGGCTTATTCTTCCCAATGCTTTTTACCAAAAATCCATTTTTAATTTAAATTTTACGGTACGCACAATTTAATATACCGTAATTTTTATACAGTAATATTTACTGTAAAATCACTGAATTTCTGTAATTTAATAAATATTACTGTACAAATTACGGTATAAATGAATTTCATGAATACTGCACCCAGGATGCCAGTACTCTTTTACTGTAATTTGATTTGTAATTCCCGGAATTTTTTACAGTCTGCGAGGAGAACCGGCTTTCAGACTTTTTGATTCAATTCTATCCAGGATTTTTTTCCCTTAACATCTTAACATCATTTTTGCAAACACTCAGATTTGATCAAAATTCTAGGCGAAGGCCGGGATAGCCTGGTCGGTAGGGCGCTGGGCCCATATCCAAGAGGTCGTGGGTTCGATCCTCGCCGGCCGAAGACTCCCCGTGTAGTAAATGGTGACTGATGCATGTTAAATCTGTCGAGTATCAAAGTCCTCCATGTTCCCATAACAAATCAATACCTCTGGGGGTACTGATCCAGGAGTTTCCTTGTCTTCTGAATTGGTTCAAAATTACAAGGCTACGGAGTTGAACATTAGTAGTCATAAACCCATGAAATTGGGTCGGCTGTTCAACGACGGTTATAAAATAAAATAAAATAAAATATAAAATTCTAGGCTTATTTTCTCAATTTAATTACTTTATTTTGCAAAAATTATTTTTATTTTATTCAAAGTGAACTTGATTTGAAAATTAATATAAGAGAAATTGAGAGTTAACATCAAAACGTGACAGCACACGAGCAGGAAATTGTCTCATTCTGTAATCTGGTTGGTTTATAGACTTTAAATATTTGAGAGCGCGTTGTTCTTAATTGCAGTGCTACATTTTTACTAACCATTAAGCGTCATCTACTTAACTGTTTTTTTAGTTGCAGACACCAAATAATTAATTTTCTATTTAATTCAAATCTTGCGTAAGTTTTCGGACACCTTTTAGAATTTTTTTCTTAAAAAAACTACAAAAAATATGCAAGAAATATGCATAATTTAGAGTCGAAATTAAACCTTAGGTGACGTAAACTAGCTTTTCAGCGATAAAATACGACCTTAACGAATTTTTGTAAATCATTACTACAGAATGCAAGATAAAAAATCTGTTGTTTTTTTCGTATAAAAATTAGAGTGGTTGACAATCAGAAATAATTTCATTCAACAAACAAATTCGTTTTCTATTTTTAAATGAGGTTTTAATAATAATTCGTCACTAATTAATCCTTTTGTCTATATTCTTGTTTAAAACTCAATTAGACAGACAGCTATTGACATAATTTTTTAAATGAAAAATGTACATTAAGACCGATGATTATGAAGCACCTTGTACAAGAACTTCAATACTAATTAGTCCCTTCAAGGCGATCATGACAAAATTATCACTATCAAGGATGCAAAAATACATTAATTTGTATAAAAATTATAAATCTAAATATTGAACGTTTTAGTATCTATATAGACATTTAAAATAAAAATATCACTTTAACAGGACTAATTCTCCATTTCTAAAACCTTCAATTTCGTCGAAACAGTGTCTGCAATTTTAATTTAAGAATGAATGCATCGGTTACTAGTATTTTCTGCATTTTTGAATCATATAAACTCTTTTTTAAACTTTACTTAATCATAGTTTACTTAGTCGAGCTAGAGAGTTGACACATTGACTTTACATTTTAAGGGATTATGGTATTTCTTTAAATAAACATAGCTCTTTTACCATTTCAGAAAAAGGCAAGAATGTTTCAATCTGTAGAACTAATTAGGTTCGAAGATATATTTAAATGTTTGCATTTCAGCGATATTAATGGCAACGTACCAATTTTATAGTATTTCAGATTATTTTATAGAGCAATAAAATAAATTTGATCTCGATTCTAAATCTCACAAAATTTAATTTATTACTGATTACACTGTTTGAAAATTTAATTTAGTTTTAAAAATTTAATTCACTTGCTATCAAATTTGAATGTGGTGGAATTACATAGATTTCTGTGTCTTCGAAACATCAATGAGAATATTAATTATTTTTCAGAAAATTTACCTTTAATAGTTGTAATAAAATATTTAATTTCGATTCGTAATCTTTGATAAAATTTCTATTATACATTAATGAATAAATAATTAAAGTAGTCTATAAAATGCTGGGTATTATTTCAATTCAATACAATTTTAAGGTTTCTAATTCAGTTTAAGAAAAAAAAAAATTACAAACATTACAGTTATGCTTTAAATAGATTTCATTATTATGTAAAAATTTACTGTATCTTAACCATTTATTTCAAAGCACATTCTACACAATTTGTTATTGTGCAGAATGTGCATTGTATTTAACACATTGCAATGTATAATTGTGATGTACATTTGTTTTAACTGGTATCAAAAGGAAATTCAGCATTTTGGGGGATGTTTGGCGCTTTATTATTTTATTTATATCTTCTGTTCTTTATTTAGAAACAATAACTTAACCGAAAAATTTAGAAGTTAAAAAAAACAACAGAAAAGAAAATAAACTGCAAGTGATATGTATAATATTTGATTATCATTATTAACTATTTCTAATAGCTATATGCACTCATAAATAATAACAAACTAAAAAAGTTTCCAAATTGTCTCACACAAATTAAACTAAACTTTTTTCAACAGTTAGTATTTTATGCTACGAAATTATCTATACGAAACCTGTTGTCTATTTCACATTGGCTTGTGCTCGGAGTTATAAATTATTCAAAACATAAGTTCGGATAAAAAAATTTTAACGAATCAGAAATGTAACACGATTAGAAAATAACGTTTAAGATAGAAATAAAAAATTAAAGTCAAACGATTTCACGCTACCAAAAAATATATAAAATGCAGATTATAAAAGAACTTTTGAATTTAGTGGTTAAAATTCATCCTATTTTATAATTTTATCTTTTAAATTCATTATTTTAAAACGTAAATAGTTTCCGATTAAGAAAAAAAAAGTTTGAGAGAAAACTTCAATAGCCAACACTGCTCTTCATCTGCTAAATGAAGTTAACACGGCGACTCATTCATGATAAAAATTTTAGATTTTATTTATTCACAACAAAGCAAAGTAAACTTTATATTCGATTTCAAAACTTAAAATAATTATCGAAAAAAATATATAGCCCGATTGTTGAATAACATTTTAGGTTCCATCCTTGAGGTCGCTAAAAACAATGCATTCAAATTTTAATTGAAAACCAAACTAGTTTTAGTAATTATAATCCGACTTATTTCAATTTTAAATCATCAGATTCTGACAAAGTTGTTTTCTTTATTATAATTAATACATTTTGACAGGATTCAAAAAATATATATGGATAGTAATAATTTTAGAATTTGAAAACTGAAAAAGTTTCAAAATGGTTCAAATTGTTCTTTTTAATAAATAGTAATTTATTAATTAAATTAAAAAATAATTAATGATGAAAATATATAGCAATGCTCTCAACCGACACGATTATATCCGTGAAAGGTGCTTTCTGATATTGTACAATATCACCGAAGCAAAATATGCAAATACAATTGTAAGAGGAGCTAAAAAGAAATGAAACCACCTTTATTTGCTAGTGGAAAGAAATAAAATTATACTAATATTCTTTTAAAATTTTTTAAAATTTTCTGTTTTATTTCAGTTTCGTATTAGATCCATAGGCTAATGTAAAATTTCTTGAATATTTACAATTCTAAAAGTTACAGTTAATATTTTTAGGACAATTTAATAAAGTGATTTAAACTTCATCTTACAAACAAAAATTAACAACATTTTTAAATTTAAAGAAATATATTCATCACGTATACATATTATTATATGAAATATAATTTACAAAAAAAGTAGAATTGGAAGCTATTTGTTGAAAAGCTATTACTTTCACCTGGTCAGAAAAAAATGTTTTATGCATTACCGCGTTTGAAACTTTCAGATTGGTTATTTACGGGTTCGTAGAGCAGAAACATATTCAATATATTTTCTCGACACATTTCTAAAGATTTAACCATATACTTTACAGTTTACGTGGTTATCTAACTATTCTAAAAAAAAACTTTTTTTTTCAACAAAATATGGTGAGATGCGAACAAATTTTAACGTTAATTGGCTTCTAAAGCCATTATCTTTTAATCCCGCGGACATTTATTTTTACAGTCTTAAACTGGATTGGAATTTGAATTTTTCTCAAAATCACTTTTTAAATGATTCACAATCAACATTAGTCTTTATTTACTATTTTTAGGCTTTACTTACTTCGGCTTAAGTGGTACATATTTATGATAACGATTGTATGAATTTGCTTTTTAGTTTCTCAGATTATATTTTAGTAAAACTAAATATACTTAAGAAATTATAATTATATGATGGGAAGCATATAAATTTGTCACTAAAAGCAAACTGATACGTAGTTTGAAAATAATATTAGTATTGAAACTTTAGAAGTGAAAATATTATATCATGTATTAACTATTTTAAGCTGCATGAAAACTCTTAAGTTAGTGTGAATGCAAGCTCATAAATTATCATCAGAAAGTTAGCAATAAATTATAAATAAGAGAATAATACACATTTAAATTCTTAAAAATATTTTTGTTTTATTTTTAATATTTATTAGATACTAGTGGGCTCCACCCCTTCTTTTGAAATGCGTTCTATCGTAAAATCTTAAGAATTTATATCAATTATTAAAATCTTTAAAACTAATTCATCTATAAAAAGTAAAAATATTTTGACAATAAGTTATAGAATTTAAAAAAAATTCATATTTAAATACATGGTATCCAATCGGAAAAACTTTCTTAAAAGCACAATTATAACTTTTAGAACTTTAAGCTATTACTGTAAGGATGTCCAATGACCTAGGTAATAGAAAGTTGAAATAAAATAAACGACATAAAATAAAAAAGCTTTCATAAACTAAACATTAATTTTATTGTTAAGAAACAAAATAGCACATCTAATACTTATTTTTCAATGAATAACAATAGCAATGAATAAAATTATTATTATTGAACTTGCATAAGTATAAATGAAACATAATACAGAACACTTTCTTCGTTAATATGAACTGTTCATTTTTGACCTTTCAATGCGTTACAAAGTTAGAGCTCAGTTTGTTCCGTTTTTGTTTGTCCTCTCGAGAAAAAGGATTTTCATTTAGAAATTTGTAAACATTTACGTTTACACTTTCATGTTTATAGCATCTCACAAGAAAGGAAAAAAAAAGAAAGAAAACAAAATTCATGGCTGTAAAATTTCAAGAATAAAATTAAATGTTTAGGTAAGAAACTGCAACATCGGTTAATATCTTCCGTTCACGCGTCGTACTTAAAGTTGATAAAAATTTGAAAAAACGACGTGTTTTTTTTTTTTTTTTCAAATTAAGTTAGTTCATTTGCGCAACGTTTTGGGGAAAAAATAAGTTCATAATTTTTTTTTTTTTAACATTCACTTAACTTGTTATCTTAATTCTAAAAAAACCTAGAACTCACTACGCGAAGATGGTTACTTAACGAGTTCCCCCTGCATTCTACCTAACAAACTATCCACATTTTTAATGTGGTATTTACAACTACTTAAAGATTTTAAATGCGCTAATATTCTTTAACTTACTGTTGCATTGTTAAAAAAAAAATTTCATATCTACTATATGTGATATTTTCCACAAATGAGAAGCAGAGGATCTTAATTGATCACAAATGATGAGGCACAGATGAATTTAGTGCTGTTCGTACGCATTCTTCTCTAGCTTCATGTTTTATTAGAAGCCTTTGTCACAAGTTTGACACACCTTTTAACAGCCTAGAAGAGACAGAGAAACTTTGGTATTTCTCTGATGTGCATGGTGCCAGAATTGAAGAGTGATTCAATATCTTTACTTTAGTCTTGGCTCATTTGGGGTGGATTAATGATTTCAAATAGTCACAATTAATGATTTCAAAGTATGCTTGAAATTTTATCATCAGAAGTACAAAATTTGATTTTTGCTCAACAAACTATTTCACAACTTTTTGGACAGATATTACTTATTGTTACTTAAATATACCAATTTCGAAATTCAAAATATTTGAAATAGGGGAGTTTTATTTTATATCGTATGGAAAATTAAAATTTCATTTTTTTTTACGCATTTTGAGTGCCATATCACAGAGAAAAAAATTTTGTAAAATTACCGTATTAATATTCCCTTACAGAAATAAGGCAATATTTCTAGCCCAAAAAAAAGTGGTTAATAAAAACAAAATTTGTTCTGCATTTAAACCATTCATTTGATAACTTCTCAGTTCATATGGTAAAAGTTCTTCTGATTCTTTTGAAATTCTGGTTTTCAAAATTATAGTTCTTATTACCACGCACTGAGTAAAAACTGAAAAATATAAACTGATTAAATGGTTTTTATACCATTCTCTAAAGTATCCTAATAAACTTATCAAATTTTAAAACAATTACCACACTTTATCACACATTATCAAACCAAATTTTATTTTAATATTACCAAATTCATTACTAAGGTGCTTCGGTAAAAATTTCTGAGTTTTTTGGTGATTCCATAAAGCCAGAAACACAATAACTTTTTCCATATTCTGGTATTTTTTCCAAAACTTTTTTTCCTAATGTTGTTATAAACTTTATTAGAATACTTGGTGTCGAAATGTTTTAAAAAAGTTGTTTTCTTAAAATTGCCGGGTAAGATACTTTTAAAAAAAAAAATCAACTATACATAAAAGTGTATTTTAATTCTTATATACTAGATTGATTTTTGAAACTCAAATAACTACTTATATCATTTGTGATTCGCTAAATCACAAAAATATGACTTTTAGAATCAAATCATTTTTAAGACCAATAGTAACCTCTACTAAAATAACGAACGTAGATTATTAATGAGGATTATTAATAAATAATTTATAATAAGCACATATAGATGAGAAAAAAAAGTTTCAAATAAGTACAAAAATTTGAAAAGAAATGTAGTTCGATACACTCGGCAAATAGTTTGTTGATAGCGTTGCAACATCAATCAACCACAAAAAGATACTCGTTAAAAAAAATTATGTTGGTTGCTGCAGAACTAGCAGGTCATAAAGGGTCCAAAAAAACGGGGGATCAGAAAGCGTGTGAGAAGCTTCGAAAAGGCGCCTGATTGGGGAAAATGAATAACATCAAGTCGAATCTTTAATATTGAAATCTTGGACAACCAAAGGCTTCACACCGGTATTGAACAGAATCTCGCAGGCATTAGAGAACTCTTGTTGGTTCCCTGAAGACTACAGATGCGACGCTAATTTGGTGTGGCAAAACCTAAAAAGTAAATCACTCCCTTGATAACTTCTTACTGATTCTGTGAGATTGCCAATCGTATTTTCTTGCTAAAACTATCAGCCTGATCTGCGTTCGAATATTCCTATATATATATATATATATATATATATATATATATATATATATATATATATATATATATATATATATATATATATATATATATATATATATATATATATATATATATATATATATATATATATATATATAAGTTCAAAGTGAAGATAAAACAAAGGTAAATTACAGACAAATTAAAAAAGGGGGTCGAATAATAATAATAATAAACAACTGGGGAAAGAAAAAAAAAGAATTAATTAAAAAAAAGAATTAATTTAAAAAAAAAAAAAAAAAAGAGGAAAAAGTTTTTTTAAAAACCGGAAAATAAAAGATATAATCTTTTCATCAGCCCACACGATTATATCCGAAAAAGAGTGCTTTCTAATATTGTATCAATATAGCCAAAACAAAATATATCAATACAATAGTGTGGGGAGCACTCAAAAAAATTTTTTACAAAAATTACGGCAAATAAAATAAAGCACAATAAGTAAAAATAACACATAAAAACAGAAAATAAAATAAAAAGGAAGAGCAGAACAAAACAAAATCTATAAAGCGAGTAGCGAAAAATAATGAACTTACATGAACGGGAAATTTTTCAAGAATGATTTAAAGTGTTTACGTAACAAGATTGCCAGATTGCAAAATATGAAAACTTTGAAAACAAAAGCGCAAATTGAGAGTAACTAGAGGAGTTTAAATTGCGTTCTTGCTACATTACTGAAGTGCGTTAGATTTGTTAGTTACCAAGGATGGACCAGAAAACTGATGTACGCGAGGTAATATTAAACTGGATAATTTAAAGAATTTGACTATTAATAATTTTAGAAAATAAATATTTATTTAAGAAAATATATATATATATATATATATATATATATATATATATATATATATATATATATATATATATATATATATATATATATATATATATATATATATACTGAAAACGAAACAGTTAAGAGGCACTGTCTCTTTCTAATTTTGCATTGCGTGTTATTTGAAATTATAACACCAAATTGAGCATTAGTAGAAACTGTTAAAGGGTGAAGCTAAATCTATTACTAATAAAAATGAGTAAGAAATAGAAATTGCATACCAAATTTTGATCGCTAATAAATGTTACTGAAGAACCAATTAAAATCTGAATTTATCTACATGAGTACTAAAGTAAGTTCATAAAAAAAAACACTTATTCGACCAATTATTTTGTATGGCAGGGAGACTTGGGCGCTTAATAAAGCGGAAGAAAATAAATAACTCGCTTTTGAAAGATAAATCCTTCCGTCAATCTATGGAGAAGGGAAAAAAATCATTCATGGTGAAGTTTATATAACCATGAAGTGTATAATAAATATAGATAATCGAACATTTTGAGAGTTATTAAGTCATACTGGATCAGATGGTTGGGACATTTTTATCGCCATGAAGATTCTGATCCAGCTAAAAAACTAACATTTTCAAAGATTGAGAATACAAAGAAGCGAGGGAGACCGGCAGCAATAAGACTGAACTGTGTAGAGGAGGATCTAAAAGTAATAGGAGTGAATAGACGGAAAGATCTAGCTGCAAGTCGAATTGTCACGAAGAGGCAAACTGAGAAACCCTTGGCCTGCACTTGGCTGAAGTGCTTTCAAAGAAGAAGTTAAATCTAAATTCCAAAAATTGTGAATGCACCAAAATCATGGGCATTTACTCCATTTTTGAATAATTTTCGCCAAATTTGGCATGCATTTGAAAACCACCAAATGACTACGGTTGATATTGTTGATAATTCAAGCACGAGAAGGTGAGAGTTTGTTTTCTCCACGCATGATGTTGAACAACAAAATGAAAGAAACGTGTTATAACATATACAAGTATGCTTTTTATTTATATAATAAAGATACATAATAAAATATGATAAATTAATAAAATCTGTCAATTGTACTAAATAATTTTATAACCTTTAATTTTATTCGGCTTTGGTTTTGTTAAGACTTGTTCAAATTCATATAAATATTTCCTTTGTACTTTGTATATGTTTGATCAACAAACTCTACCTATTTTTAAGCAATATTGTACATACGCATACGAAATTAATTATTCTTAATTTATATTGCAACATAAAAATAACTTTTCTGACTCTCATTTGTATGATATGTTACTGTAATTATAAATTTAAGTGTTATAGAATAACAAAAATGGTAGTAGTTATTTTACGCCAAGTAGTGAATTTACGTTAAGTTGTTTTATTAAGTGTTATTTTACGCCAAGTAGTGAATTTACATTAAGTCATTTTATTAAGTGTTTTACGCCAAATAGTGAAGCACCTAGATCCAAGAATTATCTATGGCGTTTCACTATACCACTTTGCTGTACCACTATTTTTTAACTATGTTAAGTAGTTACCACTATTTTTTAGAAAGTCGGCGCTTCTTCTTTCTCTGGAGAAAGTAACTTTCTGCAATCAGATAACAGCTTCTGCGTCCACTTTAACAGTCGCGTTGTTCGCCATATGCTTTTCGACCTCACAATGCATTGTAAAAGTTTTCTCAAGTTATATCACATTTTGATTGTTGAGACCATCAATTTTGTAGCACCCTGCTACAAAATTGATGGTCTAATCTGGGTCTGATTGATGGTCTGATGGAAAAAAGAAATCTTTAATAACAGCTATTATTTTAATGTAGTACTTATTTTTTAAAAAAAAATTATAAAAAAAACTAAAATAAAAAGAATTTTAAATAATTCGAATATAATTATCCAAACGAACATTTATGCCCTAATAGTTACAAAAAAATATTGAAAATAACTATTTTAAAGCGGCTGTTAATAATGAGCGAAATGACAAAGATACAGTGTAATTTTCTTTAACGCAGGCATGGATAAAATATACATTTATAACTTTAACTAACGTGTTTTCAAAACATTCATTATCAGATACTGTAGCAAGCGTCATCATTAGTGTCGAAGTGATTAAAGCGTTTTCTGCTTAAAATAAATATTTCGTAACTTTAAGTTTTCTTAGAACCGGAAAGAACGTTTGACTTACAGAAACAAGAAGGAGAAGAGTTTTCTACTTCTAGTAAAGCAACAATAATAGAAGTGGAGGAAACAATATATAAATATAGATATTAAAATAAATACATTTTCTCTAATTATCGGATTTTCATTTATTAACTTGCACTAGTAATGTTTCAAGAAGTAGACTTTAATTATGGTTAATACCTAGTGCAGACGATATTTTAAATTACGAAATCAGTCACAAAAAGCAGTCGTCTCTGAGACTTAAATCGTTCGAAGAAGCGTTAATAATTGTCTGGGAAATACAGTCTTAATAGTAGCCGAAAATTTGAGCCTTTAAATGTTAATTTTATTTCGTTATTATTATTATTATTTTGCACTTATCTCTAAAATTATGAATCAAGTTAAGAAAAATGTTAAATGCAATAATAAAACACTCTCATCTGAAAATATCTCAGTATAAAAAAAATAATATTTTTTTCTATTTTTTAATTAATGTAATAAAGTGAATAAATCAAATTTTTACATCTTCTTATTCTATGTTATTTAAAATGACATAATCCAACATTAAACTTTATAAATAAAGCGTGAATTGATCTGAAAGTATATGGCTTCATTTTCTGTGCTGATTTTATTTAAAATATTTAGAGTGACTTTGATCATCCAAAAATAATGTTATTTCCATTTTACTAAAATCAATCTTAATCTATACAGTTGAAAATGGCTATCCCAAAAATAACAAATTTTGATAATTAAGCGTTGCTATTGCTTTATATATTCATACGTATACTCTTTCAAATTATTTTTGACGCGAGCATGTATAATCTACATGCATGATATGATTAAATTTCGGTAAATGTTATAGGAGTATTTGCTACTTTACAATTTTATTGGATCAAAAATTATATTCATCTAGAATTTTCTTTGCACTTTTTAAAATAGTCATCTTAGATTGATCTTGTCAGGTAGGCTTAATCAAACTCAATGCGTAGTTCAATCTGAACCCAAGTATGTATGTATTCAGCTTACGTTTTTGCAAAAACAAAAAACAAAAACTGAAAACATAATAAAGAAAAGATATTATCTATATATATATAAAGATGTAAAGCTATAAAATATATATATATATTTTATAAGATATATATATATATATATATATATATATATATATATATATATATATATATATATATATATATATATATATATATATATATATATATATAAATGAGAGAAAAAAAAATTTATTTCCCTATCAATGAACAACATACTTGGAATATTTCAAACAGTTAAGGTTTTTCAGCGGAATAATAAAATTCAAAGCACGTTGTACTCGCAGACAATTCCTGATTTTTGTTTGTTTGTAAAGCTCGATAAACTTTTTGATTTGCTTAAAACTAAAGGCTTTGAAAAAAGTTTTTGAATTGCATACTGTTCCTAAATTTTTATGAATATTCGGAAGAAAAATTACATTTGACTAAATATCCTTGAAAAAAATCAATCTTATTGTCTCAAATAAACTTTTTTTGGTTTTTTACATTTTTAAATCGTCAAACCTGTTCCAAATTTAATTTTTCTCAACACAACCTTTTTTCTCTTAAATTTTAAATATCCAGCTATATCTAGTTAAATACGTTGTTAAAGATAGTTGGAATTCAAATAGTCGAAAATAAAATTAAAAAACTCCATTTTTCTGTAGGCAAATTGTTTTTAATTATTGTTCTATTTGGGCAATTCAAAAAACATGTAAGGTACCTATTTGAAAATAGGATTAGCGAATAGTTTAATGTGAAAATATCACTTTAGAAAAAAAGTGTGACACATCACTATGCTGTTTCTAATAAGGTCGTGAATTTGGAGTTACATGGTTTGGAGTTACATGGAGACAAATAGTTGGAATCTAACAAAATATTTGAGTCAGAGACCAACAAAATATTGATTTGCTCGACTCCGATTCCGGCAGGTTTGAAATCAGGTCTCTAGATTAAATGAAGAAACGACATTTTAGTTTTTGTGAAAAATATTTAGAAAAATATTTATGTGAGCAAGAATTTACTGTACAATGTGACAGTTAATTTAAACTAAAATTTTTCACAAATTTAATTTATTGCAATTGAACGCCTTTGAGCCTGTGTTTAGTTGAATTACTATTTTATTATGCGATATAATATTTTTTTCTTAAATTAAAAATATTCGTCTACACGACATTGTCAAAAAATCCATATGTATTAAACTGGTTAACAAATTTTTAGTTGCATTTAAACAAATACTTGATCTTGTTTGATACGGGTGCGAGGATTTCAAATCTGAAATTAGTTTTGCTCAAAAAGCTACTGATTTTTGAAAGGACTTTTTTGTCGAAATGTGCAAGTTTAAACACGTTATATATATAGCAGGGTGTCGTATAAATGTTGTGTCAAACTTTTCGGGGATTCAGGCTATATTATTAGGATTCAAATTGAATTAGAACCCATACCGGGAAATATACAGAAGCGCTTACCTACTATGAACTGTTTCTTCGAGTGCTTCTAAACAGGTCAAAATGGTGAAGCGCCCGGCTCCTACGCAAATTTAATCCTGATGATGTACCCAGCTCCTAAGTTTGTTGCAGCATTAACGCGACTCCCTGTTACATATAACGTTTTTAAAATTGTACATTTAGCCAAAAAATAGACTAAAAAAGTCCTCTTAAAAATCAGTAGATTTATAAGCGAAATTAATTTCAGATTTGAAATCCTAGGCAAGATCAAATATTTGTATAAAAGCAACTAAATATTTGTTCCCCTGTGTAATACATATGAACTTTTTGACGTTTTCGTGTAGACGAATACTTTTAATTTAAGAAAAACAAATGTCTTATCGCATTAAATAAGCAAATACTATTAATTTTTTGCTAATACTATGACTTTCGAGTAGCTCCATATTAATATCCTAGGTACACTTTAGAGATAAACTTCATTAGCAATTTATTTTACTAAGAAATTAGTGTCAAAAATAATGTTTTTTGACGTAAATAATTAATTTAATATTTTTCGTGTATGAGCAAGGCAAACCAGTAAAAACCTTTTACCAAAGAAGTTCTAATTTTATTAATTGAATTTCATTAAACCTTTAATATATACCTTGTAAAAGATAAAATAACTGCATTATGTCTTGTCCCTATCGCTGTTGCATATTGAAATTAAAAAAAAATAGCCGGAATATTATGTTTGAGGCTATTTTCAATTTGCTTAAATCTGATCTCTGCAAAACCTCTTAATGTTTCAGTCACATCAAATTAACAGATTAAAACCTATATTTACGGTCGATTTCTTGAAAAAAACATTTGTTTTTTTTTTTGCTAATTTTATTCTAATACTTAAGATAAAATATTCATTTGATTTCATTAATTTGGTTAGAATTTTCCTATATGCTACCATCCTATAAATAAATTTTTTCTAAGATAAAACTACTTTTATATTTTTTAAAACTAATCCCTCTGTTTTTATCTATGTTTTTTTTACATTTTATTTTTGAAAGAAATGTAGTTTTTTAAAAAATTAATTTTGCCGTAAAAATGAGAAAGATACCGACAAGAAATTTTTAAAAATTATTTTAACAATTTTTGCTCAAAGTTTATTTTAAAGGAAATAAACCATGGGAAAAACATATCTAATTAAAATACAAGAGCCTTTTTTTGCAAATGCAGAAAATTTTTCAAAGAAGTAAGACAAAGAAAACAATCAATTCTTTGAAGAAAATATTCTTTTGAGCTAATTTGAAGTGCTCTAGATGGAGTTAGTTTTGACTTTTATTTTATCTTTTATTATTTTATCTTAGAAGATTTTTGATGTTTTCAAGATCACTATTTCAATAAATTGTCATATCCTAATTTCGCAGAAACACTCAATATTATAATAAACTTAAATTAAGCACAAATAAACTAAGTGCATTTTAATATGAGTAAGAACAAATAAATATTTCGAAATAATAACTATTGTCGGCTAATAAGACTACCCAGTAAAATTTTATTGAAAGTTCCAAACTACAAATTAAATTATATAAAAACAATGCACTTAAAAAATATGGTTAAAACTACCAGAATATGGTAAAATTTAACGTGTTTCTGGCAGTTTGGGAACACCAAAAGATGAGTAATTTTTACCAAAGCGGTTTGGTAATGATTTTGGTAGATTTGATTCAGAAATTTAAACTTAAGCAACGATACATGTAATAAAATAGTCATTAGTTAAAAAATGATTGGTGTGAAAAATAAGATTCATATTAAATTATAGTGTGATTTCAAATGAAGAGCCAATCTAATAAAATCATTAATTTTACAAGTTTTGAAGGAAAAAATATCAAA
Source organism: Parasteatoda lunata (assembly GCA_949128135.1). Taxonomy (NCBI): domain Eukaryota; kingdom Metazoa; phylum Arthropoda; class Arachnida; order Araneae; family Theridiidae; genus Parasteatoda; species Parasteatoda lunata. The sequence goes on along the minus strand of OX421972.1, from coordinate 93,738,587 downwards.
TCATTAATCGTGTTCAAAATCAAACTTTTCGAAAATATAAAATATATGGTTTTACATACACATTTAAATTACTACATTAAATATAATATCAAACGTTGTCTTTATTTCAAAATCATAACTGAGAATACATGATGCAATATAGAAACACCACAAATATAGTATGTGTAAAATATAGCATAAAACCACACAACTATACTTCCAAAAATTTTCAATCTTTTGCCTATCATGCCTCTAAATATTTCATTAAATATTTAATATTGACTTAAAATACAAGTCATAGATAATATCATTCATAGTTAAATATATAAATATTATAAACTTAGAATTACGAATTTAAACTGTTTAAACACTCATTAATTTTTTTTTTTATTTACATTAAAAAAATTCACCGAATAAAAACTAGAATTAGTCCAAAATTAAGATATTTAAAGTAAATTCTTTATCCACTGTTGACATGAATGCATAATATATATGATTTTATTTAGTTTCTTTCGTCACAGTAAAGCTACACTAATTGGCTATTGGCGACATTCAGCTATTGGCTATTGGCGATACTTAGAATTAATCCATGATCTTAGAATGATTGAGCTATTGGCGACAGTTCAGAATTAATCCATGGCGTTGATCTGAAAATAATATTGCTGGCGTATGGATGCATTAAACTATCATAATTTACATCGAAGAGCAAATAAAGATTTTACTCGTTCTGTTCCCCAAGTTCTACAACCACCCAACCAATCTTTTTTATTTTATATTTATTAACTGTCAAAATTTTGAGTTTACGACTATCAATGTCATGTAGTTTTGAACCCATTACAGAAAGCAAGGAATTTCCTGGATCAAGACATTTGCCATCGTGGTGGACTTTTTGAGGGAACTAACCAGCATTCGCGTTACATGGAGAGGAACATCATGAAAACCACAAACAGTAAGCCTGTTCGCAAGGAGATTCTAACCCATGATCCGTCTACCACTGAGGATATTTTAGGTGTCGGTGCGAGCTAGGTGCGGAATTCATACATACTAATACATTAAAGCGAATTCTGAACCCTTCATCAAGTACAGCTAGATCAGGCAAACATCCTTCGAAACGCGCAGACGCTGAAAACAAGCTTATTCTACCTACCGACAGTGGTAAAAATTATAACTGGAAATTTGAGTCCCGCAGTGGACTGATCGTTAAGACACGGTTCCCAGCAGATCACCGAAGTCAAGCATCACTGACTGCGGGTGGGTCACCACTTGGATCAGTCTGCGTAGGGACCGAGGGTGGGCGGTATTGGTCCTCGTTAAACTGTGCTACCGTAAAGTGCTCGACTTCGTGTGCAGGTCGTTGGGCTACCGAAGCAGGGGTGCCAGCCCCTCTGCAGAGGATCAAATTTGCGATGGCATGTCTTCGGATTATCCTCAGGGATGTTTCCCAGACCGTCGCCAATAGCCCATTGTGCAGCTCTAGTGCGACGTAAATGAACTACAACAACAACAACAATAACTGGAAATTTACCTATTACTGAAAAATGAAAGACAAAATACAATAGAACTCAGCAATTTTATCAAATTAGAAAAAAAAAAAACTACCATTCGTAAAAAAAAAAAGCAAGGTGAAAATTTAATTTCTTTTAAAATGTATTTATTATTTATTCTGTATTTAAAATGCATTTATTAATATGTATTTATTATTATTTTAAAATGTATTTAAAATTATTAGAGTACGATTAATTTTTGTTAAACTTAAAAAAAAAAAAAAGAAATATCAATGTCATGGAAATAAAAGGAGACAATACAGTGTTATTTTTAGGCATTTGATCACCCTGATCAGGTAAAAAACAACGGTTATCGGTAGTAAAAGAGGAAACATTTAGTGACTTAGGAGGTCATGCGGGAAATAGTGTTATTGGACCATGAAAAAACGTTGCTTCACTGTAATAAGTCATGATAGATTAATACATAAGAAACAATTTGGCGATTTATTAGTGCCTCAGTCTATCAACCTAGCCACCAGACATGTTTTTACACGTTACAAAAATAACAGTTCATGTTAAATAAATTTACAAGCTATAATTTCCAAGTATATGATGGAAAATGTAAGACACACTTTACTATATTAAATCTGAAAAAAAATTTAGATAAATAAACATAGCAATCATGCTAACACATCTCACTTGCGACTATAGAATTAGAATATGCTGTCTTTAGAATAAGTATTAAGTGCTTCAACTGAATCTTTAAAATTATTAAAGGATTTAGTTATTAACTTTCTATAAATAATAAAAAGAATTAATGTTCATTTATGGACAACTTATATTCTTTTTAATGATTTGAAACGAACATGCATGTTCGGGTGACGATGCAAGTATCTAACTAGTGGCTCAATGTCTAACACCTTGCTACGATGACTTTTGATTTTTCAGCTACGCCTATTTTTACTTCGTATTGTCTCGCAATGAAACATCTGCCTTGCTGTGATGCGCAAATTACTGATTTGCTTATTACTTGATAAAAAATTTTAAAAAACTTCATTCGCTTCAAAAATATACCAATTGGAAATAACAGTCTATATGTTTCAAGCGCTCAAATATAGGCGAACATTTTTAAAACTTGCCAGACGTTAATAAGAAGAAACAAAAGTGATTAGAGATAAAAGAAAAATGGAAAAAAAGGCGAGAAACAGAACTAAAAAAAAACCGCAACAACTAAGAGAAAAAGAAAGAAGAACAAACAAAAAAAATCTAAGAGGTCGACAGGGGCAAAATGCATTTCTACGAGTTATGAAGAGGTAGTGAGAAACAAATGTCGTTAAGAAAGAAATCAATATCCACATGAATAAAACAAGATTCCAAGGCATCAAGATAAGATGATGTGACTGGGGAGGAAAAAAAATTATACTGATTTACTTACTTTAAAAATGAAAAACAAAGATAATAAAACTAAAAACCAGTTTAAATACTTGGAAAAATGTTCAGTTCTGTATTTTTTTTTTTTTTTTTTTTTGTCATTTTAAAATGTTCAGTTCTGTATTCAATTTTTTTGCCATTTTAGAATAGATGAGAATGATGAAATGAATAGATGAGAAGCATAAGTTTGGTAAATAAAACTGAATGACACTAATTTAGAAATCAATCCTATGGCATAAAAATAGAGATTTAGATCGTAAAGTTTCGATTTTAACACAAAGAATACATAAATTTGTTACCATAAAAAACACTTTCAAAATGTAATAACTTCTCTTTAGTTTTTCTTTTTAATATAATCACCAATAATAATTAATATTTGTAATTAGAATACATTGATTTAAATTCTAAGAACTTATCGTATAAAATTGCACATATGTATTATTATATTTTTTAAATCCTTTTAACTGTTATTAAAATAGCAATTTATTAATTAATTTTAATCACCTGTTTTTACATAAAATCATAATATAAAATGTGAATAATTCAACATTTTAAGAAGTTTCAAATTAAATTTCAACCCCCTCCCCCCGAAAAAAAAAATTATTATTTAGCAAACACATAACTTCTGCTGAGAATTGATGAGCTAATTTTTTATAACTGATCATATTAACTCTCAGGTGTTTATAATTGTTTTCAACTCTGATTGGAATTGCGTAATTAATTCTAATAAGTTTACCGACTGAAACTTAAAATATTATATTTCTTCCGATTTTATATTCGATTCATAAATATTAATTAAATCGAATTATTATTCTATCAGCGAAATTATTTAAACATCCTTCTTTTTTCCGAAAACACATTTACCTCAAAATAATTAATTTTACATCAGACATGCTTATTAAATATAACTGGAATTGAAATTAAATATGTCATTGTTTTATTTCCAGCAATAAAGATATGGGAGAGATAAAGGATTAGTTTCTTTGAGTTATTTTGGGTTGTCACGTGATTTGATCCCAACGAAGTTAATTAAATAAAATAGAAAAAAAGATTCGACTGTTACTTAGAGGTGCTTTGTTACTTTGAGAACGTGTATGTTTCTATTACTTTTTCTTAGTTTCTAGTTAAGATGTCATTATATCTAAAGGATATTTGATCTTTTAAAAACTTAGAACAAACGAGCTATAAAAAACAAAATTATTAGGTAACTTTAGCTATAAGAAAATTAAACAGAATTGCCACTAACGTAATAACTATAGTTATGTATTATGATCCATTTACTAAAACATAAATAGTAACTCAATCACTAATATTTCATTTTCACATATTTTCTTCTTTTAACTTTATTCTATTTAGAAAATTTTAAAAAAATTAGTTTTTGTCTTTCATATAATAATATTTTAAATGGGTAATATTTATTGAACTATGGTATGTGCTGTCATCGAAAATAAAAATATAAAACCATATCTTATAACGATATATATAAATATATTTAGAATATGTATAAAACAATATGTTATATAGCAAAACTGTAAGAAAATATGTAAATTTACGAAAAGTAAATAAATTTGGGTAGTTATAACAATTATGATAACAATACTTCTATTCAATTTGATTAAAAACTAACAATTTTGAATAGTTTTTATTAAAGAGTGTTTCAGAGACAGCTATTATGACAATTATTATAACAATGCTTCTTTCCAATTTGATTAAAAACTAAACATTTTGAATAGTTGTAATTAAAGAGTGTTTCCTATTATGACAATTTTTATAACAATGAATAATTTCAATTAATAATTGCAATGCAGCTAAATCTTAAAATAAAATGAGTGAGATTTTTATTTAAATAATATAAAAACTTATCAAAATACCATATACCGAGAAAAATAATTTATCAAACTTATCAAAATACCATATACCGAGAAAAATAGTTTATCAAACTTATCAAAATACCATATACCGAGAAAAATAATTTATCAAACTTATCAAAATACCATAAACCGAGAAAAATAATTTTGGTAAATTTACCTCACTAATTGGTAAAGACATTTCCAGTAAAAAATAAATAAATAAACAGTTTTAGTTAATAAAACCAAAATATACGGTATTTAAACCAGTCATTTGGTTATTTTTCTGTTCGTATACCTGAAATTGTGTTTTTCTAAATTATAATTCTTATTACCACACATTTAGTTAAAAATATAAAACTGAAAAGTAAATTTAATTAAATAAATCGTTTCAATGCCAGGCTTCAAGGTATCTTGATAAAATTATCAAATTTAATCACATGTCATAAAACCGTATTTAATTTTTAATTTTTCCAAAATTTTTACCGAAGTGGTTCGGTGAAAATTAACAAACTGTTTGGCGTTTCCATAGAGCCAGAAGAAAGTTAAATTTTGACCGTACTTTTTGTTTCTCAATGTAGAGTGATTACTTATACAAATCGCATAGTTGTGTATTCTGAATCTTGAACTGAAAATAATTAATTGATGTCATTATATTACTAAAACTTGAAATTGGTAAAAATGAGTTTACTTTTTTAGAATTATAATAAGTTTTTTTTTTTCTCAAAAAAAAATTTGAAAACTACTATTATCTGAGAGATACTATATTGATACAGCGCTCTTAAATAGGGGTTGGACAAAATAATGGAAACACTACTAAACTAATATATGTTTTGATATTTTTCAAAAACACACTTAAAGAGTCATTATATAAATTTAGAAAGTTTAGGTTATATGATTGATTTCTCATATTTATCGATGAAGTTTAAAGCTTTTAGAGGTATGAGGGACGGACAGCAAATTAAAAAGGGAAAATAGTGTTTTTGAACACCCTATGCCAAAAAAAGGCAGCAATAAATTTGTAACAATTATTTTGGTTATTATATACAATAAATAAATGCACAAAACTTCATAATTCCAGCTTAAATATTTATGGAGATATGGATATTTTTATAAAGGAGTAACTGTTTTGTCTTACGTTTTTTTTATTTATTTAATTTTTTTTTGCTATAACTTTAAAAATATTAATTAAAATTCAACGAAATTTTTAGAGCAATATAAAATTTATTACAAACTTATGGCTTTGAAATTTGAGAATTTTTTTTTTTTAAATTGAGAAAGATATGAATAATTAAAGTAATTCTATTAAACTGCGCATGCGCGAGAAATTAATTATATATATATATATATATATATATATATATATTATTTATTTATTTATTTTGACTTGAATTGTATTTGGCGAAGAGTAGAAAAAATTCTAATTGAATTATCTTAATTAAAAAAAGTTTTAATAAATTTTCTATGTAGTTTTCGTATTTTTTGAAAGAAAGCTAAAAATGATAAGGGGATTTTCACAAATTTCATTTTGTACTATTGAACAAGGTTTATTAAAAATGACACCGTAAGCATTATTAGGGATTCAAGTAATCTTTAAAACATCTTTCCTTGCGCATTTTTTATTTCTTAATACCATCTGGGGCCGCACCATCATTTTAGGGTATTAAATTTGTTGAGAAATTTTGTTTTATGATACAAAATATTATTTTTAGAATATCCCTTATCATTTTGAGCTTTCTTTTAAAGTGTACTAAAACTGGTAAGAAAATTGCTTCAAATCGGACATTTTCATTAGTCGCCAAATTCGATTCACTACAAAATTAGGGGGGGGGATTCAATTCTTTCTACGCATACGCAGTATAAAAAATCTACTTTAGTTACTTATATCTTTCACAGTTTTAAACGATTTTCTATTTCTCAAATTTTAAAGCATTTTAAATTGTTCCGAAAATTTTCTTTCATGTTATTGAAAATTTTTAAAGTTATAGTAAAAAAATGAAGTACAAAGAAATTAGTTCTTTTATATATGTATATATTTTCATAAATATTTAAGTTAGGCTTTCCAAATTTTGTGCAATTATTGCATATAATAACGAAAATAATTTTTACAAGTTGCTAACTTATCACTTTATTTTTTTAGCATAGGGTGGTCAAAAATACTATTTTCCGCTTGTAGTTAATTGTCGGTACCTCAAACATCTAAAAGCTTTAAACTTCATTGATACGGGTAAGAAATCGCACGATCCAAAAAATTTTGAAGTTATAAAATGGTTTTTTAAGTATTTCTGCCAAATATGAAAAAATAAATTAGTATAGATTGTTGTCGTTGTAGGTTATTTACGTCGTACTAGAGCTGCACAATGGGCTATTGGCGATGGTCTGGAAAACATCCCTGAGGATGATCCGAAGACATGACATCACACTTCTGACCCTGTGCAGAGGGGATAGCACCCCCGCTTCGGTAGCTCGACGACCTGCACGCAAAGTCGAGCACTTTACGGTAGAACAGTTTAACGAGGACCAATACCTCACACCCTCGGTCCTTATGCAGACTGATCCAAGTGGCCACCCACCCGCACACTGACCGCAGCCAGTGATGCTTGACTTAGGGTTATCTACTGTTAACCATGTCTAAACGGGACTATTTTATTATAGAAGTCCACCCCCTGTCAAACTAATACAGTAAAAATATAACTAATATTATCTCCTCAATATGTGATGTAAATTTGTGTATTTCATTAAAAAAAGGTTCCACGTTCAAATCTGGGCTTTGTCTGCTGCTACCATGTATATAATTACTGCTCCAAGATCGAATACAGTACTTCCAGAGTATATTTACAGAATGAAACCTACATATAATATAGAATGCAATATTTGGAAAGAAAAATTTGCATACATAAAGTTACATTTATAATATACGAAGCATTGAAAAAAGTTCTAAAACAAGTAATCTAATTTGTGTAAGATCAAAGATACAAATGTTATTTTGGGGGACGAAACACTTTCTATTTTTATGTAGGCAAAGTAAAAATTTAAGGAAAAAAAATTTAGAATGCAAATGTAGAATTTTTGTAATACGTAACTATTTAACATGTTTAAAATTAATTACATAAAACTGTTAGTTTGAAAAATTATTTCATTAATTTTTTAATTTAATTTTTAATATAATAAGATGAACCTTATGCATCATAGCAAACTATTCCCGAATTCTTTGTTAACACACAAAAAAAAATTATAATTGTGTTTTATAACAATATCTGAAAAAGCATTAAAATTTATTTTGGTAATTTTTTATGTAACGAATAAATTTTTACATATCTTGTAAACAAGATTATTCTTAAATTTTCATCTCCTATTCGTTTAAGTAGATTATTTTTAATATGACTTCAAATTCCTAATTTTTTTAAATTGCGGCAAAATAGCTCTTAAGTGGAAAAAAAAACTTCTTTAAAAAAAATGAGAAGAAAGACTTGCACACTTTGTAAGTGCAAACATAAATTTAATATAATATAACAATTTTTTTTATTATATAATTATTTTTATTTGCTTAATAAAATTGAATTTTAAAAAGGTATTTATAAATTATTTTGTGTATAAAATTATTATGATTTTAACTTTTGTCATTGAAAGTGAAAGATTATAATTTTAATAACAGGATGACTTTATCCGTAAAAATAAAATTTCATATGCGTTACCTACTATTAAACTAACAAAAAGCATAGAAATATTTTTAAAGATGGTGAACATTGCGCAAGGCGTCTATAAGAATAAAAATATGTCTTTAAAACTGCAAAAAACTGAAAACTAAAAATGTTATTTGCAAAAGATAATTGTATTTCGTTGCTTTTAAAAAAGAAATAAACTTTGCAGTATGTATATATACTGATAAGTCAAAACAATTATCGGTAGAGAGAACAAAGAAAATTTAAATGAAACCAATTTTGGGGGGGTTTTGTTTCCTTCGAATTGTTGTTGAATAACTCAAAATTGCGTGTTATTTAAAGGAAATAGCAAAACAAGCGGTTAATCTAAGCTCCAATAAATGGCAACGCTTCAGATCAGATGCATTTACAACAATCATGAAACCTATTACTACACCAAGATCAGATGCATTTACTCCAATCATGAAATCTTTCGCTAATTCAGGCGTAACGTTAGAGAACAACGTAAGATTTTTTACAGTTCGAGCAGTTGCTTTCGCCTCGCATAGAAATTTCGTTTCTACAAAAACAAAACACTCAGAAGATTCCACAGAAGCGAAAGCGAACTATTATGAAAAGCATGTATGTTTTTAATTGTATAAGATAATTAAATAAAAGAAGATTCTTGAATTTTGGCATAAAGGAACACTTTGAAACACCATTTTGATATACAGTACTTGCCACCATGTTTAAAGTTCAGAAATACGAAAATTCTTATCTTTAATCTCCATTTCATTTCATTAATTGCAAGAAAATCAGACTCCACCAAATCAGCCCATTTCAAACGCAGCCTTCTCCGCTTTCTTCTCCCAGTAGGTCTAAAAAGCTATATCTTTTTCATTGAGTTGTCATTACTCATTCGAATCACGTGAGCCATCCATTTCATTCTATTTATTTTTATGTATTTAATAATGTCAGGTTGTTTATAAATATTGAGCAGTTCAATATTAAATCCCCTTCCCCAGTTATTGTTTTAATTTACACCATCAAGTATACTCCGTAAAACTTTTCTCTCAAATATTGCGATACAATTTTCCTCCAGTTTTGTCATTGTCCAAGCTTCAGTAGCATGCGTCAAGACCGACCTGACAAGAGTTTTGTAAATTAAGAACTTTATTTTTATAGAAAGTAACCTAGATTTAATAAATCTTCTCTAGCCTTATTTGCCCGAATTATGATTTTAAATTTTTTATTTTATCGTAACACTAATTTTACATTTATGAGTATCATATCTCACTGAAATTATAATTTATAGTGTGGCTGAATAAAAAAAAAAATTTTATCAGCTATTTTGCACCAATTAGTGAAAAATAATATATTTGATTCTAGAAACTATTCCAGAACTAGGAACAGAACCTAGGTTCTAGATCATAAAGTGTTTCCAGAAACTATAATTAGTTCTTGGCGTTGTGAAACACCTAGATTCAAGAGTTATATATGGCGTTTTATTACACCACTTGGAACCGTAGTAACCACCATGCTCGAAGTTCAAAGATACGAAATTTTTTACACAGTAAATATGCATCCTAATTTATTTATTTTGGATTTTTATTTTATCGTAAAACTGATTTTACTTTTATGAGTAATCATATATTACTAAAATCACATTTTTCAGTGTGACGGAATAACAAAAATTGAGTCAGCTACTTTACACGAAATAGTGCAAAATACTATATTTGGTTCTAGAAACTATTTCAGAGCTAGGAATAGAACCTAGGTTCTAGAACTGAGACTGTTTCCAGATGTTCAGAGATAAGAAAAATTTTTACAGTGTAAATATGCATCCTAAATTAACAGTTTTAGATTTTTATTTTATCGTAAAACTGATTTTACTTTAAGAAGTATCACATTTTACAGAAATAATAATTTTCAGTGTGACTGAATAGCGAAAATTGAGTCAGCTACTTTACACCAAATAGTGCAAAATAATTTATTTGGTATAATAAAACTATTCCAGAACTAGAAACAGATCTTAGATTCTAGAACAGAAACTGGTTCCAGAAACTATATTTAGTTCTTGGCATTGTAAAACACCTAGTTTCACAGTAAGAACAGTAAAACTGAGTTTACTTTTATGAGTAATTATATCTTACTGAAATCCTAATTTTGAGTGTCACTGATTAACAAAAATAGAGTCAGCTACTTTGCACCAAATAGTGTAAAATAATATAATTGTTTCTAAAAACTATTCCCGAAATAGGAATATGATTCTAGGAAAGACTCTGGTTCCAGATAATTAGAGAAAAGAAAATTTTTTACAGTATAAATATGCGTCCTAAATCAATAGTTTTAGATTTTTATTTTATCGTAAAACTGATTTTAATTTTAGGAGTATCATATTTTACTAAAATCATAATTTTCAGTGTAACTGAATAGCGCAAATTGAGTCAGCTACTTTACATGAAATATTGTAAAATACTTTATTTGGTATAATAAAACTATTCCAGAACTAGAAACAGAAATTAGATTCTAGAACAGAAACTGGTTCCAGAAATTATATTTAGTTCTTGGCGTTGTGAAATACCTATATATGAAGTTTCATTACACCACTTTGGTGTATGTGTTCGATGTTCAGAGATAAGAAAATGTTTTACAGTGTAAATTTGCATCCTAATTTAATAATTTTAGATTTATATTTTATCGTAAAACTGATTTTACTTTTATGAGTAATCATATCTTTATGAAATCATAATTTTTAGTGTAACCGAATAACAAAAATTTGAGTCAGCTACCTTACACCAAATAGTGTGAAATACTATATTTGGTTCTATAAGCTATTCCGAAACTAGGAAAGGTACCTAGGTTCTAGAAACTGGTTCCAGAAACTATGTTTGGTTCTTGGCGTTGGAAAACACCTAGATCCAAGAGCTATATATATGGCGTTTCACTACACCACTTTGATGGGGAGTAGTTGCCACCATTTTTGGTGTCGAGATACACTATAACTTTTAACAGTGTTCTTGTTTAAAAAAACTTAAAGATGAAATATAAAAAGGACTTTTTGAGTTTCATACAGCTATGAAACTAATGATAATGTAGAGAAATTGACGAACGTTTAACCTTTACAGTAATGAACGTTTAACCTTTACAGTAATTAAAAAAATCAATGGTATTTTTGCTTTATAAAAGTAAAGCAACAATATTTAATTAACGCTTGAAACCATTATGAGAAAATTAAATAAAAATATTATTTACGAAATTTTATCGTGGTATTAATATTTTGTTCAAATACTAAGTATTAATTAAAAAGAAAAATTTCAATTCTGATTTCATACACTTGTTAATGTATAGTTGGCAATAAATGAAATTACTATAAATAAATTATTAGTTGCAAATATTTCATAAATCATATACGTATTTCCTTTTTAATATACTTCTTTTTGCCAGAGTTACATGCGTAATTTGAGTAAAATTAATTAGAAATAAGGTGTTAACATATTGATTATTTTAATTAACAAATATTCCTCAGAATGTTAATTATCAATAAGCATACATTAAGAAAATGCAACAAACTTTTTTAAGACTCCGAACAAATTGTTTTGCGAAAAAATATTTTATCATTAGCTTTTCTAATGTACAAATGCACGCAATATTTCGATTTCTTAAACATATGAACCGAAGGTTCAGTCATAAATCCTTTCGATATAGGAGAAATTACTTTTAGCTTGTTTCTCCCACGCTAGAATGGATGTGTATACATAAATTATTTTATATATGTTTTGGAATAGTTAATAAACTGTTACATTCTGATTGGTTTTCTATTTTTACATAATTAATAACAAGAATTACATAAATACACTTCTGACATAGTCATTTTTATAGACTATAAAAGAAATGACTTGCAATAATCTAACTATGATGAATAATTAAACTTTCAATTTCTAAACTAGTTTTATCAAAATGATAGAATGATAAAAACAAAGATAAAATCTAGTAAACTTGTTTCAATGTTATTATTTCATTAACGATTCTGAAAATATTTATTATTTTCTTAATAGTATTCATCGTAGGCGTTGTCGGCGTATGAAATAATACAGCGAACAAAATGCTAATTTTGAAAGAGTTATTTAATCCACTGATGTAGATTAAGTTTCATTTATCTCCAGCCTTAATGACTGTTAGGTTAAGTTAGGCGTCTTAACTGTTAAGTGTCATGAGTGTAAGGTTAAGTGTCGTGACTTTAAAAGTCAAGTAAGGTGTCATGAGTGTAAGGTTAAGTGTCGTGACTTTAAAAGTAAAGTAAGGTGTCATGACTGTTGGGTTAAGTTAAGTGTCATGACTTCTAGAGTTAAGTTAGGGGACAGGAGTGTTTTGTTTATCTAAAGTCTACTCTCGCTATATTAATTATGAAAATAGTGGAAAATATCACTATAAAAAAGGAAAACCACAGTTTTGTTAAAGCGAAAAGTGTGTCGGATCTTGTATCAATTATTTGAAAAAATAGTCCAACGTTGTATGAGGTAACAATGATTACGTAGGTTAAATATTTTGCCCAGTAGGCGAATTTTTTCAAAGAGTCAATATATACAAAGTACATCCCTTAATATTTATATTATATTTTATTTTAGAGCAATTGTTGAACAGCCGACCCAATTTCAAGTTTACGACTACCAAGTTCAATTCTTTGTAATTTTGTTTAGAGCAATTGTTGAACAGCCGACCAAATTTCAAGTTTACGACTACCAAGTTCAATTCTTTGTAATTTTGAAACCGATTCAGAAGACAAGGGAATTCCTGGATCAAGCATGGGAGAAATTAGCTATCGTGGAGGAGTTTTTCGATGGAACTAACATTCATTTGAGTTACATGAAGAGGAAAACCACGAAAACTTCTCATGGTTAGCCGGATCCCAACATGACTCGTACCCATTATCGATCAACCTCTGATGATATTTTACGTCGGCACTGTAGTCGTCACAAGCCGGGTGCAAAATTAGTATCGACCAGCTATCTCTGAGATTCAAATCCGGGTCACCTCTTTGGGAGGCAGAAGTTCTATTCCCTGAGCCCCCACGGGTCATTAATATTTATATTTAGAATCCATATAAAAAATGAAAAAAATATATACACAGATTAATACTCAAGCGAGTAAAAAAGCAGAACGCTATTTAATTTTGAAACTTACAGTGATGAAAAGTGAATTTAGTAAGCATTAACATAGATTTTATTTGACGTTGAAGCTTGAAAGTGTTTTTAATGATAGTTTTAAACTTATATCTTAACTTATACTTAACTTATATCTTATAAACTTATATCTTATATTATATAAACTTAAACGTATATCTTATATTATATAAACTTAAACTTATATCTTATATTATATAAACTTAAACTTATATCTTATATTATATAAACTTAAACTTATATCTTATATTATATAAACTTAAACTTATATCAGTGTTATCTGTTTTCCCGCATTCAAATCTCTCTTGTTGTTTATTACACTCACTTCCTGTATTGAGTTTTTTCCAGAGTTCAATAGTATTACAGTTTTTTCCTTTTCTAAACATTGATTTGCAATTTCAATGAGCATACTTTTTTTATTTTAAATAAGAATTCTAAAAACGCTTATTAATGGTGGTAAAGACATTAAAAATAAAGCTTAGACTCGAATTTAAGGTACACAAACTGAGATTTTTTTCATTTTCCACGGCAAAGAGCTTTATGATATACATTTAAAGATTATTATTTAAAATGAATTATTCCGTTTTTAAAATTATTGGACCTAAAGATATCAAATATATTAAATTTATTGGCATTACGAATATTTTCAAAGCATTTTTTGCGTTACTACTCACAAATATTTCAACAAAAAATGTACTAAGAATTTAAATTTTTGCTCTGCGTTAAACGTAATAATTAATGTCCCTTTCGAGGAAAAATAAGAAAAAATCTATGAATAAATGATCAAGCATTTGTTACTTCATGTATAATAAGTTATTCATATGAAGTGATTATTTTTTTCACTTCATATGAATAACTCATTATACATGATGTGGAAAAAATATTCATTATGAAGATAATATGATAAGAAAACCAAAACTGCGAAATGGCTCAAAAAAATACTTTTTTTATTAAATATAAATTTAATGGAGTAAAAGTTAGAGCATCCAATAAAGACACAGACAACTACACAATTTCTTGTTTAAATTAAAACACAATTACATTCTAAATGATAAAACTCAGTTCTTACTATAAATAGTCTTAAAATTGTATCCTTCTTAAATAAGAGAATACTGAAATCAATCTTAGAGATGTTTGTTTCATTAAATTATTAGTCCTTTGGATTCAGTTTTAATCTAATAACCTTCATTTAACATCAAGTAACGAGTTAGAAAATAAACTAAAGGATAAATGTTTTATATACTATATGAACCATGATAGTTAATGTTTAACAAATTTATTAAGAAAGGCGGAGGGAATAAAAAAAAATAAAGTATATCTATTTTTCTGCTAATTAACACTATAACTTAAAAGGGTTATTCGATGCTCTTTTATCCAAAAAAATGAGATATAGCCTGAGCACGTGAAATTCGAAGAAAAAGTTTAACTTTAAACTATAAATACTTTCTAGCTAAAAATTATCATCAGGACTGAAAGGAACAAAAAGCATATTAAAATAAAAAAAATATATGAATTTGTCAAGAATTCTCTATTTAGATAAAAATCATAAAAATCAATGAGTGGTCTGAATTTTCACATAGATTTCGAAAATTTCAAAATATTAAGATATTAGAAAGCTTTTCAATTTTGCTCATCTAAGGCTTTTCTTCAATTTTGCGTAAATTTCACAGATAGTATCGATGATGAAGATGAGCAAAACTTAATCTATCAGTTATAAACAGCTATTTTATTTTATAACCGTCGTTGAACAGCCGACCCAACTTGATGGGTTTACGGCTACTAATGTTCAACTCCGTAGCCTTGTAATTTTGAACCCAATCCAGAAGACAAGGGAACTCCTGGATCGAGTATTGAGAGAAATTTGCCTTCGTGGAGGACTTTTTGATGGAGCTAACCCGCATTTGCGTTACATGGAGAGGAAGACCACGAGAACCTCCCACGGTTAGCCTGACGGCAAGGGGACTCTAACCCATGATCCGTCTACCACTGAGGATATTTCACTTCAGCACTGTGGTCAGTGCAAGCCGGATGCGGAATTCGTATCGACTGGGATTCGAACCCGGTTCGCCTCATTGGAAGGCGAACGCTCCATCCCCTGAGCCATCGCGGCTCTATAAACAGCTATTATAAAAATAGCATATGCTTCGCTAAAATGCATTATTTCATCTAAGAAAATTAATTAGAAATTAACATACAGAGACGAATCTTATTGCCACAATCGTTTAATTTTAAGTATTCCTGATTCTGTAAACAGCTTACTTAGCAATTGAATTTGGCATTGTGCCATGAGCTTTAAGATTTAAATGATCACAAATTCATAAATTTTCAGCAATCTGAAAACCTGTGGCTTTCATACATGACCAGCAGGATTATTTGTCTTCTGTACAAATAAATTTGATGTAAATCTAATAAAGTATATGGAGAAAAATATTAGTTAAGATTGATAATGGTCTTTGATTAACTATTTAATAAGGAAAAACTCATTCCTAAAAATAGTTCTTGCATAACCATATAAGGTAACTATCAAAAATTTATCTAACTTCAAACTCAAAGGGGAATTAGACACTAATAAAACTATTTAAATCTCAATTTTAAAGTTATTCCAGTATTTTTTATCCTAAAAAAGAAACTATATTTTTAAAAAAATAATTGCACATTGATTATGCTTCTTTTTTTTTTTTAAATGAATATTTGTTATTGTATAAAGACACTATTAATTAAATAATTAACTTTAACAATTCATTTATTATTTCGAAGCAAACTTAGTTAAAAAGAAATTAGTAGAAATATTATTCGCTTTAAATAACAGAATACATAAGTATTAGCATACTAAGAAACTAAAATCAAAATTGAATATAAACGAACCCATGCTCTTAAAAAAGAAATTCTAAATTAATTTTCTTATAACGTCAATTTTTTAAACGGAGCTTCCAATCGTACATTTTCTAGTATATTTTAAGTTCCTATAAGTAGTTGTGACCGCTCTGTTGTTATATTCAGTTTCAGTAAAGACTTTTTTTGTTTGTATAAAACATTTGAATTCCAAAAGATAGGAAAAATATCGATATCAATAGTGATAGTCAAACGCATCGCATAGCAACACCAAAAATGTGAGAAATCTTTACTTCCATGCAAAAGCAAGTAGATTTCGCTTCCTAGCGGTCCTATATGTTAAACTTTCTTTATATTATTCAATATTGCTTTCAATTTATAAGAATGCCTCAAGCATAAACATCATATTTTATGATGGAGGTGATATCGGATGGATGCCGATAATATTTTATACAGTAGTAGAGTAGTATACTTTCGCAAAATGTTATCCGTGTGGTCCGATCTACAACTAATGCATAGTAATCAAATTGAAATTTTCTATGTGATGTTAATTTTTATTTTTAAAAATTTCTGTTTAATGGACAATCATGGCCTTTATAATAACCTTTGTAACAGTCTTATAATATTCACATATTTTATTATATTGTCATATTTAATAATATTGTCATATTTTATAATATTCACATATTTTATAATATTCACATATTTTATAATATTCTCATATTTTATAATATTCACTTATTTTATAACATTCACATATAAAAAATTACCTAATCCTAAATATTGCTAATATCATTGCTATTTTTGTTCTGCTGTCTGTTTTTTCAAGAGGCATTTAAAAAAAAATAATAATAATAAAAAAAGAATCTATTGAATAACCGAACAAATTTCTTTTAATTTCGTTCTTTAAAATTACTTATTTTTAAATATAAAAAACAATATAACGAATCACCAAGACTTAAATCGTGAATTTTGTGTTTTAGCATTGCGCAAAAATTTTGCAAAACGTTGTATATTCCTCTATTACAAACTAATATTTTAAAATCGTATTTGAGTTATGCTTTATTTAGAGGTGTCTTGGGTGAGCGATTTAGTTTCATTTCTGGCAACCCACTCAGAAACCTCTAAATATATATTCCCTTTTCTGCCGACCAGGTGGCCGAGTGGTTAGCGTGTCTGACTGCAGGACCGATGGTTGCGGGTTCGAATCCCTCTCAGGGCATTGATGTTTCTTTCTCTCTCTCTGTGTGTGTTCTATGTTCTTTCTTCTGTGTGATTATGTGAATGTAACCCACCTTATAAACGGGTTTGTGGTTGTGTGACGTGGGCGACGCTGCTCCACTGCCGTGGCTTAGCCATAGGTGCCCACTGGGTAACGAGTAGCGATTCCAGCATTTCTGAGGTCAATGGGAAATAGGCTCAAGTACCCGCCGTTAATCAATAAAAATATATTCCCTTTCCGTTTTTCCTTTTTTAAGAGGCGCATATTATTTAACACGCATTTCCATTTTTACGTTATTTCCTTATATTATTTCAATATAAGATTTATTTAATTCTGATTTTTAAAAAAATAATTTTAATTATGTTTTGTATTTAGAGCCATATTATCTTCCAGGGCATCGGAGGGTAAAACAATTGACGGGGGAAAATACCAATTATCCCAAAAGGGTACCTCTGCAAAGTTATTTCATTTTCAATATATATTTCCTTTCTTTTTTTCCATTTTTAAGGCGCATATTATCTAACACACATTTCCATTTTTACATAATTTCTTTCTATTATTTTGATATAAGATTTATTTAATTCTGATTAAAAAAAAACTTTTTAATTATGTTTTGTTTTCGAAGCCATGTTATTTCCCAGGGCATCGGACGTAAAAACAAAAGACGGGGGGGGGGGTACCTCCAACTACCAAAGTTTGCTACTGTAGAGGGAAAAGAATGCAACTTAAGTAAAAATCATGCGTTTTAAAAAGAAGAATTTTGTGTAATGATTCATTTTTAAAATACAAAATATTCCAAAGAATTGGTTTTCAGAATATTTCAAAGAAAGGTCTATTTTTTATGATAAAATAATGATAGAAGGAACTATTAACGGAAGCAATTTTTTTTTCTTTCTAAATAGACCTTATAAAGATAGTTTGAAAGTTAAAGAAAAACCTCTATTATAGAGAATCATAATTTATTGCAATTGCTAAAAAATTATACTTACTTTAAAATAACTTTTACATTAATACTCCAACTGAGAGATGAAAGCATAAAAGATATTAAATGAGGAGAAAAAATACCGAATGCTTAACTCGGAAGTGAATGCGTGCATATATTAGCATTCGAAATTATACTTAAGAGTTTGGTATTTTCTACAAATGGAAAATGGCTACTTAACTTTGCGCTCATAGGATTTTCAAGGAAACCTTTCGGCAAAAATATGCATGCTAAAAAATACACATTTGCAAACATTACGAAATAATAACATCTTTTAATGCATTGGGTGCGACGTAGGTATGACTTATAAGTTCCAGTTCTGCAATGATTTTGAAGGTAAAAGCAAAGTAAAGAATTTTTAAAAATACACTTACGAAGTACTACTTAAATGTGCACCATTTTCTCTATTCTTAAAAGAAATGTAAAAATTTGAAATATTTTGTAAATAAGGTTTTACATATGTTTTTAAAATTTTTTATCATCTAAAATTTGGGATTTAATATAATTAAAATTTGTTTTCAATATTACAGGTGACACAGCAGTTTTAAAAAGCATTTTAAGTTCATTTAATATTATTTAGAAATTTTAATATATATATATATATATGTTTCGATACCGCTCGATTGTCTTATTTCATTTTTCTTCTTGCATGGAGTAAAATTTTTACTTCTGATCAAAAACAATGCTTTTTGTTTATTCCGAAAATACTTAACCCCTTAATGATCTGTTAATTTACAAGAAAACGGTCATAAAAGTGTCTGTTTTTTTATCCCTGAAAATTATAGGAAACTACTTGTATGAACAATATATATATATTCATTTTTAATTTTTGATTTGTTTTTAGCTTGAAATTTTAAAAAATTTAATTTTTAGGAAAAGCCGACATTCAGTGTTACTATGACTTAATGTTGGTTTTCCAGCAAGCAAGGAAAATTTTAAAAACATGTGTTTTAAAAATATCCTGGTACTGCCATCTGGTGTGTAAAATGAGAAATAAAATGTTTTCCGGGAAAAAAAATGAATTAATTTCCAGCCGGTCAATATCACGGGAGCGAGAAATAACGAACGAAATATCAACCTGTCATTTTTACGGGAGCGAGAAGGAAGGGGTTAAAAAATAAATTTTATCTTGAGCACAAACCAGGTGTATTCACAAAGAGCCGAACTAGGTAACTTTGCTAAGATTACAAATAACGTATCACAAATACACGCATTTGATTAGTGCTGATTAGTTGACTTTAGTGCTGGCATCTGGTTTAAAATAAACTAACTATCTATAATTACCTTAAAAATATCCTGGTACTGCTATCTGGTGTGTAAAATGAGAAATGAAATGTTTTCCGGGCAAAAAAAAAATTTATTAGTTTCCAGCCCGTCAATATCACGGGAACGAGAAATAACGAACGAAATCTCAACCCGTCATTTTCACGGGAGCAAGAAGGAAGGGGTTAATGTAATTATCTGTTGTTGTTTTTTTTAAATTACAATCTAAAGATATGTAACATCTAAGAATGCTAAAAATTCATCTGAACTGTTGATTGATAAAAATAAATATTCTTTTTAAGCAGGAGATAAAAAAATTAAAAAAAAATTATTCTAGTTTCATCCCCTTATGTTCGAATGTGGATGAAAAGATATAAACTTTAGTAGAAGTTATTTACTCTTCCATTTTATCATCATGATAACCATTTGTTTGTATTTAGTTTATCAAATTGTAGAGAATATTTAATCGAAGTTCTATTTCATATAGAATTTTTTTTTATCTTATTGAAATTAAATATCGCATCAAACTTTTACCAAAATATGATCATGAGGTATAGAAGCACTGAGAAAAAAATATAATCAAAACTACCAAAATATGGTAAGATTTGCCCAATCTCTAGCTCTATGGGAACACCAAAAATCTCGGTACATTTTACAGAAGTCCTTTGGAAAAGATTTTAGTAAAATTAACAACAGAGCATAGTTTTATGATGTATGATAAAATTTAGTTAATGTGCTAAAATTGGATTATTTTTTTCATGATGCCTTAAAGCATGTTAGGAAAATCATTTATTCGGTAAATTTACTTTTCAATTTCATATTTTTAATTAAAAGTGGGGAGATGAGCACTATAGTTTTGAAAACTAGAATTTACAGTAAACTGTTACACTATAAGAACGAAAAGGTTACCAAATCAATGGTTTAAATATTGTATATTTCGGTTGTATTAACCAGATTTTTTCTTTCTTACCAGAAATATCATTACCATACAGGACTATAATTGTAACAGAATTTTTTCACCGTTAAGTAATGAAGAAAAGAAGCATAATTATAAAAGCAAATGAATGTCCAAATCATTGAAAAAGCAAATCAGTGAATGAAAGGATCAGTTAATTAGCAAATGGATAAATTAAATAAAATAGTTTCTAATGCTGAAGTATAGCTGAGTCGATTTTTTTTCCAGCTTAATGAAATGAGGCTAATTATTTTACCTGCATCACTCATTTTCACGAGAAATGAAAGATAATTTTTTTTTCAGTCATATTTATTTATTTATTCGTTTTACTACATTATTGAGCTTTAAATGAATAAAAGTTCAAGTGTGGCATAAAATATTTCCCTCAAACAAACTATTTTATATAAATTTTTTATTAATAAATTCTGAAATATTATTTTCATATTTTAAAGCTTTCTGATTAGCCCTTACTTCGCATTTAAAATCTGCTATCTTATGTTATAAAAGAAAAAATAAAGATTCGAATTCACCTGAAAGCCAAGCAATTCAGAAACTGATGTGCGTTTTTATCCACTGGTGAAAAATCCATGTGCAAATTGAGTAAAATTACAAGTACTCTGTTGTTGTTGTTTTTTACCATTTTACTTTTTAAAAAAAAAATGCTCTTTGGAGCTTTTAATCTTTTTCTTAATTATTTTTATATCTCTGATTTTTAATGAATCAATCAAATATTTATATTCAGTCAAATATTTTTTAATCGTGAACGTTTTATTAAATTATTTTCTACAAATATCTGGTCAGAACGAAAAAAAAAACTTTTGATGGACAAATGGAGGAAGACATATGAAAATAAATGTTTGATTAAAATTTTTCACCAGAGAGTGCTTAAACTGAAAGAGCACACTTTTGTGTGCCACTAATACAATGCAATTTTTAATTTTTAAATGTAGAATAAAATTTTCTAGGTCTTATTTAGAAGTTAGGTATAGATAACCGGAGTTACAGATATAGATAGGTATATTTTGTAGGTCTCCTGATAAAATTTTGCGTTAGAAAATAAAATATGAAATCACTATTCAAAAAAAATGGAGAACCTTTTGTATGGTGTATACGTTCAATAATATTCTTGGTATCATTTCCATGATATAAAAAGAAACACATGTAATGCTATTTGTTTCTAAACACAAATCTGATAGCTTAAGTTAATTTAAAATAGATTTATATACCAGTATGCATAAAAAATGCATTTTCGTTCAGGGATACATTATTTTTTCGAAAATTGATCTCTGAAAAATATTCCATCCTCCCCAGGGAGTAATGGTTTTTCTTGATACATTCTCTCCTCCAATATTTTTCCTGATTTTTTTTATGCATATTTTTTTTAAGAATTAACATCTACGTGCATATTTTTCATATTTATTAATCATTACAAGGATTGTTTTTTTCAAATGTTAAAAAAATATACATTATGACAAGTTATGATTGATAAAGATTATATGTATCTTTATGATTAATTATTCACTAGGTAGTTTTTCTTCGTATAATTGATTTAGATCAAATTTTCCTTTAAGTATATATTGTATTATTATATATTATTATTAAGTATATATTATATATTGTATTAGATAATATTAAGAAAAAAATTAAAATTAAAACGAGTGTTTTAGAATGCTTATCAATTAGAAGGTGAATTCAATTATTGATTTCAAACTATGACCAATTAGAAAATGATTTTTTATAATCCTAAAATTATTAACAGACAATTATTAACACATTATAAAAAGTTTTTAGCCTAATTAGATAAAATTTTAATTGTAAATTATATCTTTAAATATAAATTTGTAAAATTTTCTTTTAAAGGCAACAGACACATTTTTGATTTTTTTTAAAATGTCAATGTACTATTGTACTAACTACTACGAACTCTGTTTTTTTTTTTTGTCAAAAATTTTATGAAACACATTTAAAAAGATTACATTTTAAACTTTTTTTTTCAGTTTCAATTTTTGACTTGTGATATTATTAAAAATATATTTCTTTCACTTAACAATTTTTGTACGATATTGTATTAAATAACTTTAGTTTTGTCTTCAACAACTTTTGCCATTAAAATTTAAAGAAAACTAAAATTTAAAATTCTATATTTCTTTTTTTTTTTTTAATTTTTCTTCAACATTTGACATCAAAGTGAAAAATTTATGGAAAATAAATTAAAGTTAAAATATCCAAAATATGTATGATCCTAATGTCATAGAGTTACCTATTATAATTTTTTGGATGTATTATTTCATAGTTAAACAAATGTGATAAATTTGAAACCGTGAAATTCTTGCCTTTAAAAAAATAATAATACAAATACATACATTTTCGCAATGTTTGTATCCTTGACCCCCGAAAAGCGGAAAATAAATAATAAATTTAACATAGAGGTTTCTTAGCTAAAAAAAAGTATAACAATTTTCGAATAGAAGTATAGTTTTAATGATAGTAATGAGAAGAATGTGAAATTAATACAGAAAATTGCGGATACTGAATATATAGAAAAGAATCTCGAAATAATTAAAGGAAATACCATTCACCTCTTTTTTATCTTCCTCTAAAATCTCGGCTTGTTTTATACGCTTCTTTCAGAGAAGTGACTTAGCGGAATTACCTTGACATTGTGGATATAGGCACCAAATTCTACATAAAAGTCGTAAATGTTAGCCTAGAGCCCTTCTGGAATTTCTAAATGTAGAGGAAGGGGACAAAGGAAAGGTGTAAACGTTGCTATCTAAAAAATAATAAGATATTGTTTCGGTGAATTTTTGTTCTCTGTATAGAACGATGCAAACCCCCAATTTGATAAAACTAATTATTTAGGAGCAATAAAGTTTTTATACATGCAAAACTTATAATTTTTAATTACATTATATACATTAAACCCTTATAAATGTTTAGCGCAATTTGAATTATTATTATTCAAATTTTAATAATACGTTGAATGGAAAAGTCTTAGTAAATCCTTATTAAAATCATTCATTTTTTTTAATAAAATAATCATATTCAATCCATTCTGTATATATTCGAATTCTATGCGTATTTGTTACATCCTATTGCATAAATATTTGTTAATTAAATATAAAATCATTTCCTATAAAAAACTTAGTTTACTCGTATGTGATATTATGAATTTATTTATATAATAATTGGCTTAGTGATATATAAGATTACCTTTACATTTAAACCTTGTTGCAAATTTATATTTTTCTTTCAAGAACTGGAGCATGTAATTATCTTGACAAAATTTATGAAATCAATCGAAAATATTGTCCGCTGATCAATAAAACGAAACTTAAATGTGTCACGTTGGCTTATTCGGAGGATTATGCTTTAGTTTCAGATAGTTAGTTAATTTAGTTTTTCACAGAAAGTGTTTTTTTTTTTATTAATTTATACATTCAAAAATGAATGAGGAAAAAAATTCCTCAGGATTTATATTTATTTAAAGAAAACTCACAACCCAAATTTTATAAAATTTGCAGCAATTTTTCAAAGCTGAACAAAATTATTTTAAATTTTTAAAAACGTTCATTTAAATGTTTAAACATCCTTTACGGGAAAAGTAGGCTAGAAATCTTTGATAATTAGGGCGTTGCATTTTAAATTACTCTCTTTCAAAAGTTTTAAAAGATATATTTAGACACGGCATTTGAAATGAATTTTTTTAATTTTTATCTTAAATACAAATTAACATGCTTTGCTCTATTTAAATAAACTGGACTTTATTTGTAAGCTGTTATAAAAATTTCCTTTTATAAGAAAAAAAAGTTGCATGAACAGCATTTAAAAAAAAAACATTGTGTAAAACAAAATAGCGAGTAGTTATTTAAATAGCTTTTTCTGACATACAGAGTGATACGTAGTCAAAACCCTAAATATATATTTTTTTAAAAGAAGTTTAAAATATATGAATAAAAAATATTCATAATTATATATATATATATATATATATATAATTATATGTATATAATTATATATATATAATTACATATATATATATATATATATATATATATATATATATATATATATATATATATATATATATATATATATATATATACTCATTTATTCTGCGCTTAAACATTAATTCACTTTTCCTAATTTGCATAATATTCAGCATTAATAATTAAAAAGCATTTTAGAAATGTGGTGATTACATAATACCCTATGAATATCTATAAGATAAAATTAAAAGATTGCTTTGATTTTGAGCACTTGAGACCGTCGTTTGTTGAAGGTTTAAAAGCGATTCCGAAGATCATTTTATCCATCACAAGTCACGTGAATTTTACAAAAAACGAGCTTAAATTTTTTCAAAAAAAAAAGTTTTCACTGGCCAGATGTATTTTAAATTCAAATGAGGAAATTCGGCTAGTAATTTTGAAAAGCTTTTAACTTAAAGTGCACAAACTAATCTTCGTGAACTGTATAATTATTATTTTATGATTTGCGCTTAGTTTGCAATGCATTTAGATAGTTTTAAGACATTTTCGTTACAAAACTAACATGATTAAATCGGTATAAAAGTAACAATTATAATGTTATAGCAAATGCATTATAAATTAAAGAATTTGTTAAAGCATGAGTCACTTTTTTTTAAAATGATAAAATTACTCATTTAAAACGTAATTTTACGAACTTAAATTCTGATTTACATTCTTAACAGATTCCGATTTCGAAAATAGTTTAAAAAATTAACAGTGTAATTGATCATTTAATCATTTAGTTTCACAATTCCTAGATATCTTAGAATTGCATCTATTCTAATGTCAGTACATTCTAGATGCAACAAAAAAAACTGCATGCGTTGCAATTTTGATATCAAAAAAAAATTAATGCTTCAAAACCTTCTTTTATTCTGGAAGTAAAATAAAAATTTTATGTCTATCTTAGTATTAGTATTAAGTTCCCTTAATGATATGCAACAAACGATACACAAAATCATTAGATAAATTGTTTGAACATTTCATTTTGATTTCAATTAATGCCTACTTCTCAGCCATACCATAATGATTTTATAATATTGAACTGTACTTTGGAGACATATATTATTAAAAGCAAATTTTATAAATTGTATTTAAATGCACAAGCATATTTCCTTTTTTTTAAAATAATCCCTTTATTATTATTCATAATATGCACAGTTGAAAGTTTCTCGAAAAAATGGTTAAATAATTATTTATTTAATTGTTGTTTTACCATATTCAAACAAAAAATGTAAAATAAATATGATTTAACATAGTAATCAAATTGTAAACTGTGAGAAAAACCCTTAATTAACAGCTTTCGCCTAATACGGTTAAACAACCTGAGTTTCTTGGCACCAACTTGGCCCACCTAATGAAGTCACTTAATCTCTATACATACATATTATAGTTATATATTATACATACATATTATACATATTGATACATATTATAGTTGAGAGGGATAATCTGTCAATCTCATGACCGACAGAAATTGGGTTGACACCGCAATATTTCTTCCATTTCCTTCAACACCTTCAGTTTCCAGTGTCTCGCACTCTCCAATGCCCATTACCTAACGAAAAGCTTAGCTTTTAACTCCAATTGAAATTCTTTTCTTTTGGCTAATCATGCTAGTTATAAATGGTTAAAAACCCGTATAGTTTGGTATTCATGGTTTTATAACCATACTAGTTGTATACGGTCTCAAACCGTAAGAGTAAAAATGTTTCTTACCGTAAACTTTACGGTTATTCGGATAGACAGACTGCTGCCGCTTATATTACCATAATTTTAGAATTAATATTCCGACGAAAGGATTAGCTTCTATGTCCAATTAAATCTCTTTTCTTTCGGTTTTGAAGTTATGCTAGTTATAAAGGGTTAAAAAACCGTATAGTTTTGTATTCATGGTTTTATAACCATACTAGTTGTATACGGTTTCGAAACCGTAAAAGTAAAAATTTTACTTACCGTAAACTTTACGGTTATTTTGATAGACAGACTACTGCCGCTTATTTTACCCTACTTATAGAATTAATATTCTAACAGGATGTTCATTTTATTAAAATTGATTCGTAACAGTAGTATAACAACTATATATAAGCTTATTACAAAGCTATAAGTTGAAATACAATTATTGGTGGTTTAGAGCATGTTTTACCTAAAATTAAAAATTTTTAGTTTGTATGTTAATTTATGAATATTATATACAAAATAAAATTTGAGGTTGAGAAATGCTTTTCTATGAAAAAATTCTCTTTGAATCAAATCACCTTAGACAAGCGGTTACCAATTTTTTCGGTTGTGGAACCCTAAGTGAACGACCTTCTTCTGGCGGAACCGCGTAAATTAATCAATAAAATTTATTGGCAATTATGAATACAGTTATTAAAAAAATACTATTAATTATTTTGGAAACATGTAACCATCTAAATATTATTAATTATTTGGAAAATATTTATTGATTAAATAAAGATTAAAAATTTTTCATCATATCGTCTTATCAATATTAATTATTAAAATTTTGTTTTCAGTTAGACAGTTGAATTCGAAAATCTTTAGGGTATTTTAGTCTGGTTTTTAATTTGATTTTAATAGATATATAAGCTGAAATATTGCTTCCATTAAAATAAAAATTGAAAAGGAAGAAAATGAACCTTTAGGATAGTTATCAGAGCAACCATACATTCGTCATTGCTTAATTTGGTTATTTTTACTCAATAAGAGATACAAATATTTATTTTTTCCTAAATGTATATCATTTTATAATTCATTCATTTTATAATTAATTCATTATATAATTCATTTATTATATAATTCATTCATTATATAATTCATTCATTATATAATTCATTCATTTTATAATTCATTCATTTTATAATTCATTTATTATATAATTCATTCGTTTTATAATTCATTCATTTTATAATTCCTTCATTATATAATTCATTCATTATATAATTCATTTATTATATAATTCCTTCATTATATAATTCATTCATTATATAATTCATTCATTATATAATTCATCCATTATATAAGTCATTCATTATATAATTTATTCATTATATAATTCATTCATTCAAATTCATTCATTCAATATCATTCATTATACTGTAATTAGAAAAAAAAAACATCGTTCTGTAAGTTCTTTCTTCACATGCATTTCAATTAAATAATTTCATAAAATTAGAAGAAGTAATTAATAAATAATGGATAATTAATTAAATCTTAATTTAATTACAAATTTCCAAAATATCTGGTTAAAAAATCGTAATTAATTGGATCGAAATTTAATTACAAATTTCAAAAAAAAACTGGTTAAAAAATCCTAATTAATTAGATCTAAATTTAATTACAAATTTCAAAAATATCTGGTTAAAAAATCCTAACTCTCGAAACCCCAGAAATCCTAGAGTTCCTTGGTGCACTATTTGGGAACCTCTGCTTTAAACAGCTGATTAAACAGCGTTAAAAACCTATAGTCTTAATAACATTTCCCCATAACATTTCAATTTTCACAATATTGCTCAAAATATTCTGATTATTTTGATACATAATTTTCTCATTTCAGCATACCTCTTTTCGTTATTTCACGGAATTAATTATACCCTACATACCTGTTTACAGTCTCTGATGAAGTTATAATGCTATCATGAAGGATTACGAAAGAATGAATTGATATTAATTGATCCTCTAAAACTACAAAAAGGGCGCAACAAAAATAATAACTAAATATATATAATATTTTTTAAAACGTTGCTCAATTTCGAGAAAAAAATATTCTCAAGTAAAAAAATAAATATTGCTGAAGCCTTAAAATATCATAAAACTTAAATAGCGTTAAAAGTTATGCACAAACCTAAAATTTCAATGTTCATAAAATGTTTATTAATGTTTACCACATGGATTTTGATTATTAAGTTCTCATTTTAAAATTTTGTAAAATATTACAGTTTTCTCGATAAAAGATATTGAAACACGATTTTGTACAAACAACCTTTTATAGTTTATTACAACAATAAAAAACATTACAAACCGTTTTATACTATCACTAATTGTTTTTAAACGATTGACTATTTTTTCTAAACTATTAAATTATTTTAGGGTATAGGCGTAGACATGGCAAGTAGAGGAAAAGTAGAAGAAACAATTTTAGTTCCTTCAACTCATAGTATTTTCCAATTTAAATTTCCTCCATTAAGATGCTCGAAGCAAATTAGTAAAACTCATTCAAACAAAGCAAAATTTTTAAAATATTATTATTTTATGAAATTATTACTTGTTTATTAAATCAATATAATGTGTTAAAATACGAATTCAAAAATTAAAAGAATTCACGCCACAAAAGGAATGAATACTCTTAAAAAAATCTTAGCAATATTTTTAAAAAGCAATTATATGTATAAAAAAATAAGTTTTAACGTTAAACAAGATTTAAAAATTGAGATACATCTAATGGATTTTTTTAAATGCAATCTCAGAAGTAAAAAATAAAATAAAATTTAAAAGAAAAAATTATAGTTTTCTTACTAAGAATATACATATCAACTAATATTGTAAAATTTCATTTTAGCAAAACAAATATTGCAGAAAGGGGTAACGCATTTAATAGTATTAGGGAAATTTGTTAAGATATGCGTTCAAAAATTTAAAAAATATGCGTCACAAAAATATTTATTATTTAATATTTCGCATTTTTTTATTTATCTATATATGTGATTATTAAAAAGTTATTTTTCTTCAAACTAAAATACGTTTAATGATTTTTTATGTGCAATCTGACGCATGAAAAGAAAAAAAATCATTCTAGTTTTCTTAAAAATGCTTTTTTTTAAAGTTTTTAAAAATTTCATTTTAAAATTCAATATATAAATTTTAAAATTCAATTTCAACATAAAAATATTAAAAGCGAAAGCAACGTTTTTCATAATAATTGTATAATACGTTAAAATATAGACTCAAAAAAATAGGCTTTAGAGATAGTCAATTCATAAGGTCATATTTTTTAAACAAGATAATTAAATATCTGTTTTATACTATTTTTTAATAAATAAAGCATTTTGTTATCAAGTAACGTAAATCGAAAACCTTTTAAGTTATTTTATTTCAAAGCTTCTCTTTTAAAAATGATGTAAATTTGCTCGCTGAATCTGTAGGACTAAAAAGTATTAATTTCCAAAAAGTAGAATTTTCAATAAGCATAACTACTAGATAAAAGCTAATTTTCATTTTAAAGAAAATATTTAGGAAAGACATGCACCTATTTATTTCTGAAAACAGCACAAATTTTGCATTTGAATTTATTATAATTAAAAAAATAATACTCACATAATACTTGTTAGAAAGAAAGTTGAGCTAGAAAGTATCTTGAAAGCAACGAAGGTGTTGTTTCAGGCTTTCGCACAAATTGCAGTGTGAAAGCTCTTGGAAATGAAGCGCGCTCAGATAAAAAGAATTGGTTCGGCGCAGTTTGGCTCCTGTTATTTTATAGGTTCTCTTGGAGCGTGACGTCAAAATCCCAAAACTCCAACATCAAATGAGAAACATCTCTTCATTCCGTTTCTAAGTGGGAACAAATACGTAGGCGAGTTATTGAAATACCAATACTATTTGAACTTGCAATATTAGATCTAAAAGTTAAGTGTATTATTTTTAATGAATAGTAAATGGAGCACGCTCATAGATCACGATTTGTTCAGAAATTAGAATAAAACTTTCAAAAAGAGAAATTTTAAATAATATTTTTATGACATTAATTTCTCTTATACATTCATGCACTTATTAAAAGTTATTTAGATATAAGAGAAATAGTTATTCATAAATGAAATTTCTTTAATTTGCAAAATCAATTATTGATACATTTTTGGATAAAAGAAGATTGAAAAAAAAATTTTTTAGTTGTATTTGGATTTTTTATTTTTACCCAAATACAATTCCAAAAATCGAACGGATTTTTTTAGTAACAATTAGATTGTTTTTTATGATTTATATTTGTATTTTTTTGGTAGTTTTTAAATAACCAAAATATATTCTTGATTGCAATTGGAACGTGTCTCATCTACTTTAAGGGTTAATAAGTTGTCAAAGAGAACTATCATGTTATTTTTACAGGGAGTACAAATTAGTTCGGTCCGTTTTCAAAAGATGGCTTTGACTGTTATAAATGTTTCATAGTGACAACTAGTTTCGGTGGTTTCAGAGAGGTTAGACATCTGCCAATAATAATCAGTTTATATCGCTTTGAGTTTCATACAAAAACCCTGTTTTTTACCTTGTTGAATATGTCAAATTTTCTGGTAACTAGGCAGCATTTGCGGGAGGTTTTATGTTTCTGATTTAATTGGAAGAAAAGTGCAGCTGAAGTGCATCGAATGCTTGTCAAAGTTTATGGTGACAATGCTCCAACTGATAAATCATGTAGGGAGTGGTTTCGTTGGTGAATGGTGTTGTATATTATGAGCTGCTACAACCTTTAGTTTCCATTACGGGCGATAGGTATTGGCGACAATCGATTCGTTTGAGTTGTGCATTACGAGAAAAACAGCTGGAATATGAGCAAAGACATGTCAAAGTTATTCTTCTGCATGATAACGGTCGGCCTCGTGTCGCAAAAGTCGTAAAAAAGTATTTGGAAACGCTCGAGTGAGATATTTCCCCTCCCCCGCCGTATTCACCGGACATTGTTCCATCTGATTACTAATTGTTCTGACCGATGCAGCATGATTTGGAAGGTAACCGGTTCACTTCTTTCACAGAAATCGAAAATTGGCTCCTTATTTGGTTCGCTTCAGAAGACTTGACATTTTTTCGAAATGAAATTCGAAAATTGTCTGAGAGGTGGTAAAAAGTAGTAGCCAGCGATTGACAATACTTAAATTAATCTGTTAATTCATTTTGTTCTGAAATAAAAGCATCTTTGACCACAAAAAAACGGACTGAACTAATTTGTACTCCCAAAATATAAATTAGGAAATAATTATAAACAAATTAGGGAGCCCGGTAAATAATTATAGAAAAGAAGTGGGTCTGGCACTTTAAAAGCTGTACATATAAATGGCGCCGTATGAAACCATTTATATAAACCCATAATATTTATACTATGTCCAGTATTATATTATAACATACTATAGTACCATACTAAAGGAATTTGTTATAGACAAATTAGAGGGCCCACTACGTGGCCTATTAT
Organism: Parasteatoda lunata; assembly: GCA_949128135.1. Classification (NCBI taxonomy): domain Eukaryota; kingdom Metazoa; phylum Arthropoda; class Arachnida; order Araneae; family Theridiidae; genus Parasteatoda; species Parasteatoda lunata. Next base: position 93,706,563 of record OX421972.1, on the reverse strand, counting down.
ATAAATATGTATGTATATAGTACAAAATATGTTTTAAAGCTTCAGAATTGAGAAATTGTTGCTCCTATACTGTAAAATGATTGGCCTGACAAGAGTTTTGCAGATTAATAACTTTGTTTTTCTAGAAAGATTTATTAAATCTAGTTTTCTTTGTAGAAAAAAAAAAGTTCTTAATTTACAAAACTTGCAATTGTCTGGTGTTGTCAGGACAGTCTTGACATATGCTTATGAAACTCGGACGATGACAGAACTGGAGGAAAATTGTATCGCAATATTTGAGAGAAAGATTTTATGGAGTATACTTGGTGGTGTAAATGAAAACGGGTCTGGTTCATTTCATCGACAATCACTTCATCGACAGGCCATTTCATCGACTAGGTCATTTCGTCGACAGGCCGTTTCCTCGACAGGGTTGTTTCGTTGACAGGCCATTTCCTCGACAGGGTCATTTCGTCGACAAGTCATTTCGTCGACAAGGTCATTTCGTTGACTGGGTCATTTCGTCGACAGGGTCATTTCGTCGACAGGGTCATTTCGTCGACAGAGTCATTTCGTCGACAAGTCATTTCGTCGACAGGGTCATTTCGTCGACAAGTCATTTCGTCGACAGGGTCATTTCGTCGATAGGGTCATTTCGTCGACAGGGTCATTTTATCGACAGAGTCATTTCATCGTCAGAGTGATTTCATCGACAGGGTCATTTCGTCAACAGGGTCATTTCGTCGACAGGGTCATTTCATCGACAGGGTCTTTTCGTCGACAAGTCACTTCGTCGATAGGGTGATTTCGTCGACAGGGTCATTTCGTCGACAGGGTCATTTCGCCGCCAAGTCATTTCGTCGACACGATTATTTCATCGACAGGGTCATTTTATCGACAGGATCATTCTGTCGTCAGGGTCATTTCGTCGACAGGATCATTTCGTTGATAGTGTCATGCGTAATTCTGAAACGATTTTAGAAATTTAATATGAATAGTTTTATTATTAATTAGAAAAATGTTATTATTTAATTTTTATACTAAAGTAAAACTCTTTATGGCTGTGTATTTTTCCAATCGCACTAAAAGAAGCTCGCTTTTTAAATTAATTAATAGGTAGTTGAGAAGCGTTTAATAGAGAACGGTTGATGTATCAAAATCTACTTTTCTGTATCTAAATCGTACTAGCTCGACACTTATTTTCAGGATAGGTAAGGACTGTCTTCAGAACATGACCAAGCATGATATCCGGACCGTGGTCAACAGTTAATATAGTGTGACGTTAGCAATCAAATTATTCTTAATATCAAATAAAATTAATAAAATAAGATATTCTTAGAATTAAAGGTAATAAAAATATATTACAATGAAAATTTAAACACTATTTCAAGGAGGGTTGTTGACTTTCACCGGTGAATGTTGACAATCACATAGTCGCTTTGGTAAATGTTCGAAATATTTATTACATCCGATTTGATATTAATTTATTCGGGGATATAATTACATTTATTCGATATTTTAATACTAACTGACGATAGATTAGAAGAAATATCTGTGTTTGGAGTATCGGGCAAATGTATACCGGTCAGTGACCCTTGACCTAAAAAAAACATCAGTGTAGGGTATACCGGGCAATGGCACTTGACCTTAAAAAAAACATCAGTGTAGGGTATACCGGGCAAATGTATATCGGGCAGTGGCACTTATTAACCTTAAAAAAAACATCAGTGTAAGGTATACCGGGCAAATGTATACCGGGCAATGCCACTTGACCTTAAAAAATCATCAGTGTAACGTATACCGGGCAATGTCGCTTAACTAGACCTAGTATATATATATATATCGGACATTTACCAAAGGTCCAGTCTTACTAGTTTTAGTTAAGTGCCATTGCTTTGTATACATTTTCCCGGTATACCCTACACTGATGTTTCTTCTAATCTATCGTCAGTAAGTATTAAAATATCGAATAATTGTAAAACTACCAATTTCGGTCATTCACAGTAACATGCATTTCTTAAAAATAAAAATGTTATTCTGAAAAAATACTAAGAGTTGCCATTGAAAAACATTTATTCAAAATGTGGAAAGAAAATTAAAAGTTATGCAAAACAAAATTTAAGCCTTTCTTATTAAGGGGAAACAAAATTTTCATATAAAAAATATGAAATTAACCTACTTGTTGCAACATGGCGGACTTGAATGACATTTTGAATCACATTTCATTAAATTTTTCCATGTAAATTTCATTAAATTCCTCCATTTCCATGTAGCACAGAAAAAAAATTTTTTTGTTGTTAGTCCAAAGTCACAAGCCACGCGTTAAAAGTCACGAGTCTTGCCAAGTAATATTTGAAATGAATCGGAGATGTATTTTATACTTTGCCGGTTTCTCATTTGACAATCTATAGAATGCCTAGGAAATGTGTGAAATATAAATCATTTCATACCCTGTCGACGAAATGACCCTGTCGACGAAATGACCCTGTCGACAAAATGACCCTGTCGACGAAATGACTTGTCCACGAAAGGACTTGTCGATGAAATGACCCTGTCGATGAAATGACACTGTCGACGAAATGACCCTGTCGACGAAATGACCCTGTCGACGAAATGACCCTGTCGACGAAATGACACTGTCGACGAAATGGCCTGTCGATGAAACAACCATGTCGAGGAAACGGCCTGTCGACGAAATGACCTAGTCGATGAAATGGCCTGTCGATGAAGTGGTGTCGATGAAATGGCCTGTCGATGAAGTGGTGTCGATGAAATGGCCTGTCGATGAAGTGATCGTCGATGAAATGAATGCGACCCATGAAAACAATAACTGAAAAGGAGATTTTAACTTTGAACTGTACAAGATTTATAAACAACTCGATATTATTAAAAACATAAAAATGAATAGAATCAATTGGACGGCCCACGTGATTCGAATGAGTGATGACAATACAATAAAAAATATAGAATAGAAAATATTTAATGGATACAATAAAAAAGATACTGGAACAAGAAAGCGGGGAAGGCCGTGGTAGAGATTGACTGACTCGGTGAAGCCTGATTTCCTTGCAATTAAGGAAAAGAATTGGAGATCAAAGATAAGTCGAAAATCGTTATAGAGAAATCTTCAGAGGAAGGCATTGGTCCACATTAGACTGCCTGGCCAACAATGATGATGATACTGCATAATGTTGTTCAGTGAAATTTAAGAAATACGATAATAGGGTTTAACTTTGCACCGGTTGTATATATTTAACACGCTAAAAAGTTTTAAACAGTTATTAGCAAATTTTAAAAGCTTCATAGAAGATCATAAAAAATATATAATAATTTTTTTAAAAGATACTAAGATTCAGAGTATTGCGATTAAAATAGCGTCATAAAGTGACAAGAATAAACACCAGGAAGGTACTCATTGCCTAAGGAGAATAATGTAAGTAATCCATTTATGAATTTCATTAGAAACGATTTTTTTCTTTTGTTGAGTGAGATTTTTTTTAACACATCTTAGATACCTTCGTATCGTTGATTTCAAAAGTTCTTTCGGTTTCTCCATTTAAGCCACAGTTTTTCCTTCTTTTAAATGACATTCTCCGTTTACTTTTTGACGAAATATAGTTTAAAAACGTTTTTTTTTTTTTTTTAAACAAATTTAAAAACATTATGAATAATAGTAACTTAAGTAACTTCCAACGGAGTTAAGGCATATAATGAAGATTGAAATTACAAAAGAACTCGAATTACATAAGAACTCGTGTCCGGAAATGTCGCATACGCAGCTAGAGATACTTCTCTCTATTATTGACTCCTTTTTCGTGTGTTTCTGAACTGGTCATAAGAGGGAATACCCCTTATCCGTGTACGAAGACATTCTAATGGCATTGGTTCCTATGCAATTTTAATCCTGATGATGTTGCCTATTTCAGCTTGTCGCAACATTTACGCTAGACCCTATTATATATGACATTTTTTAAACTTGTACATTTCGACAAAAAATAGACTAAAAATATCATTTAAAAAGATTTGTAGCTTTAGGAGCAAAAATAAATTCAGATTTAATTCCCACAAAGGAATGAGGCAAGATCAAGTATGAATGACAACAAAAAATTTATCCCTAGTGTTATGAACTAAGACATGGTAATCAAAACAAATTGATTTGTTCCATTTAATTAATTTATCTATGTTTCTTATTGTCTGGTTTTCCCATTGGTTTTGTTTGTCTGTCCCATATATAATTAATTTTCAGTCTAATAAATAGATGGCAGCAGGATAATTTTTTTAAAAGTTCCTTTTAAGTTAAACTTAAACTTTATACATTTGTGTAAACTTTATACAAGTGTGAATAAATGGCATATTTTCAAACTCTTTTACAGAAAGTGGGCACTTTCACCTTTCAAAGGTATGTATAAAAACATTTTTGAACTTTACAAAGGGGGCAAATTTTACATATTAATTACATTTCTTAATAGGTGTTCTAACCTATCTCTAAAATCTTAAAGAATTAATAGGTAAAAGCTAGCATAAAAATTTACAGGAGAACTCAAATAAAATAAAATTATGTATCAATAAAGATAACTTTTTTTCGTCGAGTTTGTTTAAACTGTTAAGGCAGTAAAAAAAATTATTTCGTTAAATAATTGTTTTAACGCCTTCATCTTACTCCATTTGCACCTGATGTTTCGTTAAATCAACAAAAGTTTTAAGGATTGTCCGCAACTCTCGAAGTTAAATTTTCAATAAGGTTTTCAAGCCCAATTTCTAGCAGTAATTTTTTTTTTTTTGGGGGGGGGGGGGGGAGAAATTGCCGTTTAGAGGATTGGTGGCATAAGTAGAATGTATGACATTTATTATTATTATAGTGATGCACGGTAGTCTTTTTTTTGTTCATTTTCCTCCAAAAAAATAAATCTATAAATTGTAAATTAAATTAAATTTTTATAAAAAAAATTTAATAAAATGTAAAAATTATTAGAAAATGAAATAAAAAATTTAAAAAATATTTTACGCTGTTTTGGCATAACAAAAACAAATAAAGTAAAAAAAAAAGCCTTATTTGTTTATACGAAGAAATCGGTTTGATATCTAAATAATGAAACAAAAAAAGAAATATAATGTAAATTTGAATGAATATTAGCATAATATTTTTTACTAAAAAAAGCAACTTTTTTTTTACTATCCCCTTTAAATTTTTTCATTAGCAATTTTTTGAAAAAAAATTACAAAACTATATAAAATAACAAAAATTTGAATAAAAATTATTTTAAAATATTATTTCTATGTTATTTTAACGCAAGAAAAACAGATACGCATCTATCACAGAGAAATTCAAGGGCGAAAGGGAGTTAAATTGTTTTATAAAATATTTTAGTTACTTGTAATAATTAGACAATCCAGTCGAGCATTTAATACGCAATTCATATGACACTTATAAATCTGCAATTAATGTTTTATGAAAAACAATATTGACCCTATCTTGGTTCTTAAACGGGAAAAAATTATACAAACCATCTTCATTTTAATTTTTTAAAAAAAATTCTATTATTTAAAATAAAATGAAATTTTAATAATCTCAAAAATAAATATCAATATTCTAAGATTACGTTATTATTTATATTTATTTTATGCTTTTAAAATCTATTTATATTAATTTATATCAACTATTGATAACAAGGTGAAAAATAAGAAACACTGAAATGAATTCTTATACAATTTATAATATAGCATGATAAAAAAAATTTTGTCACGTGCTTATTTACAATATCGTGTAAATTTCTTGCTACTTCAATAAAGTGTCCAATTGGACCCATGTAATCGTGAAAAATTATTCATCTTGATTTACGCGATTCAACATGAATAGAAATAAGTCGTGAAGATACCAAAATTAGGTTCTATGTGCGAAACCTAATTTTTCTCTAATTATAATAAATCTGAAAAGTTTCTCTAATCTTTTACAAAAAAGCATCAACTATCGTGCTTTTATTTTCTATTTATAAATCTTAATGTAATTACCTTAAATTTTTATCTTAAATATAATAATATTGAAGATTTTTTTACTAAATTTTATCTTTACTAGGAGCAATTTAATGTAAAACCACTAGAAATAACGTTTTTCACTTCGAAATAGTGTAAGTAAATTATACCTGCGTGTAGATAAAGCTTTGCAACAACTAATATGTATTGTTAATGCTGTATCAATCAAACTTAATTGGAATAGTAATCTTACTATGTGTTCAAAATTCACACATAGCATCATTCCAATTTGCCACTATCTATAATTATTTAATCAATCAGTGCTGATATTATTGAAAAGAAAAGTATTTTCTATATATTTTGAGAATGGCAGAGTCATAACAAAGTTGCCATTCTATGGGGAATTAAAATAAATTATACAACATTTTAAGCTTATTTATTTCATACAAAAGGTATAATTAGGAGAAATGCAACAATGTTCTACTCTTTGATCTATATAATGAATCTCAAATATACGATGCATTAAATACAATTTATAGCAATGAGAGTTTATTAATAAAGGCTTAACACATCTAATAAATATTTTGAAGGCCTTATTTGGTAAGTTTGCTTCTCCATCGTTGTTTGTTTTGAAAATGAGATGAGCCTAAAAATATAATGCGGAAATCGTTTTGCATACATTGTTGTTACCTCCATATAGCAGCAGAAATAGGCTGAAGGTGTACTAGTTTTAAAGTAATATCGAAACAACTTATTTAAACATGAAATTTAAACTAGATTAATTAAAAAATTCTAAGAAAATTTTTTTTTAACCTAGAACCTTTATTTTAATTTTATTTTGCTTGTCATGTCATAAATTGCCCCGAAAAAATCATTAAATGCATTAATGATTTTACGGTATAAACACGGTAAAAAGTACCGGTACTTTTACCGTAAAATCAGTTTTTATAGAGTGACTGTACTTTTTATTGTAAAATCAGTTTGCACAGAATATGTTATGGAACAAAAAATCTGATATACCATAATATTTACAATAATAATTACCACAAAATCACTAATCACTCTAATCCACTAAATATTTCTAGAAACGTATTTGGGGTATAATATTTTACGGTATAAATAGATGTTACGGTAAAATGGATTTTGCAGAAGTGCCGGTATTTTATACCGTAATTTGATGTAGAATTTTTCACAGTGTAATTGTTTATGTTTTTAAAAAAATATTACTACATTCTTCTAAAAAGTTAGACATCATTTCGTGGTTTACTTAAAATTCCATTTAAACAATATAATTGCAGTCATTTTTTTATAAATAATAAGCTTTAATTTAATTCCTGTAGATTAAATGCAAAAGTAGTAATTTCTTTGCAATCATTTGTGATTCAATAATTATAATTCTGAAGTTACACTTTTCAAAGATGTTTTACATTAAAGAATTTTGAGCCATTTTTCACGGTTTACAAATGTGTTTTTCGTGTTTAAAAGTTAGTACGTTAAAAAAAAAAAAAAATGGGACAACGAAATAGAACGTTTCCAAGTTTAAAATATATTTTTTTCCAAAAACATCAGTATTTATGGATCCCTTTTAAATCTCCGTAGGGGAGTATTTTTCTGTATTTTAAGTATGTATTTGTGCCTGGTGCAGGTGTTTTTTTTATTTTTTTTTTATTTATTTATTCTTCTAATCCCATGTTTTAGACTATAAGATATACCAGTAAAAAAATTTCAATTACATACTTTCGAAGCAATTTTTTTTATATATTACCTACAAAGTACATATGTTTTATTGTCACATCTGCATTTCGTAGTTAAAAAGAAATTTATTGAATTTTCAAAAACTATTCAAGTATAATTGCTTTTTAAACTTTTATCAAAATTAAATAAAACATTGAGTGCAGTTTTAATACGAGTTTTCCATAGAAATCATATCAATGAAATGGTCAATATTTCTCATCAGAACCTATAAAGTGGCTACAGCAAGCCGATAGTGCCTCTCTCTGGGTGAAGAGACAACGGTCTTGAGTTCGATCCTAGCAACTAAATAAGCATCTGTCGCGTATACATAGCAACGTGCACTTCAATTTATCGGAGCTGAATGTTTTCTCGTTTAGAGAGAGAAATATACCAGCTCAGGTGCTATCTACGTCGTCTGATCTAGGTCAATTTACATAACATTCCTGACATTGCTTCTAAAAGATAAAGCTAACCTAGCCTGAAAACGTTGTAATAAGCTAGCCCACAAATTCGTGAAGTGTAGTTTAAATGGCCACTGCATATGATAATCTATAATGACCACCCTTAATATAAATTTTTAAAATCCATCTCAAAATAGGCATAGATTTCTAAAATTGTACTGAAAATATATAAGTAATTATCTGATTGCTAAGAAAAAAGAAAAGATTTGAAAAACTTCCAATTGTCATGGAAATACCTCCAATTGTGGTCAGGCAATCAAATTGTTTTCCCCCTAGTAATTCAATATTTTTTATTTGGTTTTTACTGATCTGTGTACTGATCTGAGATTCCTAATGCCTATACTTTTTTTCATCATTTTGGAGAAGAATTTTTAAACTATGCAGCATAAAGATTGGTGATTACGGAATTAAAATAAGATTGGAGATACGAAAATTAGTGATTACGTATATTTTTAGAATCCTTCAAACAATTAAGTTGGGAACCATGTGCATAAAGAGTGTAGAAAATTAGTATTAAAATGAAAAAAATAATTTTTTTTGACTATGGTTAACTAATATAAAAAAGCTTCTGGGAAATTAATATCATTAAAAACCAATTTATTTATTTAATTTCTCAGAAATGCATTTTTTCTTTAATTCGCAGCTTTACTTCTTCCTGTGATTCCCATGCTAAAACAAATAAACTTTTTATTACAGTAGAGCCCACATTATCTCACCCCCATGTGTCTAGTGGTCTGTCAGAAATTAAAAATCGTCAGATCGGAAGACTTTCTCAAGACAATATTTTAAATGTATAAACATCAAACTGGAAATATTGTTAATCAAAACTATTAGCAACAATAGCATTTTTTTTTAAAACAAAACACTTCTGCTTTATTTATGAATCACAAATAGCAATAGAATGTTAAGAATAAAAACTTATATATCTTTTTTTTGCTCGTATTAATTTGTCATTTTCTAGCACTTGTGTTTGAATTTTTTTTTCCTATACCTACTTGTATTTTTTTTCCATTTTCATGATTTGTATTTTAATTTGAAGATTAATAACAAAAAAGCTATTAAAACAACAGTAATTGAGTAATAACAAATTTAATAACAATGAAACATAACGAAACGGTCCAATCAGACGTAAGGTAAGAGAGTGTCGTAGGATCTAAAGGTGAATAACCAGAGTTATAACATATTTCTAATTTTTAAGATATTTGAATAAAACATTTCTTCCATAAAAAAATATGCAACACAAAATAAAGAAATAAATGAAAAACAGAAAACGAGACATCCACACATAGCGACCATTATAAGTAGCAGTTTCTCGAGATCATATTTTTCTCGTTTTTAAATTTTTGATTCGAGCAACTTTTTAAAAAAACTTTTGATGTTAAAGTAATTGTACACATTATTAATTTTCAAAACAATTCTTCTAAATAACGTTCATCAAAAAATAACAATTTTAACCATCAACAAAAATAGTTCCGTAGCAAGGAATCGGCAAGAGTTTTATCGCAACTAAATAAATGCCTTAAAGGAACATTTAATTTAAATAAATACGCAGCGTTATTAGAAAATAATATCTTGTATTAAGTTAATTATTTCTACAATACTGTAGTGATAGTAAATATTTGATGTAAGACTCATTTCGCTTTAGATTTCTTTTAATGAGACACATTAATGTAAGTTACAAAATAGATTATACATTATTAAAAGACAATTAAGTTACATAATGTTACATAGTATATCACAAATTACACTTCTCTCAAAATGATAAATAATTAACGTAATCAAAAAATCTACGTCACATAAATGAATTTAGATAAAATTGCCGTTAACTCTTTAACTTATTTACCTACAGGAATAAGTAGTTTTGCTAACTATGAATTTTCTTAATTAACGGAAAAAAATCACAATTAGAAACACATTCCCGTTTGAAATTTTTGAAATAAAGTATAATTCAAATAAGTATCATTCAAATTTGGTACAACTTTATTATGATACCAAATTTAGACATACATTATCGTGCTTCTTACACTTTATTACTCCACATTACAAGTTAATCCATAATACCAAGTAAAGTTGAAACAAACTTAAAATTATGAAAAGTTTAATCATATTATTTCACTTTTTTTAAATTTTTATTTTGCTTAATAATTCAATTTGAACTAAAATACCATAAAACATTACTGCAACATTTCTTGAAACTGCTAATTTTAACCTTATTTTTATTGGAGTTGAATCAAGTACAGGAAAAATTTATTTTCACGAAAATATAATACTTATTAATGCTGCACTATTAGGTTTTAATAAGACACATTATGGCAGATTCATGGTCTTTATTTTTAATAGTGTTGCGCTATTATGTTTTAATTTTCAGATAAATGGCTTTTTTTTATC